>CM056059.1:10616489-10988989 GCA_029574335.1 Rana kukunoris | reverse complement strand
AGGGAGCAGGGTCTGGTCGGTGAACATGCTCACTCACTTGGAATGTTTCCCGGGGCTGGCTCACTGGTTCATTCAGCAGCAGACGAGCACACTCGGACAGCCCCAAGTCGTGCAGCTCTCTGCTCTTAAGCGGCCGGTGATTGGCCAGACCGGGTGCATGTCATACCAGAGGCGGAGCCTCCGCCTCTGGTATGACATGCACCTGGCCTGGCCAATCACCGGCCGTTTAATGCGGACGCTACAGGCCGCCACGCCGGGGGCTAAATTTTTAAGGGAGCCGGAAGGTGGCCGCGGGACCGGCCCGCAACCGGCCCGAACCGGACCAGCCCACCGGGAATTGTCCCGGTTCTCCCGATTAGCCACTCCGGGCCTGGGTATCACTGATTGGGAGGCATTGTTTGGCACTGATTGGCATCCATTAGTACAACACATACATTAGTGCCACCTATCAGTGCCCATCTATGCCCATCTGTGCCACCTATCAGTGCCCATCAATGCCGCCTATCAGTGCCCATCCATGCCGCTTATCCGTGCCCATCCGTGCCGCCTATCCATGCCCATCCGTGCCGCCCATCTATGCCCATCTGTGCCGCCTATCCGTGCCCATCCATGCCGCCCATAAGTGCCGCATATTAGTGCCCATCAGTGCCACCACATCAGTGCCACCTCATCGGTGCCCATCAGTGCCAGGTTAGCAGTGCCCGTCAGTGAAACGTACTTATTTACAATGTTTTATAACAGAAACAAAAAAAACGTTGTTTTTTTCTAAATTTTCGGTCATTTTTTCATTTATTTTTTTTGCAGAAAAGAAAAAATTGCAGAGGTGATCAAATACCACCAAAGGAAAGCTCTATTTGTGGTAACAAAATGATAAAAATGTAGTTTGGCTACAGTGTAGCATGACCGCGCAATTGTCATTCAAAGTGCGACACTGCTGAAAGCTGAGAATTGGTCTGGGCGGGAAGCTGTATAAGTGCACCCCACTGAATATATGTTTTGTAGCAGAAAGTAAAAAAAAATCAAAAAATTCAAATTTTTTTCATTTATAGTATAAAAGAAACGCCGTGGTGATCAAATACCACCAAAAAAAAAAGCACTATATGATCGGGAAAAAAAAATACATCAATTTAATTTGTGTACAGCATTGCATGACTGCGCAATTGCCAATTAAAGTAGCACAGAGCTGAATAGCAAAAAAAATGCTTTGGTTAGGAAGGGGGAAAACCTTCTGGAGGTCCAGTGGCCAAAGACTTTCCACCTTTTTTGGATGCTTTATATCTGGTGTAATCCATTATTGATCTTGTTGCATTTTCCGGTTTGTTCCCAATTAGTCTACTTTGATGCTCCACCTTCCTTCCTTTCCCTTTCTTCCTTCCCTTCCCTCTTCTTTCTCTCTATCCTATCTATTCTGTCTGTCTAATCTGTATTTCCATTTCCTACCACAAGATGGAGACATAGCACCAGCAATAGAAAGAAGATTATGGCCCGGATTCACGAAAGAGTTACGTCGGCGTATCTCCAGATACGCCGCAGTGGGCCAGATTCTCGTAGATCCGCACATCTGCGAGCGGGGCGTAGCGTATCCTATTTACGCTACTCCGCCACAACTCAGGACGCAAGTGCCGTATTCTCAAAGCACTTGCGTCCAGAGTTGCGGCGGCGTGGCGTAAATGGCCCGGCGTAAGCCCAGGTAATTCAAATGTGGATTAGGTGGGCGTGTCTTATGTAAAACATTCGTGACCCGACGTTTTTTGGACGTATCTCAGTGCGCATGCTCCAAATTACGCCGCAAATACATTGGTTTCGACGTGAACATAACTTACGCAAAGCCCTATTCGCGAACAAGTTACGCAAACTACGTAAACGACAGAAAAAAACGACGCTGTCCTGACGGCCATACTTAACATTGCGTACGCCGAACCTACGCAAAGTTGCCCCTCATAAAAAACGACGAGCGGGCGCAATTACGTTTGGGAATCGGCGTATCTAGCTCATTTGCATATTCGCCGCGGCAAATCGACAAAAGCGCCCCTAGCGGCCAGCGTATAATTGCACACGTTACCCCTGCTTCTATGATGCGCAGCTAATGCTAAGAGAACGACGCCGTCCAATTTTACGTGGTTTACGCCGTTTACTTAGTACGTGAATAAGGCTGGGAGTAGGTTACGTTTACACGTCGTAAACATTTGCGCGCCGACGTCACTTAGGCATTCTATCCGACGTGATTCTGAACATGCGCACTGGGATACGTCCACGAATGGCGCATGCGCCGTTCGTTCGGCCCATCATTTGCATGGGGTCACGGATCATTATACTAAAACACGCCCACTGCCTAGCTACTTTGAATTACGCGGACTTACGCCGGCCCATTTACGCTACGCCGCCGTAACTTAGGGAGCAAGTGCTTTGTGAATACAGCACTTGCCTCTCTAACTTGCGGCGGCGTAGCGTAAAAAGGATACGCTACGCCCGCACAAAGATACGCCCGGGTACGTGAATCCGGGCCTATAATTTCACATTTTGAAAAATAAAAACAAAAAATAAAATAAAATAAAAACTACAAAAAAAAATCCCCCAAAAAATGTGTATTTTTACATTTAAAATTTTATTACTAAAAACAAAAACAAATGCAAAAACCGTAGCTATACCTCCACTGCAGCCAGACCAGAGAGCAGCGGTGTAAAGCGGGCCTAAAGCCCCATACACTGCTGCAGATTTACCAAAACCCAGGGCCGCCATCAGGGGGGTACAGGCAGTACACCTGTAAGGGGCCCGGGTGGCAACCCCCCTTTTTTTAAAAAAAAATTATAATTATTATTTTTTTTTTATATATTTTATTTAAAAGAAAATGATTAAGGGGCCCAGAGGCCCAATTATATATATATATATATATATATTTTTTTAATTAAAGGGCCCAGTGGTCCCCAGGGTCCCGGATGGCAACCCCCCCCCCCCCCTATTTATTTATTTTACCCCCCCCCCCTGCTTCTCAGTTTGTGGAACCCCCCCACTTTTCTCAATTCTGCTCCAGGGGGCCCATGCCTGAAGCTGTGTAAGGGGCCCCATAATTCCTGATGGCGGTCCTGTAGTGCAAGGGCCTGTTTGATTGCATTCAGTTTGATTTGAAAACTCTTAAGGTTTGACCTCATATTATATGGTTTTGGAAAAATCTGAAGAAAATCTAATAGTGTGTATGGGGTCATAGGCTAGGTTCACGCTCGTGCGGGTGGCGCATTCGCACAGAAAATATTTTTTTGGGCGCAATTTATCGGGGGAATGGCTGGTGTTGGCGCTTTAATGATCACGGCACCATGGTTGTTATGGTGTCAGGATGATTGATGCACATTATTTATATTATTACATTATGATGTAATAATGGTTCAACTCACCATAATGCCGAATCAGTGGGAGCCCCGAGTGGGTCACTTGCCACGTCACCTGCCACCAGATGCAGCTGGTCACTTGCCACGTCACCTGCCACCAGATGCAGCTGGTCACTTGCCACATCACCTGCCACCAGATACAGCTGGTCACTTGCCACATCACCTGCCACCAGATACAGCTGGTCACTTGCCATGTCACCTGCCACCAGATGCAGCTGGTCACTTGCCATGTCACCTGCCACCAGATGCAGCTTATCGATTGCTACGTCACCTGCCACCAGATGCAGCTGGTTACTTGCCACGTCACCTGCCACCAGATGCAGCTGGTTACTTGCCACATCACCTGCCACCAGATGCAGCTGGTCACTTGCCACGTCACCTGCCACCAGATGCAGCTGGTCACTTGCCACATCACCTGCCAACAGATGCAGCTGGTCACTTGCCATGTCACCTGCCACCAGATGCAGCTTGTCACTTGCCACGTCACCTGCCACCAGATGCAGCTGGTCACTTGCCACATCACCTGCCACCAGATGCAGCTGGTCACTTGCCACGTCACCTGCCACCAGATGCAGCTTGTCACTTGCCACATCACCTGCCACCAGATACAGCTGGTCACTTGCCACGTCACCTGCCACCAGATGCAGCTTGTCACTTGCCATGTCACCTGCCACCAGATGCAGCTGGTCACTTGCCATGTCACCTGCCACCAGATGCAGCTTATCGATTGCTACGTCACCTGCCACCAGATGCAGCTGGTTAATTGCCACATCACCTGCCACCAGATGCAGCTGGTCACTTGCTACGTCACCTGCCACCAGATGCAGCTGGTTACTTGCCACGTCACCTGTTACCAGATGCAGCTGGTCACTTGCCACGTTACCTGCTACCAGATGCAGCTGGTCACTTGCCAAGTCACCTGCCACCAGATGCAGCTGGTCACTTGCCACGTCACCTGCCACAAAATGCAGCTGGTCACTTGCCACGTCACCTGCCACCAGATGCAGCTGGTCACTTGCCACGTCACCTGCCACCAGATGCAGCTGGTCACTTGCCACGTCACCTGCCACCAGATGCAGCTGGTCACTTGCCACGTCACCTGCCACCAGATGCAGCTGGTTACTTGCCACGTCACCTGCTACCAGATGCAGCTGGTCACTTGCCATGTCACCTGCCACCAGATGCAGCTGGTTACTTGCCACGTCACCTGCTACCAGATGCAGCTGGTTACTTGCCACGTCACCTGCCACCAGATGCAGCTGGTTACTTGCCACATCACCTGCCACCAGATGCAGCTGGTCACTTGCCACGTCACCTGCCACCAGATGCAGCTGGTCACTTGCCACATCACCTGCCACCAGATGCAGCTGGTTACTTGCCACATCACCTGCCACCAGATGCAGCTGGTCACTTGCCACGTCACCTGCCACCAGATGCAGCTGGTCACTTGCCACATCACCTGCCAACAGATGCAGCTGGTCACTTGCCATGTCACCTGCCACCAGATGCAGCTTGTCACTTGCCACGTCACCTGCCACCAGATGCAGCTGGTCACTTGCCACATCACCTGCCACCAGATGCAGCTGGTCACTTGCCACGTCACCTGCCACCAGATGCAGCTTGTCACTTGCCACATCACCTGCCACCAGATACAGCTGGTCACTTGCCACGTCACCTGCCACCAGATGCAGCTTGTCACTTGCCATGTCACCTGCCACCAGATGCAGCTGGTCACTTGCCATGTCACCTGCCACCAGATGCAGCTTATCGATTGCTACGTCACCTGCCACCAGATGCAGCTGGTTAATTGCCACATCACCTGCCACCAGATGCAGCTGGTCACTTGCTACGTCACCTGCCACCAGATGCAGCTGGTTACTTGCCACGTCACCTGTTACCAGATGCAGCTGGTCACTTGCCACGTTACCTGCTACCAGATGCAGCTGGTCACTTGCCAAGTCACCTGCCACCAGATGCAGCTGGTCACTTGCCACGTCACCTGCCACAAAATGCAGCTGGTCACTTGCCACGTCACCTGCCACCAGATGCAGCTGGTCACTTGCCACGTCACCTGCCACCAGATGCAGCTGGTCACTTGCCACGTCACCTGCCACCAGATGCAGCTGGTCACTTGCCACGTCACCTGCCACCAGATGCAGCTGGTTACTTGCCACGTCACCTGCTACCAGATGCAGCTGGTCACTTGCCATGTCACCTGCCACCAGATGCAGCTGGTTACTTGCCACGTCACCTGCTACCAGATGCAGCTGGTTACTTGCCACGTCACCTGCTACCAGATGCAGCTGGTCACTTGCCATGTCACCTGCCACCAGATGCAGCTTATCGATTGCTACGTCACCTGCCACCAGATGCAGCTGGTTACTTGCCACGTCACCTGCCACCAGATGCAGCTGGTTACTTGCCACATCACCTGCCACCAGATGCAGCTGGTCACTTGCCATGTCACCTGCCACCAGATGCAGCTTAACGATTGCTACGTCACCTGCCACCAGATGCAGCTGGTTACTTGCCACGTCACCTGCCACCAGATGCAGCTGGTCACTTGCCACGTCACCTGTTACCAGATGCAGCTGGTCACTTGCCACGTTACCTGCTACCAGATGCAGCTGGTCACTTGCCACGTCACCTGCCACCAGATGCAGCTGGTCACTTGCCACGTCACCTGCCACCAGATGCAGCTGGTCACTTGCCACGTCACCTGCCACCAGATGCAGCTGGTCACTTGCCACGTCACCTGCCACAAAATGCAGCTGTTCACTTGCCACCAGATGCAGCTGGTCACTTGCCACATCACCTGCCACCAACTGCAGGTGGTTACTTGCCACGTCACCTGCCACCAGATGCAGCTGGTCACTTGCCACATCACCTGTTACCAGATGCAGCTGGTCACTTGCCACGTTACCTGCTACCAGATGCAGCTGGTCACTTGTCACGTCACCTGCCACCAGATGCAGCTGGTCACTTGCCACGTCACCTGCCACAAAATGCAGCTGTTCACTTGCCACGTCACCTGCCACCAGATGCAGCTGGTCACTTGCCACATCACCTGCCACCAGATGCAGCTGGTCACTTGCCACCAGATGCAGCTGGTCACTTGCCACGTCACCTGCCACCAGATGCAGCTGGTCACTTGCCACGTCACCTGCCACCAGATGCAGCTGGTCACTTGTCACGTCATCTGCCACCAGATGCAGCTGGTCACTTGCCACGTCACCTGCCACCAGATGCAGCTGGTTACTTGCCACGTCACCTGCCACCAGATGCAGCTGTTCACGTGCCACGTCACCTGCCACCAGATGCAGCTGGTCACTTGCCACGTCACCTGCCACCAGATGCAGCTGGTCACTTGCCACGTCACCTGCCACCAGATGCAGATTGTCACTTGCCACACCTTGCGGATTGTAGCTTGCTAAGTTGGTTTTGTGCTTGTCAGAGTCAGGCAGCAGAGAGATGATGTAATCTGCACAGTGAGGGAGGGTGGAAGTTACTGCAGGGATGCAGGGCCGGCGCAGGGCGGTGAGAGATGGTGTCATCTCTCTGCTCCCACGGCTGCCGGCTTGTTGATTGGCCAGCCGACCGCTCACCCACAGAGCCGACCAGCTGACCGCCCACTCTCTGACTCTCAGTCGCCGCGGAGCCGCCGGGGGGTGTCCATTTCCCTGTTGCCCCCTCCCTGGATCCGCCCCTGCCTCAAAGTCGCATCAAAGTAGCATGGGGACTACTTTGATGTCGCACTGATATAGAACGGCACTCATTAGAAATCATGGGGTACGACTTGTCACGCGTCTTTGTAATCCCCCAAAAAACGCGGAGCTAGCAGGATCAACCTCTCCGATCACTGCGGGCGACACGTAGCATAATAAATCTTTCCCTAAATTTATGGAGAAATTCGATTTTATTGGATATTTAAAAAAAAAAAAAATATTTCAAAACGTTGCCTTTTTCCGTTCATATTATATATATAATAAAAACACACCACACACACACACAGAGGTGATTAAATAAGCCTTACTTGCGAGGAAAAAAATATACAAATTTAATTTGCGTAGAGCGAGTAATTAGCAGTTAAATTAGCGCAGAGCTGAATAGCAGAAATAAATGGTCTGGTCACAAAGGGGGTGAAAAATCTTCCGCAGGTCAAGCGGCTAAGGAATCATCTGCCAATCAGAAAGCGAAGAACTGGCTCAGCCACACCCATTGACGTCATATTGACATCATCGACCCGCCATATCCACGCCATTTATAAAAATGATATAACAGCCAGACATCCCCGGTGTAACTACTAAAGTGACAGCAATCCAAGTACCGTGTATTGCAGATATAAACGGGGACAAGCATGCGCGCTACGGCATTCTCTGCACAGCGGGCCGGCCGCCGGTGTCATGGCAATGGATGACGCCGATGTGGGCGCCGTGTAAACAAAGTCTGTGGCGGTTACAAGGCAGAGCACAAAAAAAAAAAAAAAAAAGAGGAAAGAACGCGGTGCCATCGTACAAAGTGCACAGGGTGACAAAAGGATCGAGGGGCAGAAGCAAAACATTCGGGCTGCAAAGACAAGGAATAGAGAAAACGTCAATTAACCACTTCAGCCCCAGGAGAATTTACCCCCCTTCCTGACCAGAGCATTTTTTGCGAATTAGCTCTGCGGCGCTTTAACTGACAATTGCGCGGTCGTGCGACGTGACACCCAAACAAAATTGACGTCCTTTTTTTCCCCACAAATAGAGCTTTCTTTTGGTGGTATTTGATCACCTCTGCGGTTTTTATTGTTTGCGCTATAAACAAAAATAGAGCGACATTTTTGAAAAAAAAAAACACTTTGGCCCGGATTCACAAAGCACTTACGCCGACGTAACTCACCTTTTCCCGGCGTAGCGTCAATATGCGCCCGGCGTATGTGTGCGCCAGAGTCACAAACCAAGATACGCCTAAAAATAGGCCATCCTACCCCGACGTATCTTACTTACGCCGGCGTGGCGTGTGCGCAAATATGGTGTGCTTCTCCCATTGATTAGGCATTCACATATGCAAATGAGGGAAATACGGCGATTAACGAACGTACTTGCGCCCGGCGCATGATATACGCGTTTTGCGTAAGTTTTACGTCCGGCGTAAAGTTATTCACGAACGTACTTGCGCCCGGCGCATGATTTAAGCGGTTTTCGTAAGTTTTACGTCTGGCGTAAAGTTATACCTCATAGATGAGGCGCAACCCATGCAAAGGTATGGACCAGGGAACACAAGCCTACGTATTGTACGTTGGACGTCTGTGAATATGGGCCGACGTGGGTCTGACTGGGCGCAGGTTACATTCACACAGTGATCCGGCGTATCTTAGGCAGTTGTTCTGATGTGGTTGTGCGCATGCGCACGGTGATACGTCCACGTCCCGACGCATGCGCAGTTCGTTTTAAGTACTTGTCTGGCGCCCGGCCTATCATTTGCATGGGGTCATGCTTCATTAGCATGGATCACGCCCACTTCCACCTACTTCTACTTACTCCAGCCTGCACCTTCGAAATGTACGCTACGCCGGCGCAGAGTTGGGAGCAATAGCTTGCTGAATTCAGTGCATGCCTCTCCGCGCTGCGCCGGTGTAGCGTACTATGTGTGCGCTACGCCGGCGTAAATATGCGCCCATCTCTGTGAATCCGGGCCAATCATCTTTTACTTTTTGCTATAATATCCCAATTTTTTCCCTTTTTTTTTATTTCCTGATTAGGCCGATACGTATTCTTCTACCTATTTTTGGTATAAAAAAAAAATCGCAATAAGCGTTTATTGATTGGTTTGCGCAAAAGTTATAGCGTTTACAAAATAGGGGATCGTTTTATGGCATTTTTATTAATAAATATTTTTTTTACTAGTAATGGCGGCGATCAGCGTTTTTTTTTCGTGACTGTGACATTATGGCGGACAAACAGGAAGAGCTGTTGATCGGCTCTTCCTCACTCGCGAGTAGAGGAAAACTGATCGGCAGCTCTCCTGACAGGGGGGGGTTCACGCTGATTGTTTATCAGCGCAGCCCCCCCCCCCTCGGATGCCAACACTGGATCACCAGCGAGTGCCCCCCAGTGCTCAATAGAGCACAAATAGACAAAAAGACAATACAAAAAATTAAATTGAACACAATGCCAATCAGTGCCCACAAATGGGCACTGACTGGCAACATGGGCACTGACTAATGATGCCCAGCAATGCCATCAGTGCCACCCCTCAGTGTCCATCAGTGCCACCTCTTAGCGCCCATCTATGCCCAGTGCCCACCCATGAGTGCCCATCAGTGCCACCAAAGAGTGCCCAGTGCCAGTGCCGCCTATGAGTGCCTATCAGTGCCGCCTATGAGTGCCCATCAGTGTAGCATACCAGCGCCGCCTATCAGTGCCCATCAGTGCCACCTCATCGGTGCCCATGATTGAAGAAGAAAACGTATTTACAAAAAAAAAATCACAAAAAAAAAAAAAATCAGAAATTTCGGTCTTTTTTTAGTTGTTGCACAAAAAATAAAAACCGCAGAGGTAATGAAATCCCACCAATAGAAAGCTCTATTTGTGGGCACAAAGTAATACAAATGTCATTTGGGTGCAGTGTAGCACGACCGCGCAATTGTCATTCAAAGTGTGACAGCGCTGAAAGCTGAGAATTGGCCTGGGCAGGAAGGGGTGTAAGTGCCCCCCGGTATGGAAGGGGTTAAAGTGGGCTTAGCTGACATAAATGGCGTCTTCTTTTCCATGTAGAACTATCATGTGACAAATGGGGTGGGTGGGGATTGGGCGGGGTGTCATGCCGGCCGCCCCGCCTCTCCTAGCCCTGGGACAGCCCCCCGCTGGCACACAGCCCGCACATACCTTATTCTCCCTGGCCGCTCTCCTCCTCCCCCTCTGTGCAATGTACAGGGGGAGGGGCTTTGGTCTGTGTAATGTACAGGGGGAGGGGCTTTGGTCTGTGTAATGTACAGGGGGAGGGGCTTTGGTCTGTGTAATGTACAGGGGGAGGGGCTTTGGTCTGTGTAATGTACAAGGGGGGGGCTTTGGTCTGTGTAATGTACAAGGGGGGGGGGCTTTGGTCTGTGTAATGTACAAGGGGGGGGGGCTTTGGTCTGTATAATGTACAGGGGGAGGGGCTTTGGTCTGTGTAATGTACAGGGGGAGGGGCTTTGGTCTGTGTAATGTACAAGGGGGGGGGGCTTTGGTCTGTATAATGTACAGGGGGAGGGGCTTTGGTCTGTGTAATGTACAGGGGGAGGGGCTTTGGTCTGTGTAATGTACAGGGGGAGGGGCTTTGGTCTGTGTAATGTACAGGGGGAGGGGCTTTGGTCTGTGTAATGTACAGGGGGAGGGGCTTTGGTCTGTGTAATGTACAAGGGGGGGGGGGCTTTGGTCTGTGTAATGTACAGGGGGAGGGGCTTTGGGGGGAAAAATCGTTTTTATTTTTTTCCTGTTAATTTTTTGTAAATAAGTAAGTTTTCTTCTTTAATTACGGGCACTGATAGGCACTCATAGGCGGGACTGGGCACTCTTTGGCAGCACTTATGGGCACTGGGTACTTATCGGTGGCACAGATGGGCACTAAGAGGTGGCACTGATGGACACTTAGGGATGGCACTGATGGCATGGGCATCATTTCAGTCAGTGCCCATTGTGTTCAATGTTTTTTTTTTTGGTTACCGATCGCTGCGCCCCCACGTAATCCTGCAGGATGTCAATAGACGACCAGTCAGGATTACAGAACCACTTCCCGGACGTCAATTGACTATTGATTGGGCGGGAAGTGGTTAAACGTCCCTCCTATAATCAGGGCGCGTGTTAGACGCCGATAAATACGCGATGTATTGATCTCTATGCAGTGAGTATAAAAAAAGCAGCGAGAATGACGGCCAAAGCGGCGACATGAACTTCCTCACAGTCCAGTGGTCACCCAGGCGGCTCCCGACAGTAAGTGACCTTCGCCACCCACCTCTGTGTGCCATGAACAGTGACATCACCCAAACCCTTCACCTTCGCTGCGGCTGAAGCTTTCTATATTTCTTCTTCTTTTGCTCGGTACCGTAAGACACCCAGACCGGCCGGCTCAGCAAAACAGACCGCCAGGAATGCAGATAGGCTGCTTTGGCAGAGTTGGGGATCCATTGATGATTACAGTGCCTGGAAAAAGTATTCATACCCCTCGACATTTCCCACGTCTTGTCACGTTACAACCCAAAAATTTAAAACGTATTTTATTGGGATTTTATGTGATGGACCAACACAAAGTGTCACATAATTGTGACGTGGTAGAAAAACAATAAATGGTTTTCGACATTTGTTACAAATGAATATGTGAAAAGTGTGTGTGGGGGAGGGGCATTTGTATTCATCCCCCTTTACTCTGATACCCCTAACTAAAATCTAAGGGAACCAACTGCCTTCAGAAATCACCTGATTAGTAAATAGATTCCACCTGTGTGTCATTTAATCTCCGTGTGTATATATACAGCTGTTCCGTGAAGCCCTCAGAGGTTTGTTAGAGAACCTTAGTGAACAAACAGCATCGTGAAGGCCGAGGAACACACCAGACAGGTCAGGGATAAAGTTGTAAAACCTACCAAGACATGGTCGTCCACCTAAACTGACCGGGCCGGGCAAGGAGAACATTCATCAGAGAAGCAGCCAAGAGGCCCATGGTAACTCTGGAGGAGCTGCAGAGATCCACAGCTCAGGGGGGAGAATCTCCCCACAGGACAACTATTAGTGGTGTACTCCACAGATCTCCCCTTTATGGAAGAGTGACAAGAAGAAAGACATTGGGGAAAGAAAGATATAAGAAGTCCTGTTTGTAGTTTTCGAAAAGCCGCGGGAACACCCATATAAAAAATTTAGACCTTTTTTTTATGCAGTTTGTCAGATCTTTGTTAGATCAGGTTAGATCAATCATTGTTTGCGTTAGATCTCACACAGAAGAAGCAATATTAACAGTTATTTGCTGGGGGGGCTAACCCATCATCAGCCCCCCCTATCAAATTTTCTGGCCAAAAATCATTCAGGCTAATAGATATTTGTTAGATCCGGTAAGATCAAGTGGTTTTAACGTTAGATCTCACATTGTTTCCGAGATATTCCACATAAAAAAAATGATTTTTAGGTGGTACATATGCATGGACATATGGACGGGTTGGCCCCCCCTTATCAAATTTTCTGGCCGAAAATCATTCAGGCTGATAGATATTCGTTAGATCCAGTAAGATCAAGTGGTTTTAACGTTAGATCTCACATAATTACAGAGATATTCCACATACAAATACAGATATTGGGTGTATACAAGGACTAACGAGGGGGGCTGGCCCCCCCCTTATCAATATTTTGGGCCAAAAATTATTCAGGCTGATAGATATTCGTTAGATCCGGTAAGATCAAGTGGTTTTAACGTTAGATCTCACATAATTAGAGACTTTTTAAGTGATTAATGAGGGGGGGCTGAGGGGGGTGTATAGAAAGAACAAACTAGGGGGGGGGCTGGCCCCCCCTCATCAATATTTTTGGCCAAAAATCATTCAGGCTAATAGCTATTCGTTAGATCCGGTAAGATCAAGTGGTTTTAACGTTAGATCTCACATCGTTTCCGAGATATTCCACATACAAATACAGATATTGGGTGTATACAAGGACTAACGAGGGGGGCTGGCCCCCCCTTATCAATATTTTTGGCCAAAAATTATTCAGGCTGATAGATATTTGCTAGATCCGGTAAGATCTGGTGGTTTTAACATTTGATTATCCATAATTACAGGGATATTTGGTAGGAATGCACAGATACCTGTTCTAGAATCTATATCGGAGCAGATACTGAGCATTTTCACGTGTACTAGTGATGAGTGCCATTGAGCATACCAGGGCTCGAGTCCTGCGGGAACGTGTGGGAACGACGTCCCTGCACTTATTTTACTGCAGGAACGCCGTTCCCTTTGCAGGACTCGGGCAGCCTCTGCAGTGCCGTACTAACTAGGGGGCGGGGGCGATTCACCTCGGGTGTCACATGCTGGGGGGGTGTCGGGCGGCCGCGGCACCCCCTCCTCCAAGTCTCCTCTATGCATCAGTGACAGCGCGCCGTGTCTGTCGGGCGGCCGCGGAGTGTAAAAAACTGACAGTGCAGGGAGAGAGCTGTGACAGGGTGTGGGGGTGCCGAAGTCGGGTGCGGCCTGTACCGCTACCCGGGTGACATACAGACCAGCCGCCGCGAGCAAGGAGTAAAAAACACAGTCTCTCGCTCTCTTGTACAACAGGGAGAGCGAGAGATGGTAAGGCAGCGTTAAACGGAGGACAGGAAATGCCGGAGATGTAGCAGGTGATTGGTTGCTAGGTGGCCCTAGCAACCAATCATTATCTTGTGGTTCAGAATAGGAAAGTGCAAAGGTAAGAACTAACACAGAGCACGTGGAGGGGGTACAGAGATGGACATGGGGGGTACAGAAGTGGAAATGGGTGGTACAGTGGTGAACACAGGTGGACCCGGGGGAACAGAGGTGGAGGGGGTACAGAGGTGGACATGGGGGGTACAGAAGTGGAAATGGGGGGTACAGTGGTGAACACAGGTGGAACGGGGGAACAGAGGTGGGGGGGTACAGTGGCGGACATGAGGGGTACAGTGGCGGACATGGGGGGGTACAGTGGTGGACATGGGGGGTACAGTGGTGGACATGGGGGGTACAGTGGTAGACATGGGGGGTACAGTGGTGAACAGACAGGTGGACGGGGGGAACAGAGGTGGAGGGGGTACAGAGGTGGCGGACATGAGGGGTACAGAGTTGGACATGGGGGGGATACAGAGGTGAACACAGAGGTGGACATGGGGGGTACAGAGGTGGACATGAGAGAGGGGTACAGAGGGGGTACAGAGGTGGACGGGGTATACAGAGGTGAACACAGAGGTGGACATGGGGGTACAGAGGTGGACATGGTGGGGGGGAACAGGGGTGGAGGGGGTACAGAGGTGGACAAACAGGGGTGGAGGGGTACAGAGTTGGACATGGGGGGGATACAGAGGTGAACACAGAGGTGGACATGGGGGGTACAGAGGTGGACATGGGAGAGGGGGTACAGAGGTGGACGGGGTAGAGGTGGACATGAGGGGGTACAGAGGTGGACATGGGGGGGGAACAGGGGTGGAGGGGGTACAGAGGTGAACACAGAGGTGGACGGGGTAGAGGTCAACATGGGGGGTACAGAGGTGAACACAGAGGTGGAAGGGGGTACAGAGGTGGACATGGGGAGGAACAGGGGTGAACACAGAGGTGGACGGGGTAGAGGTGGACATGAGGGAGTACAGAGGTGGACATGGGGGGGAACAGAGGTGGAGGGGGCACAGAGATGAACACAGAGGTGGACATGGGGGGTGCAGAGGTTTACATGGGGGGTACAAAGGTGGACATGGCGGGGAACAGGGGTGAAGGGGATACAGAGGTGGACATGGGGGGGTACAGAGGTGGACATGGGGGGTACAGAGATGAACCCAGAGGTGGACATGGGGGGGTGTACCTCCCCAACTCTGTACCCTCCCATGTCCACCTCTGTACCCCCTCCACCCCTGTTCCCCCCCCATGTCCACCTTTGTACCCCCATGTAAACCTCTGCGACCCCCATGTCCACCTCTGTGTTCACCTCTGTGCCCCTTCCACCTCTGTTTCCCCCCATGTCCACCTCTGTACTCCCTCATGTCCACCTCTGTGTTCACCCCTGTTCCTCCCCATGTCCACCTCTGTACCCCCTTCCACCTCTGTGTTCACCCCTGTTCCCCCCCATGTCCACCTCTGTACCCCCTCATGTCCACCTCTGTACCCCCCATGTCCACCTCTGTACCAGCCATGTCCACCTCTGTACCCCCCATGTCCACCTCTGTATCCCCCCCCCCCATGTCCACCTCTGTACCCCTCATGTCCACCTCTGTACCCCCTCCACCTCTGCTCCCCCGTCCACCTGTGTTCACCACTGTACTGTACCCCCCCCCGTGTTCACCACTGTACCCCCCATGTCCACCACTGTACCCCCCATGTCCACCACTGTACCCCCCCCATGTCCGCCACTGTACCCATGTCCACCACTGTACCCCCTCCACCTCTGTTCCCCCGGTCCACCTGTGTTCACCACTGTACCCCCCATGTCCACCACTGTACCCCCTATGTCCATCTCTGTACCCCCTCCACGTCAACCTCTGTACCCCCCCCCGTGTGCTCTGTGTTAGTTCTTACCTTTGCACTTTCCTATTCTGAACCACAAGATAATAATTGGTTGCTAGGGCCATTAGCAACCAATCACCTGCTACATCTCCGGCATTTCCTGTCCTCCGTTTACGCTGCCTTACCATCTCTCGCTCTTCCTGTTGTACAAGAGAGGGAGAGACTGTGTTTTTTACTCCTTGCTCGCGGCGGCCGGTCTGTATGTCACCCGGGTAGCGGTACAGTCCGCACCCGACTCGGGCACCCCCACACCCTGTCACAGCTCTCTCCCTGCACTGTCAGTTTTTTACACTCCGCGGCCGCCCGACAGACACGGCGCGCTGTCAATGATGCATAGAGGGGACTTGGAGGAGGGGGTGCCGCGGCCGCCCGACACCCCCCCAGCATGTGACACCCGAGGTGAATCGCCCCCGCCCCCTAGTTAGTACGGCACTGCAGAGGCTGCCAGAGTCCTGCAAAGGAAACGGCGTTCCTGCAGTAAAATAAGTGCAGGGACGTCGTTCCCACATGTTGCCGCAGGACTCGAGCCCTGGTATGCTCAATGGCACTCATCACTAGTACACGTGAAAATGCTCAGTATCTGCTCCGATATAGATTCTAGAACAGGTATCTGTGCATTCCTACCAAATATCCCTGTAATTATGGATAATCAAATGTTAAAACCACTTGATCTTACCGGATCTAACGAATATCTATTAGCCTGAATGATTTTTTGCCAGAAAATTTGATAAGGGGGGGCCAACCCGTCCATATGTCCATGCATATGTACCACCTAAAATCTATTTTTTTATGTGGAATATCTCGAAAACGATGCGAGATCTAACGTTAAAACCACCAGATCTTACCGGATCTAGCAAATATCTATCAGCCTGAATAATTTTGCATAAGTCTGCATGTGAAAAAGCGCATGTTTCCTGTACATAGACCTGTCCCTGCACAAAGTGTCATTTCTGAAAGGAAATAAAGGCATTTAACCACTTAAAGTGGGGGTTCACCCTTAAAACCACTTTCTCCCATCCCATCCAGCATACTGGCGTCAGCGGCAGTGTGCTGTCTTTTTATTTATTTTTTATCGCTGTACTTACCTCTAAATAGATAATTTAATTTCCGTCCTACCGCGGGGTATGGCGCCGCTATATAGCGTCACGCCTTCCGAAAACAGCCGACTAGCACTCGGCTGTTCTCGGCGCCTGAGCACAGACCTAGGAGCTGACTTTTAAATCGGCCTAAAATATCAGCCGCGAAAATTGGCATCATATATCGGCCATCCCGATTTCTAAATATCGGCCAGAGAAAACCCATATCGGTCAACCTCTAATTCCACCAATAGGAGTGCCGGAGACTTTCTATCCCTTCACAGGTCTTCTTATCCAAATTCAGTACCAAACCTCACATATGGCACTCAATCCCAGAGACACCCTCCGAAATCTTGTGGGTGACCTTCCCAGAGGAGGGGGGGCAGTTATAACCACAAAGGGGGCAACTCCATAATAATGGCCATGGTGAGGGAAAACTCCATGTAACGGAGGGGCCCGTGGGACCCAGAAGAGCTTAGAAAGTGTGAGATACTCGTGTTTCACTGAGGTAAAGGAAGCCATTTAGGGGGAATTTTTATTTTCCTTTACAACCCCTTCAGTACCGGGCTTTTATACCCACCTCCATACCGGCTTTTATACCCACCTCCATACCGGCTTTTATACCCACCTCCATACCGGGCTTTTATACCCACCTCCATACCGAGCTTTTATACCCACCTCCATACCGGGCTTTTATACCCACCTCCATACCGGCCTTTTATACCCACCTCCATACCGAGCTTTTATACCCACCTCCATACCGGCCTTTTATACCCACCTCCATACTGGGCTTTTATACCCACCTCCATACCAAGCTTTTATACCCACCTCCATACCGGCCTTTTATACCCACCTCCATACCGAGCTTTTATACCCACCTCCATACCGGGCTTTTATACCCGCCTCCATACCGGGCTTTTATACCCGCCTCCATAACGGCCTTTTATACCCACCTCCATACCGGGCTTTTATGCCCGCCTCCATACCGGCCTTTTATGCCCGCCTCCATACCGGCCTTTTATGCCCACCTCCATACCGGCCTTTTATACCCACCTTCAATACCGGGCTTTTATACCCACCTTTAATGCCGGGCTTTTATACCCACCTCCATACCGGGATTTTATACCCACCTTTATACCGGGCTTTTATACCCACCTCCATACCGGGATTTTATACCCACCTCCATACCGGGATTTTATACCCACCTCCATACCGGATTTTATACCCACCTCCATACCGGGCTTTTATAACCACCTCCATACCGGGCTTTTATACCTACCTTTATACCGGGCTTTTATACCCACCTCCATACGGGGCTTTTCTACCCACCTCCATACCGGGCTTTTCTACCCACCTCCATACCGGGCTTTTATAACCACCACCATACCGGGATTTTATACCCACCTCCATACCGGGCTTTTATACCCAACTCCATACCGGGCTTTTATTCCCACCTCCATACCGGCTTTTATACCCACCTCCATACCGGGATTTTATACCCACCTCCATACCGGGATTTTATACCCACCTCCATACCGGGATTTTATACCCACCTCCATACCAGGCTTTTATACCCACCTCCATACCGGGCTTTTTTACCCACCTCCATACTGGGATTTTATACCCACCTTCATACCGGCTTTTATACCCACCTCCATACCGGGATTTTATACCCACCTCCATACTGGGCTTTTATACCCACCTCCATACGAGGCTTTTATGCCCACCTCCATACCGGGCTTTTATAACCACCTCCATACCGGGCTTTCATACTCACCTCCATACCGGGCTTTCATACCCACCTTTATACCGGGCTTTTATACCCACCTCCATACGGGGCTTTTCTACCCACCTCCATACCGGGCTTTTCTACCCACCTCCATACCGGGCTTTTATAACCACCACCATACAGGGATTTTATACCCACCTCCATACCGGGCTTTTATACCCACCTCCATACCGGGCTTTTATTCCCACCTCCATACCGGACTTTTATACCCATCTTTATACCAGGCTTTTATACCCACCTCCATACTGGGCTTTTATACCCACCTCCATACTGGGCATTTATACCCACCTCCATACGAGGCTTTTATAACCACCTCCATACCGGGCTTTCATACTCACCTCCATACCGGGCTTTCATACCCACCTCCATACCGGGCTTTTATAACCACCACCATACCGGGATTTTATACCCACCTCCATACCGGGATTTCATACCCACCTCCATACCGGGCTTTTATACCCACCTCCATAACGGGCTTTTATACCCACCTCCATAACGGGATTTTATACCCACCTCCATACCAGGCCTATCCCGGCACTTCTCTCCTACATGTACAAATCATCATTCTTTTTAGGGTTGTCCTGATACCGATACCAGTATCGGTATCGGGACCGATTCCGAGTATTTGCGAGAGTACTCCCGCAAATACCCCCGATACCGAAATAGAATACTTCCCCCCCCCCCCCGCCGCCCGCCGCTCATCTCCGTGCAACACAGCGGGCATTTACAAGTTTTCGATGGTAAACTTGTAATACCCGCGGCGCCATGTATAGACACGCGATTGGACGGATGCGTCCAATCGCGAGCAAGGGGGGAGTGTCTATACACGGATACGTGCATAGCTAGAGGTATGGGGGACATGACATGGCTGCAATATGTGGGGGACATGACATGGCTTCAATATGTGGGGGACAGGACATGGCTGCAATATGTGGGGGACAGGACATGGCTGCAATATGTGGGGGACAGGACATGGCTGCAATATGTGGGGGACAGGACATGGCTGCAATATGTGGGGGACAGGACATGGCTGCAATATGTGGGGGACAGGACATGGCTGCAATATGTGGGGGACAGGACATGGCTGCAATATGTGGGGGACAGGACATGGCTGCAATATGTGGGGGACAGGACATGGCTGCAATATGTGGGGGACAGGACATGGCTGCAATATGTGGGGGACAGGACATGGCTGCAATATGTGGGGGGACATGACATGGCTGCAATATGTGGGGGGACATGGACATGGCTGCAATATGTGGGGGGACATGACATGGCTGCAATATGTGGGGGACATGACAAGGCTGCAATATGTGGGGGACATGACATGGCTGCAATATGTGGGGGACGGGACAGGACATGGCTGCAATATGTGGGGGACATGACATGGCTGCAATATGTGGGGGACATGACATGGCTGCAATATGTGGGGGACAGGACATCGCTGCAATATGTGGGGGACATGACATGGCTGCAATATGTGGGGGACATGACATGGCTGCAATATGTGGGGGACATGACATAACTGCAATATGTGGGGGACAGGACATGGCTGCAATATGTGGGGGACATGACATGGCTGCAATATGTGGGGGACATGACATCGCTGCAATATGTGGGGGACATGACATGGCTGCAATATGTGGGGGACATGACATGGCTGCAATATGTGGGGGACATGACATGGCTGCAATATGTGGGGGACATGGACATGACATGGCTGCAATATGTGGGGGACATGACATGGCTGCAATATGTGGGGGACATGACATGGCTGCAATATGTGGGGGACAGGACATGGCTGCAATATGTGGGGGACATGACAAGGCTGCAATATGTGGGGGACATGACATGGCTGCAATATGTGGGGGACGGGACAGGACATGGCTGCAATATGTGGGGGACATGACATGGCTGCAATATGTGGGGGACATGACATGGCTGCAATATGTGGGGGACAGGACATCGCTGCAATATGTGGGGGACATGACATCGCTGCAATATGTGGGGGACATGACATGGCTGCAATATGTGGGGGACAGGACATGGCTGCAATATGTGGGGGACAGGACATGGCTGCAATATGTGGGGGACAGGACATGGCTGCAATATGTGGGGGACATGACATGGCTGCAATATGTAGGGGACATGACATGGCTGCAATATGTGGGGGACAGGACATCGCTGCAATATGTGGGGGACATGGCTGCAATATGTGGGGGACAGGACATGGCTGCATCTGTGGGGGACATGACATGGCTGCAATATGTGGGGGACAGGACATGGCTGCAATATGTGGGGGACATGACATGGCTGCAATATGTGGGGGACATGACAAAGGCTGCAATATGTGGGGACATGACATAACTGCAATATGTGGGGGACGGGACAGGACATGGCTGCAATATGTGGGGGACATGACATGGCTGCAATATGTGGGGGACATGACATAACTGCAATATGTGGGGGACAGGACATGGCTGCAATATGTGGGGGACATGACATGGCTGCAATATGTGGGGGACATGACATAAGGGCTGCAATATGTGGGGGACAGGACATGGCTGCAATATGTGGGGGACATGACATGGCTGCAATATGTGGGGGACAGGACATGGCTGCAATATGTGGGGGACAGGACATGGCTGCAATATGTGGGGGACATGACATGGCTGCAATATGTGGGGGGACAGGACATCGCTGCAATATGTGGGGCATGGCTGCAATATGTGGGGGACAGGACATGGCTGCATCTGTGGGGGACATGACATGGCTGCAATATGTGGGGACAGGACATGGCTGCAATATGTGGGGGACATGACATGGTCTGCAATATGTGGGGGGAATATGCAATATGGGGGACATGACATAGCTGCAATATGTGGGGGACAGGACATGGCTGCAATATGTGGGGGACATAACTGCAATATGTGGGGGACATGACATAACTGCAATATGTGGGGGACAGGACATGGCTGCAATATGTGGGGGACATGACATGGCTGCAATATGTGGGGGACATGACATAACTGCAATATGTGGGGGACAGGACATGGCTGCAATATGTGGGGGACATGACATGGCTGCAATATGTGGGGGACATGACATGGCTGCAATATGTGGGGGACAGGACATGGCTGCAATATGTGGGGGACAGGACATGGCTGCAATATGTGGGGACAGGACATGGCTGCAATATGTGGGGGGACAGGACATGGCTGCAATATGTGGGTGGACATGACATAGCTGCAATATGTGGGGGACAGGACATGGCTGCAATATGTGGGGGACATGACATGGCTGCAATATGTGGGGGACAATATGTGGGAGGACATACATGGCTGCAATATGTGGGGACAGGACATGGCTGCAATATGTGGGTGGACATGACATGGCTGCAATATGTGGGGGACATGACATGGCTGCATATGTGGGGGACATGACATGGCTGCAATATGTGGGGGACAGGACATGGCTGCAATATGGGGGGGACATGGCTGCAAATGTGGGTGGACATGGCTGCAATATGTGGGGGACATGACATGCTGCAATATGTGGGGGACAATATGTGGGGGACAGGACATGGCTGCAATATGTGGGGGGACATGGCTGCAATATGTGGGGGACATGACATGGCTGCAATATGTGGGGGACAATATGTGGGGGACATACATGGCTGCAATATGTGGGGGACATGACATGGCTGGAATATGTGGGGGACATGACATGGCTGGAATATGTGGGGGACAGGACATGGCTGCAATATGTGGGGGACATGACATGGCTGCAATATGTGGGGGACAATATGTGGGGGACATACATGGCTGCAATATGTGGGGGACATGACATGGCTGCAATATGTGGGGGACAGGACATGGCTGCAATATGTGGGGGACAGGACATGCTGCAATATGTGGGGGACATGACATGGCTGCAATATGTGGGGGACAATATGTGGGGGACATACATGGCTGCAATATGTGGGGGACATGACATGGCTGCAATATGTGGGGGACAGGACATGGCTGCAATATGTGGGTGGACAGGACATGGCTGCAATATGTGGGGGACAGGACATGGCTGCAATATGTGGGGGGACATGGCTGCAATATGTGGGGGACATGGCTGCAATATGTGGGTGGACATGACATGGCTGCAATATGTGGGGGACAGGACATGGCTGCAATATGTGGGGGACATGACATGGCTGGAATATGTGGGGGACATGACATGGCTGGAATATGTGGGGGACAGGACATGGCTGCAATATGTGGGGGACATGACATGGCTGCAATATGTGGGGGACAATATGTGGGGGACATACATGGCTGCAATATGTGGGGGACATGACATGGCTGCAATATGTGGGGGACAGGACATGGCTGCAATATGTGGGTGGACAGGACATGGCTGCAATATGTGGGGGACAGGACATGGCTGCAATATGTGGGGGACAGGACATGGCTGCAATATGTGGGGGACAATATGTGGGGGACATACATGGCTGCAATATGTGGGGGACAGGACATGGCTGCAATATGTGGGGGGACATGTTTAAAAAAAAGTATCGGTATTCGGTATCGGGACAACCCTAATTCTTTTGCTAGAAAATTACTCAGAACCCCCAAACATTATATATGTATTTTTAGCAGACACCCTAGGGAATAAAATGGCGGTCATTGGAACTTTTTCTCTCGCACGGTATTTGCGCAATCATTTTTCAAACGCCTTTTTTTTTTAAATAAATGGTTTCATGAATTAAAAAAATAACAAAACAGTAAAGTTAGGCCAATTTTTTGGTAAAATACGAAAGATGATGTCACGCCGAGTAAATAGATACCTAACATGTCACGCTTTAAAATTGCGCACACTCATGGAATGGCGCCAAACTTCGGTACTTAAAAATCTCCATAGGCGACGCTTTAATTTTTTACAGGTTACCAGTTTAGAGTTACAGAGGAGGACTATGGCTAGATTTGCTGCTGGCGCTCTAACACACGCGACGACACCTCATGTGTGTAATTTGAACAGCGTTTACATACGTTGGTGGGAATTATGTGTGCGTTCACGTCTGAGCGCGAGCTACCAGGGGCAGGGGCGTTTTAGTTTTTTTTTTTGGTTATTTTTTGTTTTACTTATTTATTTTTTACACTTTTTTTTTTACGATCGCTTTTATGCCTACCACAAGGAATGTAAACATCCCCTGTAATAGGAATGGTGTGCGACAGGTCCACTTTATGGAGAGAGGCGGGGTCAATAAGACCCCTCCCCCCACATCTCTCCTCCAGGCTGGAAAGAATGAGATCGGGAAAAAAAAAAAATCGCAGATCTCATTCTTACTGGACGCAATCGCGGCTTTGTTTACTTCCGGGTACCCGGGCGTGACGTCATCACATCGCGCCCGGGCCTCCGACAGTCATAGAGATGACTGGTGACCATCTGGTCTCCAGTCATCTCTATGCTGCACAGGGCGATCATCTCTCCGGGCCCCCGATTGGACAGGAGAGCCCGGAGAAGCACCGGATGGCGGCGGGAGAGGGGGGTGTCCCCTTCCGCCGCCTGTAAGAACGATCAAGCGGTGGAACCGCCGATATGATCGTTCTTTTTGTGCACAGAATCGCCGCTGGGGGGAAATATCTGAATGATGCCTCTAGGTGCCCCCATCATTCAGATATCACCCCACAAAGTGCAGGACGTCATATGACGCCCACCCGGGATAACAGGTCCCCTTTTTGGACGTCATGCGGGTCTAAAGTGGTTAAGGGACACCCCCCCCCTCCCTTCACACAGGAACAGAGCTTAGGCTGTCAAATCACAGGCTGTGTTCTGGAGATCCTTCCCATCACCAGACACAGGAAGTGAGGGGGGGAAACCTGTCAGACACAAGAAGTGAGGGGGGGGGGGGACCTGACAGACACAAGAAGTGAGGGGGGGGGGGCCTGACAGACACAAGAAGTGAAGGGGGGGGGGGCCTGACAGACACAAGAAGTGAGGGGGGGGGGGGCCTGACAGACACAAGAAGTGAGGGGGGGGGGGCCTGACAGACACAAGAAGTGAGGGGGGGGGGGCCTGACAGACACAAGAAGTGAGGGGGGGGGGACCTGACAGACACAAGAAGTGGGGGGGGGGGGCCTGACAGACACAAGAAGTGAGGGGGGGGGGGCCCTGACAGACACAAGAAGTGAGGGGGGGGGGCCCTGACAGACACAAGAAGTGAGGGGGGGGGGGGCCTGACAGACACAAGAAGTGAGGGGGGGGGGACCTGACAGACACAAGAAGTGAGGGGGGGGGGGGGGGACCTGACAGACACAAGAAGTGAGGGGGGGGGGGACCTGACAGACACAAGAAAGTGAGGGGGGGGGGGGGACCTGACAGACACAAAGTGAGGGGGGGGGGGGGACCTGACAGACAAAGAAGTGAGGGGGGGGGGACCTGACAGACACAAGAAGTGAGGGGGGGGGACCTGACAGACACAAGAGTGAGGGGGGGGGACCTGACAGACACAAGAGGGGGGGGGGAACCTGACAGACACAGGAAGTGAGAGGGGGAAGGGGGACACCTGACAGACACAGGAAGTGAGGGGGGGGGGGGGACCTGACAGACACAAGAAGTGAGGGGGGGGGACCTGACAGACACAGAAGTGAGGGGGGGGAACCTGACAGACACAAAAAGTGAGGGGGGGGGGACCTGACAGACACAGGAAGTGAGGGGGGGGACCTGACAGACACAGGAAGTGAGGGGGGGGGACCTGACAGACACAGGAAGTGAGGGGGGGGAACCTGACAGACACAGGGGAACCTGACAGAGAGGGGGAACCTGACAGACACAGGAAGTGAGGGGGGGAACCTGACAGACACCAGGAAGTGAGGGGGGGGACAAGACACAGGAAGTGAGGACAGACACAGGAAGTGAGGGGGGGGAACCTGACAGACACAGGAAGTGAGGGGGGGGAACCTGACAGACACAGGAAGGGAACCTGACAGACACAGGAAGTGAGGGGGGGAACCTGACACACGGGGAGGAGTGAGGTGGTGGGGGGGGGAACCTGACAGACAAAGGAAGTGAGGGGGGGGGGACCTGACAAACACAGGAAGTGAGGGAGGGAACCTGACAGACACAGGAAGTGAGGGGGGGGAACCTGACAGACACAGGAAGTGAGGGGGAAACCTGACAGACACGGGGAAGTGAGGGGGGTGGGAGGAACCTGACAACACGGGAAGTGAGGGGGGGGGACCTGACAAACACGGGAAGTGGGGGGGGGAACCTGACAGACACGGGAAGTGAGGGGGGGGAACCTGACAGGACACGGGAAGAGGGGGGGGAACCTGACAGACACGGGAAGAGGGGGGGGAACCTGACAGACACGGTAAATGAGGGGGGGGGAACCTGACAGACACGGTAATGAGGGGGGGGGGGAACCTGACAGACACAGAATATGAGGGGGGAAACCTGACAGACACAGGAAGTGAGGGGGGAAACCTGACAGACACAGGAAGTGAGGGGGGAAACCTGACAGACACAGGAAGTGAGGGGGGGGGGAACCTGACAGACACGGAAGTGAGGGGGGGGACCTGACAGACACAGGAAGGGTGGGGGGGACCTGACAGACACAGGAAGTGAGGGGGGGGACCTGACAGACACAGGAAGTGAGGGGGGGGACCTGACAGACACAGGAAGTGAGGGGGGGACCTGACAGACACAGGAAGTGAGGGGGGGACCTGACAGACACAGGAAGTGAGGGGGGGGACCTGACAGACACAGGAAGTGAGGGGGGGAACCTGACAGACACAGGAAGTGAGGGGGGAACCTGACAGACACGGGAAGTGAGGGGGGGAAACCTGACAGACACGGGAAGTGAGGGGGAAACCTGACAGACACGGGAAGTGAGGGGGGGAAACCTGAGACACGGGAAGTGAGGGGGGAACCTGACAGACACGGGAAGTGAGGGGGGGGGACCTGACAGACACGGAAGTGAGGGGGGAAACCTGACAGACACGTGAAGTGAGGGGGGGGGGGACCTGACAGACATGGGAAGTGAGGGGGGGGACCTGACAGACATGGGAAGTGAGGGGGGGGGACCTGACAGACATGGGGAAGTGAGGGGGGGGAACCTGACAGACACAGGAAGTGAGGGGGGGGGAACCTGACAGGCACAGGAAGTGAGGGTGGGGGGAACCCAACAGGCACAGGAAGTGAGGGGGGGGAACCTGACAGACACAGGAAGTGAGGGGGGGGGGAACCTGACAGACACAGGAAGTGAGGGGGGGGGAACCTGACAGACACAGGAAGGAGGGGGGGGGACCTGACAGACATGGGAAGTGAGGGGGGGGGAACCTGACAGACACAGGAAGTGAGGGGGGGGGAACCTGACAGACACAGGAGTGAGGGGGGGAACCTGACAGACACAGTGGGAAGGGGGGGGGGAACCTGACAGACACGGGAAGTGAGGGGGGGGGAAGGGGGGGGACAGACATGGGAAGTGAGGGGGGGGGAACCTGACAGACACAGGAGTGAGTGAGGGGGGGAAACCTGACAGACACAGGAAGGAGGAGGGCCTGACAGACACAGGAAGGAACAGGACTTGCCTGACAGACACACAGGGGGGGGACCTGACACGGACACAGGAATGAGGGGGGGAAGATGACAGACATGGGAAGGGGGGGGGAACCTGACAGACACGTGAAGTGAGGGGGGGGGGAAGCTGACAGACATGGGAAGTGAGGGAGGGGGGGGGGGGAAACCTGACAGACACAGGAGTGTTGGGGGGGAGTGAGGGGGGGAACCTGACAGACACAGGAAGTGAGGGGGGGGGACCTGACAGACACAGGAAGTGAGGGGGGGAAACCTGACAGACATGGGAAGTGAGGGGGGGGAAAACCTGACAGACACAGGAAGTGAGGGGGGGGACCTGACAGACACAGGAAGTGAGGAGGGAACCTGACAGACACAGAGGAAGTAGGGGGAGGAGGGACCTGACAGACACAGGAAGTGAGGGGGGGGGAAACCTGACAGACACAGGAAGTGAGGGGGGGGAAGCTGGGGGGGGACAGACATGGGACGTGAGGGGGGGGGGAAACCTGACAGACACGGGGGGGGGGGAGGGGGGGGGGACCCTGACAGACACAGGAAGTGAGGGGGGGGGGGAACCTGACAGACACAGGAAGAGGGGGCTGACAGACACAGGAAGAAGTGAGGGAAGTGAGGGGGGGGGGGTGAGGGGGACCTGACAGACACAGGAAGTGAGGGGGGGGTGGGTGAGGGGGCCTGACAGACACAGGAAGTGAGGAGGGCCTGACAGACACAGGGGGGGGGGACCTGACAGACACAGGAAGTGGAGGGGGGGGGGACCTGACAGACACAGTAAGTGGTGAGGGGGGGGGGGACCTGACAGGGACACTCTGACAGACACAGGAAGTGAGGGGTGGGGGGGGGGAGGGGGGGACCTGACAGACACAGGAAGTGAGGGGGGGGGGGGACCTGACAGACACAGGAAGTGAGGGGGGGGGGACCTGACAGACACAGGAAGTGAGGGGGGGGGGGGACCTGACAGACACAGGAAGTGAGGGGGGGGGGACCTGACAGACACGAAGGGAGGGGGTGGGGGCGGAAGTGAGGGGGGGGGGTGGGGGGGGGGGGGGGGGGACCTGACAGACACAGGAAGTGAGGGGGGGGGGGGGACCTGACAGACACAGGAAGTGAGGGGGGGGGGAACCTGACAGACACGTGAAGGTGAGGGGGGGGAGGGGGGGGAAACTGACAAGAATGGGAGGGTTGACAGACACAGGAGAGGGTGAGGGGGGGGGGGGGACAGACACAGGGGGGGGGGGGGAAACCTGACAGACACAGAAGGAAGTGGGGTGAGGGGGGGGAAACCTGACAGACACGTGAAGTGAGGGGGGGGGGGGAAGCTGACAGACATGGGAAGTGAGGGGGGGGGGGAACCTGACAGACACGTGAAGTGAGGGAGGGGGGGGGGAAGGGAAAAGGGGGGGGCAGGGAATGGGACAGACATGGGAAGTGAGGGGGGGGGAAACCTGACAGACACAGAAGAAGTGAGGGGAGGGGGGGGGACTGACAGAACCTGACAGACACAGGAAGTGAGGGGGAGGGCCTGACAGACACAGGAAGTGAGGGGGGGGGGACCTGACAGACACAGGAAGTTGGCTGACGTGAGTGAGGGGGGGAAGGACCTGACAGACACAGGAAGTGAGGGGGGGGGAAACCTGACAGACACAGGAAGTGAGGGGGGGGAAACCTGACAGACACGTGAAGTGAGGGGGGGGGGAAGCTGACAGACATGGGAAGTGAGGGGGGGGGGGGAAACCTGACAGACACGGGTCACCAGACACAGGAAGTGCGGGGGAAACCTGACAGACGTGTCACCAGACACAGGAAGTGAGGGGAAACCACCAACAATCAGATCTAAGTGGCTGAGCAGGGTCCGCCTCCCCCTCCCCTGTGACAACAGGACATACATGAGGGACAATGTCTCGGAGGGGACCCCACACGCCATACAATCTCCTCCACACTTTCCCATCACAGGGTGCCGCACGTTTCTCACACGCTCCGAATTCATTCACCAATCACATCGACCGCCGTGTGCCCGCCTTTCCTTATCCCTGGCCCCGCCCCTCCGCAGCGCCGCCCCCTTCACATTGCATCCGTTCCCCTTTGCTAGTGCTACCCGCGCCGAGTCCACATGTGTGGGCGGAGCGGGATGCGCCGCGTGCCAACCAATCGGGCGCCTTGGCCGCCCACGACCTCCCGCCCTCCCCCGCCGCCGGCCAATCCGACAGGCGCCTCGTGTGTTTTCCGACAGAAGTGGGCGGGGAGCGCCGGCCAATCAGCGCCCGGACACGAGGGTAAGGAGGCCGGCACGTGCTGGGGCGCACGTGTGTGTGTGCGCGAGTGAATGCAAAGCTGGGCTGTCAGGGGCGGGGCCTGCATGAGACCGCCGGAGAGAGACTCACCATACAACACACCGACCACCGACACCCAGAGACATTGCCTGCTACCAGGAGACACTCCGAATAACAGACCTCCACACAAGGTAAGAGATCCATCCACCCCATAGACATTCACATAAAGAGACACCCAAGGGTGGGCAGAGACCTCTGTGATCTCCAAGAGATTGCCAGAGACATCTACTGATGGTAAGAGACCATTTTTTTGGCTTCGAGAGACTACCAGAGACATCCTAATGATAGTAAGAGACCTGTATTATCACCAAGAGGCACCCAGTAATGGTGAGAGACCTCTGCTAGCTCCCAGAGACGTCCAATGAGACCTCTATTGGTATCAATAGACTGTCTGAGACATCCAATGATAAAAAAAGACCTCTATTTGCACCAGTAGACTGTCGGCGACATCCAATAATAGTAAGAGACCTCTGTTCACTCCAAGAGACTGACAGGCAGCCAACGAGACCTCTAGTAGCACCAGGAGATTGTCAGAGACATCTACTGATGGTAAGAGACCCTTTTTTTGGCTCAAAAAGGGTGCCAGAGACATCCAATGATAGTAAGAGACCTCTGTTCACTCCAAGAGACTCTCGTAGACATTCAATGAGACCTCTAGTAGTGCCAGGAGATTACCAGAGACATCCACTGATAATAGACCTCTTTAATTTCCAAGAGACTGCCAGAGACATCCAATGTTAAAATATCCAATGATCTCTCTGTTCGCTCCAAGAGACTGTCCGAGACGTCCACCGAGGGTTGGACATCTTTCTTGGCTCCAGAAGACTGCCAGAGATGGTCAACGATGATGGGTGACCTCTATTAGCACCAAGAGACTGTAAGAGACATCCAATGATAGAGACCTGTTCAATCCAAGAGACTGTCAGACCTCCCATGAGACCTCTAGTAGCACCAGGAGATTGACAGACATCTACTGATGGTAAGAGACCTTTTTTGTCTCAAAGAGAATGCCAGAGACATACAATGCTAATAAGAGACTTTTGTTGGCTCCAAGAGACTGCCAGAGATGTCCAATTATAGTAAAAGACTCTCAGACATCCAATGAGACCTCTAGTAGTGCCAGGAGATTGTCAGAGATCTCTACTGATAAGAGACCTATTTAATCTCTAAGAGACTGCCAGAGACATCCAATGTTGGAAAGAGACCTTTTTTTTTTTTTACTCCAGGAGATTGTCGGAGATATCCAATGATATCTCAGTTCGATCCAAGAGACTGTCAGACGTCCACTGATGGTAAGACACCTTTCTTGGCTTCAGGAGACTGGCAGAGATGCACAATGATAGTGGGAGACCACTATTGACACCAATAGACTTTCAGAGACATCCAATGTTTGTAAGAGACTTGCTCACTCCAAGAGACTGTCAGACATCCTATGAGACCTCTAGTAGCACCAGGAGATTTTTAGGCATCTACTTATGGTAATAGAGCTCTTTTGGCACCAGGAGATTTTTAGAGACATCTTCTAGTAAGAGACTGCCAAAGACATCTTCTAGTAAGAGACCTCTTTTGTCTCCAAGAGACTGCCAGAGACGTCCAATGAGACCTTTATTGGCACCAAGAGCCTATGTGACATCTGATGGTAAGAGACCTTTATTTACACCAAGAGATGGTCAAAGACGCATCCACTGACTCTAGAGTGCCATTCCAGAGACCTCCACTGACAGCTGAAGATGGTCACACTAGGAGACCTCTCCTGAGCCTAAGACATTTAATAACTCCAAGAGACTGTCAAAAACATGGTGACACAGAGAGACCTTCCCATTGAGAGATGACCACTGATGGCAGAGACGTCACTGATGTTGAGAGACGGACTGTCAGACCCAATCATCAAAGTTACAAGACATATGGTAGCACCAAGAGATGCAGCCATAGAGAAGAACAAACTCTAGGGTGCCTGAGACCTCCACCATGGAGGAGACTGCCCTCCCTGGCACTATAGGATCTCTCTATGATGCCTCCACTATAGGGTAAGACCTCCACTCTCAGAAATCTTCCCTTAAGAATCTGTGATTGAGATGAGACCCCCAGAATGAGAGGTTTTCCCCATAGGATCTTTGAGACCACAGAGTGAGACGTTTCTCCATAGGATCTGTCTAGGAGACCTCCACTATAGCATGAGATCCCCCCCCCCCCCCAAAAACGAGATGTCTTTCCCATAGCCACTGAGACCTCCCGTGTGGGATGAGGCCCCCAGAATGAGATGTCTTCCCCATAGGATCTTTGAGACCCGAGGCCTCCAGCACAGAACGTGAGGTCTTCCCCCATTAGATAGGTCTCCAGGGACCTCTGTTATGGGGTGAGACCCCCAGAATGAGAATTATTCCCCATAGGATCTCTGAGACCCCAGAGTGAGAAGTTTCTCCATAGGATCTGTCTAGGAGACCTCCACTACAGGATGAGACACACCCCCCCCCCCCCTAAAACGAGATGTCTTTCCTATAGCCTCTGAGACCTCCAGTGTGGGATGAGGCCCCCAGAATGAGATGTCTTCCCCATAGGATCTTTGAGACCCGAGGCCTCAGCACAGAACGAGAGCGTCTTCCCCCATAGGATAGGTCTCCAGGGACCTCTGTTATGGGGTGAGACCCCCAGAATGAGAATTATTCCCCATAGGATCTCGGAGACCACAGAGTGAGACGTTTCCCATAGGCTCTGTCTAGAAGACCTCCACTATAGCATGAGACCCCCCCCCCCCCAAAACGAGATGTCTTTCCTATAGCCTCTGGGACCTCCAGTGTGGGATGAGGCCCCCAGAATGAGATGTCTTCCCCATAGGATCTTTGAGACCCGAGGCCTCAGCACAGAACGAGAGCGTCTTCCCCCATAGGATAGGTCTCCAGGGACCTCTGTTATGGGGTGAGACCCCCCGAATGAGAATTATTCCCCATAGGATCTCTGAGACCACAGAGTGAGAAGTTTCCCCATAGGATCTGTCTAGGAGACCTCCACTATAGCATGAGACCCCCCCCCCCCCCCAAACGAGATGTCTTTCCCAAGCCTCTGAGACCTCCAGTGTGGGATGAGGCCCCCAAAATGAGATGTCTTGCCCATAGGATCTGTTTAGGAGACTTCCAGTATGGGTGAGACTCTCTTACAGAGACTTCCGGTTTCACAGAGACAGCCACAGACCCCTGTCCTAGACATCCACACATCGTCTTCTCCACCCCAAGTTCTCTGGAGACCCTCAAACCCCCTCCTCCCAAATATTCCCGGACCCCCCCCCCCCCTATGGGAAGACAGACATATGTTCGGCACAGAGGTGAGGGGCGGTCTCTATTTTTTGGGGTTGTCCATAGTGACGGAGCCGGCATCTCAGAAGCAGTGGGTTGGCTGGGAGGAGACGGAGGAACGAGCTGCAGCCTGGGACTCATCCCGAAATAGAGACAGTCAGAACAAAGACTTCCAGACAGACTGCAGACAGGCAGAGGGTGGCGGCGGGCTGACGGGAGGTGAGTGAGCTCTGTGCATACATATGGCTGGTGATCGATCGATCGTGTTCTCATCTGCTGGGTCACAAATCCCTCCCCGGCTGTTTTCTGTCATTTCATTGTACAGATGGCTGTGGCGATGTACAAAGCGCCTGGCGACCGTATTGTAATCTGTAGCAGTCGTGAAAGTGGAAACAATTTTTTTATTTTTCGGAAAAAAATTATCATGATTTTTTTTATTATCTTATATATTTTTTTTGTGTTAGTATTCTAAAAATTTGATTATTTATATATATATATATATATATATATATATATATATATATATATATATATTTTTTTTGTAGCATTATTATATATTTTCATATTATGAATTAAGATTTTTCATTTTTGTATATTTTTATACATTTTTTTATTATCTTATTTTTTATGGTTATGTGTGTATACTAAATAAGAGTAATAAAAATGAGAAATTACAATAAGAATAAATTATCACAGTACTACTACGAATTGTATATTCCCCCCCCCCCCCCCCCCCCATCTGAAAAATATATAATAAAAAAAACAAATGATATATTTTTCCAAATCATACAATTTGTAGTAGTATTGTGAATTTACATATTTAATTACGATTATTGTACATTTCTTCTGGAAAAATATATAATTTTTTTAACTTATTATTATTATATATTTTTCAGAGGGGGGGGGTTATATAATTCATAGTAGTATTGTGATTATACTTTTTTTTTTTTTTGTATTATGAATTAATACTGATAAAATCATATCGATAAATCCTAATCACTTTTTTATTTTATTATGGTTTATTGATATACTGTAAAAATAACTGTGTGTACATATTCAGTTATATTTGTATATTCTTTGACGCTAGTATTCTGCCTTAATTAAAAGGCTTCAGGGCTTTGAATCTCATTGGGAATGAGTTGGCAAACCCTCGGGGCTCCCGACTTGCCTTGTGCTGCACTGGTTTAGGGAAAATGAAAGCCGCCCCCCCCCTCTGATGGGGTGTGACAGTTCAGCCATGGGGTTGGCGTAGTGATCAGATGGTTGGCGCCCTCTGTTGGCCGATCGTTGGCACACCGAACTTATTTATTAATGTGACTTTTTATTGTAAAGCAGGGGTGCCCAGCCAGTTGCCCGGTTTAAAGGCGCGCAAGCGCTCCCTGCCTCTCGTGCTGTGGATGGTCGTGGCACAAGTTCATCAGCAGGCGCTCAGCTAAATGATTTTGGCTGCGAACCTACTGATGGCTAATCGCAGAATGTGTGTTGGTAAATACAACATGGATGGCTGTTTGTGGTTGGCTTATTTTGGGGGGGAGGTCTGCGCTGTTGGGGGGGGGGGGGGGTCTGCACTGTTGTGGCGACACTGAGCAATTCACTGATTATCAGCTGTGACCACGTATGGAGGAAAGGAAGGCCAATAACCCACAAGTGTGTTTACATTTGTGATTGGACACAGCTGATCACATGGTAAAGGGCCGCTGTGATTGGACCTTTACCCCAATTCTGTGATCAGCTGTGTAATCTGAGCGTGCCTGCTGCACACCCCAGCTGGCACATAAAGGGGGGGGGGGCATGGTTCTGGGAGGACATCCAGAAATGCCCACTTAGAACTGGGATAACCACGCTGTAGCCTTTATTTCCCATCTATAGTGCGGTCAGGAAGAGGTTAAGGGGCTCCGACATAGATTTTTTTTTTAGACGTTCATTAATGTGTCCAGGTGACCCATTTCTCTTGTCTGTATAAAGATCATTAGTGCTCCATTTAGCGCTAACAGTCTACACCCTGCGGCTCTCGATGACGTCACCCGCCACTTTCGAACTCCCATCAAAGGAACTCTTAACAATGGGAAATTGGACGGGATTGGCTGCTGGTTAATGATGATGAGCCCCGCCGTTCCATGGCCTTTGTGGTGTCGTGGCCACGAGGACGGCTGAGTGACTTCAAGGCTGCATTTGAATTGCAGAGACTTGGACCCTCGGTGCTTTATTAATACAAGGTTTATTTTGAAACTGGTGGGTGGCGCTATGAAGACGCACATCGCACGTGTCTGATCAGACCTGGTGGTGGTTTCCGTTGTATTTCAGATTTGTCAATGAACATTCCTCTTAGTAATGGGTGGAGCAAAGTAGACAGTTGGCCCCTGATGACTTGGGTATGTCAGGGATGGTGGAAACCCCTCATAATGGGCACATCGGGTGTACAGACCTGGGAACCCAGCACAGGGATGGTGGGAACCCCTCATAATGGGTACAGCAGGGGTACAGACCTAGGAACCCAGCACAGGGATGGTGGGAACCCCTCATAATGGGTACAGCGGGTGTACAGACCCGGGAACTCGGCACAGCATTGGAGGTAACCCCCTCATAATGAACACAGATGTACAGACTTTCCGTTTTGTAGTTCAGATTTTTCAATGAACATTCCTTTTAGTAATAGGTGGAGCATAGTAGGCAGTCAGCCCCTGACAACTTGGATATGTCAAGATGGTGGGAACCCCTCATAATGGGCACAGCATGTGTGCAGACTCAGGAACTTGGCACAGTGATGGTGGAAACCCCTCATAATGGGCACAGCGGGTGTACAGACCTGGGAACCCAGCACAGGGATGGTGGGAACCCCTCATAATGGGTACAGCGGGTGTACAGACCCGGGAACTCGGCACATCATTGGAGGTAACCCCCCTCATAATGAACACAGATGTACAGACTTTCCGTTTTGTAGTTCAGATTTTTCAATGAACATTCCTTTTAGTAATAGGTGGAGCATAGTAGGCAGTCAGCCCCTGACAACTTGGATATGTCAAGATGGTGGGAACCCCTCATAATGGGCACAGCATGTGTGCAGACTCGGGAACTTGGCACAGTGATGGTGGGAACCCCTCATAATGGGCACAGCGGGTGTACAGACCGGGAGCTCAGCACAGGGATGGTGGGAGCCCCTCATAATGGGCACATCGTGTGTGCAGACTCAGGAACTTGGCACAGGGATGGTGGGAACCCCTCATAATGGGCACAGCAGGTGTACAGACCTGGGAACTCAGCACAGGGGTGGGGAAACCCCTCATAATGGGCATAGCAGGTGTACAGACCCGGGAACTCGGCACAGGGGTGGTGGGAACCCCTCATAATGGGCACAACAGGTGTACAGACCTGGGAACTCGGCACAGGGATGGTGGAAACCCCTCATAATGGGCACAGCAGGTGTGCAGTCCCGGGAACTTGGTACAGGAATGGTAGAAACCCCTCATAATTGGCACAGGGATGGTGGGAACTCCTCATAATGGGCGCTTCAAATTTGTCTACCAGTAAGAGAAGCCTTGATAAGGATCCTAGGGGACGGTGTCGTACCGTAGACTAAAAGAAAGTACGCATTACTTTTTTATATTGCTGAGTAATCGGCCGTGGGACATCTGTGGTTTTGGCACTTTGTTCTCTGACACGTTTTGCTGGAATTTGCATGGAGTTTGACCTTCTGACACTGCTCTGGGCAACTGCGAATAATTGCACGCCACACCCAAAGTGAGGTTTATTCGTTTTTCATGTTGCAATGTTAATCCAGACGCCGACAGACTCGTTGCTTTTGCCTAATTGGGGATCTTCTGAGTATCCAAGAACACTTTTTAGTAAAGGGTTTCCTTTTTTAAATCGTCAGGCCTTCAAAAAAATATTTGGCTAGACGTGGCGCATGGTGGGTTGAGTTGGCCCCATCTAGGTCTTGGATATTCAGCTAGACCTCCAGGCCATAATTCTGGGCTCTGTTTCTGTCCACTTTTGCACATTTCAGTTTTTGGTACATTATTCTTATGACATTTTATCAAAAATTAAGTAAAGAGTGCTAACCCCCCTCATAAATGGCACGGCAGGTCAACGGACCTGGGAACTTTGCACAGGAATTGTGGGAGCCCCTCATCATGGGTACAGTAGATCTGTTTATTTTTTTTTTTTTTCGGGGCTGCCGACTTTTGCGGTTGGTATTTTAGGCCGTTTTTCCCCTTCCTCCCACTCCACTCCCTTGCTTGCTCCTGTCACTCTACCACACACTTAATGTCCTCAGTACAGATTGCACTGGCAGATGGTATTGCCAGGTGGCACTGGCAGGTTGCACACTGAGCCAATAGTATAACTGTGCGAAACTGACATGTAACTGCTGAGAGAAGGGAGCTGTCAAATTCAGCTGTGAAGTCGGGGGTGGGCTGGACCCAGCAGCTATCAAACACCAGCCACTGGGCTGTTTAAGAAAGGGGTGGGGCAGCATACACAACTGCCCGCTCAGTATTATCCCATTGGCTGGTGCTTGATAGCAGCCGGGTCCTGCCCACCCCCGACATCAATGCGCTATTTTGAAAGCTCCTCTCCCTCTCTGAATTCAGTTACATGTCGGTTTCACACACTGCTGCTCTGCCAACGAAATGGGCGGTCAGTGTTAAATATTAGCCTAGTGTCGATAATCGTCCGATGCCGATTTCTCCAAAAAGGACAAATCTTGGCCGATATATCGGTCTACCACTAGTGTACAGACTCAGGAACTTGGCATAGTGATAGTGGGAACCCCTCATAATGGGCACAGTAGTTGTGCAGACTCTGAAATTCGGTACAGGAATGATGGGAACTCCTCCATAATGGGCACAGCAGATGTACAGACTCAAGAACTCGGCACAGGGTTATTGGGGGGGCCTCATCATAATGGGCACAGCCAGAGTACTGACACTGGAGCTTCTGGTCTACATGTGCAGTGGCTGCATGCCATTTTTAAGGGTAGGTTTTCTGAGGGGGACAATAGTGGGCCATGCTTGGTTGTGTGCCAAATGGTCACTTTTCATTGAGATGTGTCGAACAGAGGCACGGATGGCTGACTGGGGGCTAGAACGTTGTCACCCTAGAACCGGAAGGGCCAAAAGCTCAAGCCTTGGAGCTCCTTTAGTTGGCCTTGAGCTTCCTATCGGGTAGACCTAGTAGGCAAATCTACGGGCAGCTGAAGGAGCAAACATGGCGGCGTAACAATGCTTTTGCTAATCGCAACACATGGCCGCAGGAAGTGATGTTAGTGGCAGGATCTCCAGGGAAGAGACTTTTTGCCATTGGTTCCCAACAAATTGTATACAGAGACCATGTCGGATGTACAGAAATAGAGGTTTGGGGTTTTCTCTAAGTCTTGGTTGCAGAAAAATTTAATATCTGGAACCTGGGAAACTGTTTGCATAATGTTGAGGTTGGGTTGTCTTGATCCATGTGCGTTTTTTTTGGGATAGGATCAGGCTGAGGGCGCCGCGTGTGTTCCAGCTTGATGTGTCTATGATGACGCCCACGGCACATGGCAGTGCCATGCTGGTTGCAAAATCTTGTCAGGTGTTCCAAGCAGCTGATTGGAGCAGAAAGGCAACTTCGGCCAAGTGCACACTCCTCTCCAGACTGCCACCTCCTCCCTCCGCACACTCAAATTCCCAACCCTGCCCGACCGCAGCGATTTCCAAGGCGTCCTCTCGAGTAATGTGACTGCCAGGTTACATAATGCAGATGTTTACTCTTCGTACATTGCTGAGCCGTGCCGTAATGATGTATCACTTCCCATCTGTAGCACATGTCGGAACACAATGTTCAGAGGAAGCGATTACCTGGAAGGTGTTACATTTCAGCAGTCGTCAGGATTGGCCTCGAGGCACGGGATAATTGGATATGTAATGGTGGCCATGCTTTGAGTCCCCACAGAAGAAAGCGCCATAGTAATCGCAATGATTTAAGATGCGGGATTGGTCAATATATCAGAAGTGTTTATTTAGTAGTTCTATGTTATGATCAGTTCTCGACTGATCAGAAGCGATTAGCAAAATTCCGTCAGACCCTCTACGCCCTGGGAACAAGCGCGTTACTGAAAAGAGTGAAGAGACATTGGGGTGCCATTGATGCAGACTGGCACCCCAACTCGCCTTGTGCATTACATCACACCGTAACCTGCTAACGTACGTTATGCCATGCTGCATTCCAAAAAGTGTGTGCATTTTTATTTTGTGGTGTTGGCTCGTCATGGTACGCATTGATTGGGCTGCCCTAACTTGACTCGCAAAGTAATGCACACCGGCACACTTTGTATTATCGAGAGCTCAAAAAAAATTATCACATGAAAGCTCTGACGTTTTTTACACTTTTTTTTGTTTGAAAAAAAAAACAAAAACATATATATTTTTTTTTTAACCCCACAGGAACCCTTGAAATTTTCAGGTACCCATTGGTGGTCAATGGGAAGAATGTTCCTTTTGGGGGGAGGGGGGTGTTGGTGGGATGAATGTTCTTTAGGTTTCGGATGAATGTTCCTTGGGTTGGGGGGGGGGGGGGGGCATTGTTGGTGAGATGAATGTTTCTTCGGTTGGGGGTTTGTTGGTGGGAGGAATGTTCTTTAGGTTGGGTTGGTGAGGGGGTTGTTGGTGGGTAGAAGATTCTTTGGGTTGGGGGTGGTCAATGTCCTCCTTACAGACAGCTGAGAAGATGTGCCAAATGGTGTTGGAACAGGGGTTGTGGAGGCATCAGATGGGAGGTCAGTCAGGAACCTCTAGAGCAGTGTTTCTCAACTCCAGTCCTCAAGCCCCCCCAACAGGTCATGTTTTCAGGATTTCCCTCAGATGAAAAGGCTGTGGGAATTACTAAGGCAGTGAAACTGATCAAATCACCTGTGCAATATAATGGAAATCCTGAAAACCTGACCTGTTGGGGGGGGCTTGAGGACTGGAGTTGAGAAACACTGCTCTAGAGGAACCCTGGTCGATAATGGCTGATCTAAACCCAAGAGCAGGGGTCTCCAAACTACGGCCCTCCAGTTCAATTCCCATCATGACATGAATCCAGGAATGTCGGCGTTTTACAATGCCTCATGGGACATGTAGTTCTGCAAAAATGTAAATGATTGCAGCTCACAAACCTTGACATGAGTTCTGGTCTTCGCCTATTCTACTGTAGAACGGCATTTGTCTCTTCCCAGTCTACTTAAAAGTAAAATGAATGTGTTCAGTTATTCACTTTGACTTTAGTTGTCTAGAAGATAATCATTCATTGACTTGATCTTTTTTTTTTATACCTTGGTTCACTCTGCCTTGGGAATAGACTGCCAAGATAATCTTGGTGTAGCCAACCAGTCATTGTTGTGCCCAACTAAAAACCTTTTGTTTTATGCCTACAGGCCACTAACTCACCCATGGAAGACACGGAGTCCTCGGATTTTCTGTCCTCATCAGACTCCCTCTTCTCTTCAGCCAGCACCACCACCTCAACCCACCAGGAGGATAAAATCTACGTTGGTTTTGACGTCTTCCTCTCTGAAGGTTTGACTGAGCCCACCAAAGGCCGCAAGGACTTTGAAGATGTACGTGTGATCCCAAACTCTCAACTGACCAGTGCCAGCCACCCAGTCCTTATCCACCTAGAGAATGAGTACCAAGCCAGGAGGTCCTTTTGGCATCAACACACGGGACAGAACTGCAGGTATTCAGGAGAGGTTGAAGGATGGACGTCCTATCCAAGTAGGAGTAAACTTGCAAGTAGAGTATCGCCAATCGTGGGCCGAAAGCAAGACAAGCAGCTAAAGGACTTGGTGTTCCCAGACGGGTCAAATTGTGAGGCCCATCAAGGACTCAAAAGGCAGCGACTACAGGATGCCATATCGCTTGCCAACCGGTGGAAGGAGAGGAAAGAGAAGAACCTTCCGATATCGGATGGGGATCGCATCTTTGCTGAAAAGGTGAGTGGTGGTGCGTTATTTGTGTGCGACTCTAAGGGGAATGTGTTTGTGTCCCTGTTGGGGAGATTTACCACCATATGCGCGCACACACAGTAGATGTAAACCCACTCTCATCCTTTCTAAACTACTGCCATAGTGCTGATCTATAAGGATATACATGCCTCCTGCATGTATCCTTACCTGTCAAATATCTCCCCTCTGTTATGAGAACTGAAACTGCAGATTCTGTGGGTGTGTCTGTTGTCCGGAGCTTGGTGGGTGGAGTTGTGATGTCAGACTCCCGCCCTCCTCGACACTCCCCTTGTCGGCATGCATTTTCTCCTGTCCATTTCTTGCACTAAATTCTACTATGATCACTAACATCCAGTCAAATACCAGAAAAGTAACCACCCGACTTCAGAAAAGGAGTGGGGGTGGGAATTAAAAATAATGCCTTTCTTAGGCTTTTGCATGAGATATGTAAATCCCCTGTCAATGCAGCCTCACCAGTGCCGTCAGATGCAGCTTACCTGTGCAGGGCAAGAGGAGAGCCGCCGCCTGGTTGATTAGAGCTCCGGGAACATCACAGCTTTCATTTCAATGGCTGTGTTCTCCGCCACGTGCCATCACATACAGCCCCTCCCCCTTGTCCGGGGAACTTTGTTCACCTGTGCCAGGATTGGACTGGTGATCTGTCTATCAAAGTGCCTGGACAAAGAGGGGCTGTATGTGCCGGCGGGGAACACACAGCTATTAAAATGAAAGCTGTGATATTCCCGGCGCTCTGATCAACCAGGCGGCGGCTCTCTTCTGTGCTGTAAGACACCCCCATAAGGGTCAGCACCAGGGGGTGGAACCCCGCCCCCATTATTGGCCCCAATTTATTGGCTTTTTCTTTCGTCAAATTGCCAGAAAGGCCATTTTCGGCCAATGTTTCGCGGCCGAAATTCCGGTGAATCTCTAATAAAAACGATGGTCATGTTCGGCAGGTAATCTAGGAGTGAGGCTTCAGTGCAACCGCATTCAATAGACACAGTTGCGGCCAGGGGTGCCCAGGAGGGGTGGCTGCCCTGGGCACAATGGTTTATTACAGGCATGTGCCAGTTGCTTCTGTTGCAAGGCTGACTGGAGTAGTGACATCACTGCTAACCTTAACAGGGGGGGGGGGGGGGGCAGTGTGGCCTCTTTGCCCTGAGCACTGAATGACCTTGTTCCAGCACTGGTTGCAGCACAGTGATTTCAGCTTTCAAACGGCCTGTTAACAATCCGCTGGAGTTGACCGCTGTGCCCACATGAAAGGAGCCTTACCCAGCATGGTCTACCGTGGTCACCATCAGGAATTCCGCCCTAAAATTCAATTTTGGCTGTTTCTGAAGTGCATGTAGATAGGAAAAGGCTACAGGAGATCAGCGGCACTGAGATGCAGCAAAGGGATAACCTGTTTTTAAAACGGGGGGGGGGGGGGGGCGGCGTTGCTTTAACTGTCATTCAGTTGAGGGTCCACTACTACTTTAAAAAGGTAATCGGGAATGGTTATGCACTCTGGTAAAGGGTCATGACAGATCTTAGGGGGGGGGGCCTCTGAGCTGGAAAGTCAGTTTAGTGCAAAGGAAGTGAAGCTCTGTAAGGGGGACGTGCATCGTTCTATTTGAAATTCTGACACGGGTCCCATCACAGGAGCTTATGTATAATTGGCTCTCGGTGGTGGGAGTGGTAATGCTGTTGACACTGTGCGGGGAGTATTAGTTAAGGAGCTGATGGCGCGTTGGCTGCAGACCTGTGTGTCGGACACGAGTATGAAGCTGTCATGTACAGCTGGATTGTGCTCTATCCTCTCCGCATTACATTAATCCTGCAGGCTAATACAGCCGCCCTGGCCTGGTAAGGGAGTTAGGACTTGCGTTGTTTGTGATGATCTTAAATTTTCCATTTATGCGGCAGAGGAATCGCATACTGCTCCTAAAGGTAGTTTATATTAATACTTTTAGAGAGGACTGGTCACCTACCTGCAGCAGCCCATAAGGAGACCTACAGTTGCAACCAAACCAGCATTGTCTCCCTGCAAAAGGAAGTTATTGAACAAGGACCACCAGGGAATAATGCAGACACTGAAAATGTACTATTGATGCATCAGCGGTGGCTTCCCCTGTTGGAGGTTACACAGGGTGATGTCGCAGCATCATGGGAGGGAGGTCACATCAGTAACATATACATAGTGGCGCCTTCAGTCGTGTGCCGTGGCGCCTTCAGTCGTGTGCCGCGGCGCCTTCAGTCGTGTTCCGCGTGTAATAGGTTTTCCTACTCTTGAGCCCTTAGGAAGGGGGTTAATTTTGATCCCAGAAACCTGCTGGAGTTCTTGTTTAGTCTGCCATCTGATTTTTATACCCACCTTCCTAAAGAATCTATTCCCACTATATAGCCAGGTGTCTGGACACCTAGCCATCATACCTTCTTGGATATCCCATTTCAAAACCATGGACATTTTATGTGGAGTTGGCTACCCATTGTGCTATAATGTCGTCCACTCTTTTGAAACTGTTTTCCATAAGATTTTGAGTCTGGAAATGTTGGTCTGATGTTGGCTGAGAAGCCCTGGTTCACAATTTTATCCCATAGATATTCAGTAGGGTTGAGGTCAGGTCTCTGTGTAGGCCACTTGAGTTCCCCCACACCAAACTTATCAATCCAGGTCTTCATGAAGCTGACCGCCATTTTATATGTTGAATGAGACCTGGCCTGCCTGCTTTGTTCCAGTTCAGTAGGGTTGGTCAGGGCTACAGAGGACACTTGAATTCCTCCAATGAACTGGTCAAACCGTGTGTTTTAGGGAGTTGGACATTGGGTCAGGAACCGATGTTGGGTGGGAAGACATGGCTCACCCTCTTTGTTCCAGTTCATCCTTCAGGTCTTCAGTAGGTTGAGGTCAGGGCTCTATGGAGGACCCCCAAATTCATCCAGAACAAGCTTGCCACCATTTATTAGGTTAGGTACTGATGTTTGATAGGAAAACCTGGCTCACCCGCTTGTGTTCAGTAGGGTTGAAGTCAGGGCTCTATGGAGGGGACACTGGAATTCCTCCACGACCGTCTCCTTTATGGAGCCAGCATTGTAGAGGGGGGGGGGGGGGTCGTTTTGGAGGGTCACAAACTTTTGCTCCATATAGTGTATATTACTTGGCACCCCCACTGACCCACCCATACTACACAATTGTAAGTTATTGATTTGTAACCTGACTTGGGAATGCTGTTCAGATGGAGGGGGGGGGGGGTTAGCGTCCTACTTCATGCCATGAACGTAGAGTGTAGATCCATATAATGCTGTTTCTACGAATATGCGCTAATTGTATTAGTGTAAGGAATAAAAAATATAGATGGTTTGTCTGATGCTGATCTGTTTTTTTTTTTTTTTTTTTCCTCTTCTCAGTGTCGGGAACTCCAGGGCTTTATCAGACCTCTGACTGAACTTCTGAATGGATTAAAAAGAGGCAGATATGACAGAGGTAGGTCTTTTACCGGGAAGCTATGATGGTTCTGGGGGTGCTTTTTTTTTTTTTTTTTTAATTAATATTTTACTATAGCTTGTTTTTTATTTTATTTTTTTGTATGTAAATATGTTGCGTGAAAGGATTCCAGAGCACCATGGGTTAGCTAAAAAAAAAAAAAAACCTAGTAGAGGCTGCCTGCCTGCTTTCTTTGACACCTGGGACAAAGGGAGGGTGAGAGGTCACTGCTCTGCTCTGGTTCTGGTTTTATGTATGTAAATTGCAGCTTGAGCTACTGAGCTCTGTAAATTCCAGTGTAGGCCAAACTTATAAATGCTTGCCTTAATCCCGCACCCCCCTCGGTATTTGACTGCTAAAAACGACATGGCCTTCGCAGGGAAGCCATCTTGACCGGGTCGTTTGCCTAGTGCGCATGCCTGCCATGGCCTTGTCCTTTCACATTAATGGTCCATACTCTGCTTATATTTGTCAGGCTGTAAGGTTGCATCTCAGGATTCACTGATGGATAGTGGTCAGCCTTATGAGGACCCTGGACTTCTCTCCTCCCAGAAGTATTTGGCTGGGCGCTGGTTCCTCAGGCTGGTAGTTTTGTGAGTGTAATGAGGAGGGTGAAGTCATTTGTAGTTTTTCGTAATTTGGTAAATATATTGCCAACACAATTTGGCCCGCGGGGGGGGGGGGGGGGGGGGGGGGGGGGGGGGGGGGGGGGGTTCGCGTTTGCACTTCCCTCATTCAGGGTTTTTAGTGATCGTGTTGGGAGTTGCCAGACATTTGCCACACTGAAGTAGAAAAGTCTGTTACCTGTACACTGTAACGTTCTCTAAATGTGGCTCTACAGCAACGGCTGACATCACAAAAAGCCCTGAAGAAGGGCTTGGCCGCTAGTGTGGACGGGGGGGGGGGGGGGGCGTCCTTTCGAGTTGGCTGCTTGTGTGGACTGGAAGGGGGGGGGGGGGGGGGCGTCCTTTCTAATTGCCCGCTAGTGTGGACGGGCGTCCTTTCGAGTTGGCCGCTAGTGTGGGGGGGGGGGCGTCCTTTCGAGTTGGCCGCTAGTGTGGACGTCCTTTCGAGTTGGCTGCTAGTGTTTGGGGGGGGGGGCGTCTAGTGGGGACGGGGGGACGTCCCTTCGAGTTAGCCGCTAGGGGGGCGTCCCTTCGAGTTGGCCGCTAGTGTGGACGGGGGGGGGACATCCTTTTGAGTTGGCCGCTGGGGGGGACGTCCTTTCGAGTTGGCCGCTAGCGTGGACGTTCTTTCCACTGGCCATGATTGGTCATAGCCGACTAGTTGTTCAGTGTGTCTGTTGTCTTTTCTGGTGGCTGTAGGGGACTTACTTTGCCCAATCTGGCCAGGTGCAGCCCTCTCGTTGCATCCCTTTTAATTGGCAAAAGGTTTGTCCGTTTACCAGGAATCCTCCACATCCATCAGGCAGGATTAAACGGTGCCGGTGTTTAGATAGATCCTTGTTTCTGATAGTATGGCGTTTGGCATTGTATATCGGTTACATAACCGGAGAACTCTGAGTCTTCCATCACATGGCTCTGCAGGAGAGCGAGCCGACATCTGACTCCCTCCGTCTCCTCCTCCAGGAAAGGTGCTGTATTTGCACCTCGTGCTCCTAGAACTGTTTTCCTATTTTTTTATGTATTTTTCTTTGCAGTTGAATTGCTTTACATCCCTATTGCCTCGGATAACCTCTCTTCTTGTCCCTGTGTGCCCCCTCCTTTGCTCCTCTATGCATTTTATGGTTTTCATGGCAGTGAGTTCATTTGTGAGTCATTCTGCAGATCCTCGTATTACCCAATTACCAATCCGCTCCACGTCTTCATTTAGAATACGTTACTGTCGGCTAATTAATTGCATCACCGCTGCTAAAGAATAATTTCCCCGAGGATATCGGGAAAGCATTTTTCTTCACATTGGGATGGTAGAGGAGCTTTTTTTTTAATTATTCCTCTTCTTGCAGTTTAGGAATTCATGTCAAACCGTGTTCCTATCCGATTTGAACGCACATATTCGTTGCATAGCAGTGCCCCGTTACCCCCTCCCCCTACAGTGCATTCCCTCGCTATCCACACCTTTTATTTACTCTACTGGGTATATATAAAGTTCTCTATATATCCTTGCTTACACCTGCAGTGGCGCCATGGTTTCAGCCCCCTTACTCTACCTCCAAAAGATTTACCCCTCTTCATGATTAGGCATTTTTGAACAGTGCGATTGCTGGCAATAGGGTGGGACTTGACCTGTCAAATCGCAGGACCAATTGCTTCAATGCAAACTAAGGCTAATACAGTGGTCGGTACTAAAAATATTCACGGTACTAAGGACACTGGCTGGGAAGGGGTTAACATCAGGGGAGATCAAAGGGTTAACTGTGTGCTTCATGAGTTTTTGTGTACAGTGCGCTGCTTTTACTATGGGATGGGTTTTACTCCATGCTTTGCTGTATCTCTGTAATTGCACTAAATGGGCAGTTGTGCTTTAGCACCCTTGTTTGTGGTCTACGTAGCAGATTGCTATAGTCGCTGTAATGAATGTTTGTTTCATTCTGGTTACAGGCCTGAGCAGTTTCCAGCAGAGCGTGGCTATGGATCGGATACAGAGGATTGTTGGCGTTCTGCAGAAGCCTGAGATGGGGTGAGTGTTGAGACTATGCTTGTTATGTCTGCTAATCGGACCTATACCTGATACCTATCCACCAATAGGCAAATGTTTGAACATCCGACCATCACGCCTATTGCTGAGTATGTGGGCGGCCCTCTCAATAAGTTCAAATGTTTTCAGGTGAAGGGTACTGTTAATGCTACGTCGTGCAGACATTTTTGGGAACTTCCACCCTTTGGTTGAAGGCCTTTATTTAAAAAAATGTATTCCATCATGACCGTGTCCTGTGTACAAAGCCAGATCCATAGACATGGTTTGGTGTGGAGGAACCCCTGACCTCAACCCTTTTCAATGCCTTTAGGGTGAATTGGAACCTTGAATGCAAGCCAGGTCTCCTCATCCAACATCTGTACCTGACCTAAAATGGTGGCCAGCTCCAGTAGGACCTGGTTTGACCAGTGTGGTGAGGAGGAACCCTGATTTCAACCCTACTCGTGTTCCAATTCACCCCAAAAGCATTGAGTAGGGTTGAGATCAGGGTTCCTCTGCACAAACACTGGTCAAAACAGGTCCTCCTGGAGCTGGCCACCATTTTAGGTCAGCTACAGATGTTGGATTAGAAGACCTGGCTTGCAGTCAAGGTTCCAAATCTCCCCCAAAGCATTGATTGCAAACCAGGGGGTCTCCTCCAACATCGGTCCCTGACCTCCATAAATCATTGGTCTTCAGCTTGTGCAGAACTACAAGTCCCATTGGAAGGCTGGCGGTTAGAAGCACGACTCCCAAGGCATGATAGGAATTGTAGTTCCGCAACAGCTGAAGGCCACAGGTTGAGCACCTATGTTATAACTGGTGGCCAGTAACATAGACAGCGTTTGACCAGTTTGGTGGAGAAACCCTGAGGTCTACCCTACTTCAATGCCTTTTGGGGCGAATTGGAATGTTGATTGCAAGCCAGGTCTCCTCATCCAACCTTTGTACTTGACCTCATAAATGGTGGCCAGCTCCATAGACATGGTTGGACCAGGTTGGTGTAGGAAGAACCTGAGCATCCTGCACAGAGCTTTGACCCCAGATCTTCTCTTCCAACATCAGTACCTAACCTCACAAATGCACTTTTGGCTAAATGGGCTCAAATTCCCCCAGATACCCCCCCCCCCCCCCTCCAATACTCTTGCTGAAAGTCTTCCCAGAAAACTAAAGGATGTTAGAGCCACAAAGCCACTCCATGTTAATGGCTTTGGTTCTGGAATTAGATGTCCAACAAGCTCCTATAGGTGTGTGGTGGTTGGCTGTCCAAGAACTTTCAGCCGTAGTGTTTCCATCAGATTGTACCCTTGATATTATAGCCTCCTTCTCTGTCAACATCATCTCACTCTTCAACCAATTTACTTTTCAGAGAGCGTTATTTGAGCACCTTACTACAAGTGGAAATGATGCTAAAGATTTGGTTTCCCGGAGTCAGCAGCTCCTCTTCCTCTTCCTCGTCCACCTCCGACTTTGACATGGAAGAACCCCAACACAAAATGGCCAAGGTAAGGACATCCGATTTTAAAGACTGGAAAAATAAGTCCTCACATTTTTATTGGGGATATTTGTACCATTGCCATTGAGGGAGAAAATGTGTTGGGGGTGCGGGAAGAAGAGTGAGAATCAGAAATTTGAGCGTTGTTCTTTAGAACACAAGGTGAGGTAAAATCTTCCAATGGGGTCAACTGTCTAAGAGGGGATTTTAGGGATGCAACGATGCTGGGTATCCGTGCTGATACCGGAAGTGACGTCGCATGGGAGCAGACTGCCTCCTCCCCTCCAGATAGTGCCATCGCTGCTGCTTCCTCAGTGGCATCGCTTGGTGAAGGCCCACTGGGCTGCCTGTCCCAACAGCCCACCAGCCTTGTCTCTACACTGCTCCAGCTCTGACTCCTGGCCAAAGAGTATTGGATCCGGGCCCTCCCTGGCTGGATGCTGAGGAAGAGAACAGTGGGCTCTGTATGAAGACACTGTACAGCGGTATCCTGTTGTACTGAGCAGCAGGGCTCTCACTCCTCCGTGTGCTGTCCAGCCAAAAGACACCTGTCCCATGCCCTGCCGTCCCTTCTGCCTGTTGCCTCCTGTCCCATGCCTCCTCCTGCCATCCCCGTTGCCTCCTGTCCCATACCTCCTCCTGCCATCCCTTCTGCCTGTTGCCTCCTGTCCCAGGCCTCCTCCTGCCATCCCCGTTGCCTCCTGTCCCATACCTCCTTCTGCCTGTTGCCTCCTGTCCCATGCCTCCTCCTGCCCTTAGTCACCCCTGCCCCCATGTTTCCCAACAACCCTCCTATCCCCGTCCTCTCCCATCCCAACTCTCCCAGCCCTCAATCCCTATTTCACCCCACCTCGCAAACCACCCCTCTTCCTAGGCGATGGGTATCGGTACTTGGTGTTTTAAAAAATAAAATGGTATCGGTGCAACCCTAGGGGATTTCCCTTCACTTTTTATTGCAGTGAATACCTACAGGTCTTGGAAGTTGGACAAAATCTCCCAAAGAGAAATTGGGCAGGTAGAAGAGATCCTAGTAGCGTTTTATCTCTGTACGTGGCAGTATACCTGAAGTTCCCCTTTTTAAATTGCAACTAATCTCTTGCATGCACCTTTTTTGCTTAAACTCATCTGTTGGTTTTGTTCTTTTGCAGCACCCAGTTGTATCTACAGCACAGAAAAGCTGCCCTTTAAGACCAGCGTCGTCTTCGAGCAGTCCGACTATGAATAAACCAGAATGCCCCACCTTGGCCCAAGTTCATACAGAACACGTGTGCGGCAAAGAAGTCTTGGCAGACTGGCCCGCCATGAACTTAACCTGGATGCACGCCGCTCCCATCTGCAACCCTCCTCTAAGCCAGGTGGACCTCCATCATCTCAACACCGCTCTAGGCCAAGATTTGCTCTTGCCGAACGGCAACAGCTGTGGCATAATTTTTTTGGTGCAGAACAGTCAGGCCTCGGTGTCCCCCACCGTGGAATCTGTAGACAGTGAAGATAAACCTCTAGACCTTTGCTGTTACGGAGAAGGATCACAAGAGCAACCGTCTCACCGGAGTCGGAGCGCTCCAGCTGTAATTGACATCCAGGACCAAACCGATCTTGGGCAGTTGAAGAATCGTTCACGTTCATTCACAACATGCAAGTTGACCTTCGGGGGTGAAAATACATAAAGCGACTCATATCTCGTCTCCTAGTTCAAACTCTTCATCGCAATCGCATGGGCCGCTAGCCTTGGAAAGGGGGAGATCCAGTCGGGGGAAACAAGAGTTGGACAATGTTGCATTGTATTCCATATGAAGCCTTTATTTTAAGGCTTTATGATTTTGTTCTGCTACACTGAGCTGAATTCCAAAGAGATGCAAAAAACTAAAAAAAACACACGATGGACGCACTGCGCCTAATAAAGGCATCTTGAAGGGGAGCGAACAGCAATATCTGTTGTCTTTAAGTGTACTGTTATTTCATAAAGGCATTTTTGGCATGTATCTATATATTTATGCAAACTATAGCTTGTGGCCAAAATGTTTTCTTCATACATCATTTTTTTATTTTTTTTGTAGTGGTAATACATTTTCAGCACTGCTTGATGAAACAGACCAAACTATTAAACATTTTTAAGAAAAGGGTGTCCCCAAAACTTGTGTCCTCTAAGGGGACGTTTATGAACAATCCCTCTCTGTTGGTTCCGAAAAGGTTCAACTATTTTTATCCCGCTCCTTCTGATAAAAGGAACGGGTCTATCTCTGTTGGGTCACTCTTGTCTTTTTTTGGGCAATGGCAAATATATGCCGGATTGGAGGCACATTCACTGAACGTTCCCTGCAAACCACTTGCATATCCATTATTTCTGAAGGCCATGTCCTCTCGACGTTGGCCGCCTTGAGGTTCTGGGAGCGTTGTCTGCCAATGTGCAGCAGATCCAAGTGAATATTGAGACGTGAATTCCCTTAACTTGGCCTTCATAAATGGGGGGTGGGTGGGTGGGGGGGCCCTCCAGTGTCTCCTCTGTTGGTCATATTTGCTGGATCAGAGGCACATTTGCTGAAAGTTCCTTGCATATCCATCATTTCTAATGGCCAGGCCATCTCTTGACGTTGGCCAGCTTGAGGTTTTGGGAACGTTGTCGGCCAATGTGCAGCAGATCCAAGTAAATATTGAGACGTGAATTCCCTTGACTTGGCCTTCATAAATGAGGGGGCTTTTAGTGTCCCCTCTGTTGGTCATATTTGCTGGATCGGAGGCACCTTCGCTGAACATTCCCTGCAAACCACTTGCATATACATAATTTCTAATGGCCGTGTCCTCTTGACGTTGGCTGCCTTGAAGTTCTGGGAACGTTGTCGGCCAATGTGCAGCAGATCCATATGGATATTGAGACGTGAATTCCCTTAACTTGGCATGGCTTTCATAAGTGGGGGCGTGGGCCTCCAGTGTACTTTCTGTTGGTCATATATGGATCCGAGGCACCTTCGCTGAACATTCCCTGTAAACCACTTGCATATCCATAATTTCTAATGGCCGTGTCCTCTCTTGATGTTGGCGACCTTGAGATTCTGGGAGCGTTGTCGGCCAATGTGCAGCAGATCATATGGATATTGAGACGTGGATTCCCTTGACTTGGCATGGCCTTCATGAATGGGGGGGCCTCCAGTGTCCCCTCTGGTCATATTTGCTGGATCAGAGGCACCTTCGCTGAGCATTCCCTGCAAACCACTTGCATAGCCGTGTCCTCTTGACGTTGGCCGCCTTGAGGTTCTGGGAATGTTGTTTGCCAATGTGCAGCAGATCCAAGTGAATATTGAGACGTGAACTCCCTTGACTTGGCCTTCAGAAATGGGGGGGGGCCTCCGGTGTCCCCTCTGCTGGTCATCTTGGGGGTTTATTTTTAATAAAGGCAAATTGGCTGTTCACATTCCAATGGAATTTTTAGGCTGCATTCACACCTTTTGTGTAGGCGATTTGCGGCGACAAAAAATAACCGTGTTTTTTTTACATTGTATCGTCGGCTATGCGGAACACCGAAGCTGCCCGATACGCGCGTCGAAAAAGGGTCCGGGACTTGTTTGAAATTCGACGTTCTATAGGCGTACGGTGTTCTACGTTCGGAGATGTGAACAGTCTCCATAGAGAACAATGTAAATTCGACCCTCCGGCGTATTGTAGCGTCGCGCTTCAGGCGTAATAACGCCTAGGTGTGAATGGAGCCTTACTTGGCTTAATGAATGGAGTGAAATTTCACTTTGCAAAGAATACCTGATCACATGCAAGAAAAGATCTTGCCTGCATATGATTGGATAGAGAAAGGGAGTCACCGCTCTGTTTGTAATGAACCTCTTCTCCAAATCAGAAGCCACAGGTGCTGGCAATGCTTAAGAAAACTTCTGGACAGCCGCACTCCAAAAAATATTTTGCCTTTTTAATAGTAAAATGGGATAAAAATAAATAAATGCAGAGTTTAAAGCATTTCACTGTCAATCCATGCTTAATCATAGCTCATGATTAAGCACTGACTCTGAAACGCGTCAGCTCTTCTGCCGTGGCATGTGTTTTTTTTATTTTTTTTATTTCCTATTTTACTTTTAAATGTAAAAATGTTATGGAGTGTGGCTGTCAAGAAGTTTCCTTTCATCCTCATTGCAAATGGTTGGATGATAAAAGTCAACAGAGCTTCACCTAATTTGCTTAACGAAGGACAAATTCCCTTGCAAAGTTTTAACAGCCAGTGGTAAAGCGCAACCTTTGTCTCACCGAACTGAAGCGAAACGTAGGTAAATTAACATTTGAATTTACTAAAATATTTAAAGTGGGAACGGCCAAACTTCTTGTTTTGGCTAGGGTTAACGTTGCTATCACGTTTCTCTTGCCTGTCTGTCGGAGGAAATTGTCCCTCACATCCTGTCCTCAACTGGAGAGGGGGTGGAGGTTGTGCCAACTCTGCAGAGAGACCACTGCTTCCTCACTGAGCAGAGGTCCTCTGCAGAATGCTGTCAAGTGATAGACTTTCTTACTTGGGCTGTGGCTGCTTTTCTAAAGAAAACCAGCTGATGCACCTGGAGGCCCGGATTCATGTAGGGAGGCGTATCTTGGTGCTGGCGTATCTTTACTCTACGCTGCTGCAACTTAGAGAGGCAAGTGCAGTATTCACAAAGCACTTGCTCCCTAAGTTGCGGCGGCGTAGCCTAAATTGGCCGGTGTAAGCCCGCGTAATTCAAAGGAGGTGGGCGTCATCTATTTAAATTAAGCGTGACCCCATGCAAATGAATGGCCGGCCAAACTGGGCATGTGTGCATGCTCAGAATAACGTTGCATTTACTCCTTAAATGACGTCGGCGCGCAATGCCTACGACGTGTGAACGTAACCTACGCCCAGCCCTATTCACGTACTACGTAAACGGCGTAAAATTAGACGGCGCTGTTCCCTGGCCCGTACCTTTGCATTAGCTGTGCCTCATAGCAGGGGTAATTTTACGCCGGACATCAGCCTTGCGCAAATCGCATATATTAATGCACCGGGCGCATCTACATTCGTGAATCGGCGTATCTTACTCATTTGCATATTTTTAATGGGAACGCCGAATGCGTCCAGCGTAACTATGCGCCCATGGTACGCTGGCATAGGAAAGTTACGTCGGACGACTGAAGCCATGTTTTTCGGCGTATCTTGCTTTGGGAATCGGCACAAAGATGTGACGGTGCACATTTGTACTTACGACGGCGTATCTTTTGATATGCCGGCGTAAAGCCTTTGTGAATCCGGGCCGGTGTGTTTAGTGTATTGAAGCTGAAAGTTCATTTGGGATTGAGGTTGGGGAAACTTTTTTTTTTAAATGCGTTTCCAGACCCTCCGTGGTTTTTGGTTGGGCGGGTGGTTTTGGAATTCTGTTAAAAGGTTAATCTTATGACGAAGCACAATTATGTTGAACGTGGTTGCCTTAGTTAAACATTTATGCTGCCATTTTGTGCTCTAAAGCAATAGCTGTGATCCTGCAGCCTCTGTGTTCACAACGGACCCATGAGGGCGGTGGTTTCTAGAGGGCTAAATCTCATCTTCTACGCAGCAGTAGCTTCAGTTTTTTTCAGTGTATAGCAATGGGGGTTCTTGATAAACAAAGGTTGTCTGTATGCATTCTTAATTGTATTATTTATACCAACTCTGACTGTGTGGCAATCCAATGGATGGTGGTACTTGGGTTCCTATGGTTCTTCTCGAGATGTTGGTATTGTCCATATAGACTGTCTGACCTAGATTGTCCTTTACTAATGTAACTTTAGCTAAAAAAATAGGCAAACTGGGCACAGTCAATCCTCTTCCCAACTAACCAGGCCCTGACCCTACATGGCTTCTGAGATCGGGCGCATTCAGGGTGGTGTAGCCGTTGGCAAAGGGCACAGTCAATCATGCTTTACACTACGGAGATGGAGCTGCTACCAAGAAAACTATAAAACTGAGGTTTCTCGGCCCCTATGGGTGTCTGACACTGTCTATAGACATAAGATTGTTGCCTGAGCTGGACAAAAAGGGGGGCTGGGTGAGACCACTGTCATCTCTCTTCTATGGGTATCGTTGGCCTGTATCAACGCATTTTAATATTTGAAAGGCTTTTTATGAATTTTTTTTTCTTTAACATTTCTCTTCTATGAATGGACAACAATGCATGGTGCATTGCCGCGGATGGGGAACGGGCAGCCGCATTTAATGCTGTTTGGGGTAATTGAAGTTACTCTATGCACTGAAATAGTTCTATGCAGTTTTGCAGCATTTGTAAAACTTGGGGAGCCGGGGTAAAAAAATAAATAAAAAAAATTAAGTGAAGAATGACGTCTCAATGGTTTCAGTGTATTTTCTGATTTGTATAATAAAGGGCATTTTGTGCTAAGTAATTACGCATTTTGTGACTTCTTCTGCCACTCGTGTTATTTGACTTTAGTAAATGTGGCGCAACGATGGTAGACTGCATGTTATTGCCTCTATAGGAAGACCCTTCATTGTTCCCGCTAAATGAACCTTTTTATTAGGGCCGAAACAACAAATCCAGGACTCAAAATTTTAAGTCCTGAGATACTAGCCAGGCCTCCAGGGTTACTTGCCACCAGTTGCCCTGCCCCAAAACACACCCTTATAAACTATATATAAAATGTTTTATGTAGAATTTAAGCAACTTTATCTGTGTCCGCCAGTGGAGCCTCGCCCTCGTGTCTGCCAGTGAAGCCTTGCCCCCGTGTCCATAATGCAGGAGAACAGAGGAAGAACATTGCCGGCCAGATAAGAGCGCAGAGAGACATCACTGGAACAGCTTTTCATTTCAATTGCTGTGTTCCCGGTGACTCGCCCCCGTGTTCGCCAGTGGAGCCTCGCCCCCGTGTCCGCCAGTGGAGCCTCGCCCCCGTGTCCGCCAGTGGAGCCTCACCCCCGTGTCCGCCAGTGGAGCCTCGCCCCCGTGTCCATAATGCAGGGGAACAGAGGAGAGTAAGAGCATTGCCGGCCAGATAAGAGCGCAGAGACATCACTGGAACAGCTTTTTTTTCAATTGCTGTGTTCCCACCGCTCGGTGACACGTACAGCCCCTCCCCCTGGCCGGGAACTTTTATACAAGTCACGTGTCTAGGGATTGGACGGGTGATCTGCTTATCAAATTCACTGGGACCAGGGGGCGGGGCTGTGTGTGACAGTGAGTGCGGGGGAACACTCGGCTATTGAAATGAAAGCCGCTAGTGATGTCCCCCGCCCTCTTGATCAGCCAACCGACTCTCTCCTCCCTCTTCCCCTCCGCGAGCGCTGGGAGAAGGACTCCCATACAACCTAGAAAAAAACTGCGCCAACAATAAGTCCAAAAAACACCAACACCGGAGGTGATTGAAGGACGTCAAGACAGTGTCCCAAAACACAATGGATGTAGTCTCAGTGTATATCGATGAGCATGATGAATAAACTCCACTATGAATCCATATATGAGTGAGAGCCCACCAACTAATGGAAGGCCGCTTACCAGAGGGCAAGCTTTAGCCCTGGTTCTCACCATGATGCTACTTTGAAATCGTGCTTCTTTACTTGAAGTAGCGTGATTTCAAAGTAGCAAGGTCAGCGCGGTTTCAGGTGCTACTTGATAGACATTTGTGTGGCTTCATACACAGATGTCTATAGAAATCGCACCTGAAATCTGCAAAAGTAGTGCAGGAACTACTTTTGCAAATCGGTGCGGTGCCGCAAAATCGGTGTCGCACCTATTAGAACAGTGCCATTGCCGCCAATAGGCTGCGACTTGTCATGCGATTTGATCTCTCAAATCGCATTACAAATCGCTCCAGTGTGAACCTAGGCTCAACGTAGTTTGTATAATGCCCAGCTGTGGCCTCCGTCCACATGGTTTGGAAAGTCGGGAAACTCGGACAGAACTTCTTCCGGTATTGAGGGTGCTAGCCTCTTGCATGTATGTAGTCTGTGTATCGTAAGGCACATGAGAGGAAGGGAGACCATAGCGTATATAAAATATTGTGCTTACAAATAGATGTATGATAAAAGCATTTAACAAATGCCGGCCGGCACTATAGGAGCCCTTCCTCCTTCAAAATGATGAGTTGACGTCGCTGTACGCCGTCTCAGACGCGTTTTGTCATACGCAGTTGTTTTCAATTTCCCCATCCCACCACACAATCGAGGTATTGAAGTAAAATGTATAGCAAAGGCAATAATTCTAGCACTAGACCTCCTTTGTAAATCTAAACAGTATTGTAGTCTGCATCTCCCCAAGGTAATACTTAAAATCTGTCCTGCTTGTGGGTCTGGAGGACAGAAGTGGAGAACCACTGGTTTAGGAGGTTTACTTATCAAGCCTCTGGTGATGTAAATGGTGCATGAGCACTGAAGGAACTGCATGCACCTGTGGGAGTGACTTCATCACGGCTCGTCCAATCAAAAGGCAGGGCAGTACAGTGGTGTAGTAGTTGGCACTATCACCTAGCAGCAATAGGGTCGTTGGTTCAAATCCCGACCACAACACCATCTGTCTGGAGTTTGCATGTTCTCCCTGTGACTGCGTGGGTTTCTTCTGGGTACTCCGTTTCCTCCCACACTTCAAAGACATGCTGGTAGGTTAATTGGATCCCGTCTAAAAAATTGTCCCTAGTATGTGTATGTAAGCGCGTCGGGATCCTACGGGGTAAATGACCACGCTATATGAAGATGCATCTCAACTCAAAAGCCCGATGCCTGCCAGCTAGGAAGGAAGACCGGGTGAAGGTGGAAGCTCTGTCAGCGTGCTGCTGGAGGGCTTAGTTTAAAGATAATGTTCCATAATGTGCTAGTATGCAATGCATACTAGCACATTTATAACTTTGCCTTGCGGGTTTCAAAAAACGTGTATTCCCCCCCCCCCCCCCCCCCCCCCCCCAAAAAACGTATTTCAAAGATCGCTGTGCAAATTCCGCGTGACATAAATTGCAACAGCCGCCATTTTGCTAGGTTTAGAAAAAAAAGGTGTATATAATGTTTGGGGGTTATATATTTTTTTTACACACACACACACAGAATTGGCCTGGGAGGGAAGTGGTTTAAAGGGAACTAATGTCCACTGGGTTGGCTCTTGACATAAGGGTCAAGTACGTACTTTAGGGCACACTTGCTTCCCAGTGTGCCATCTTTCCCCCATTGCCACTTCATCAGGTCCCACGTCGCTCCTCTTTTGCCAGTGGACAACCATCGATGATGTAACTCTTGCACGTGTGCAGAGGAGTTGCATTGCCCCTGGCTATCGTCTCTGCTTTTGGCATTCCAAGAATGAGCCGGGGTGTGCGCTACATCGAAAATAAATTGCTAGGTGTGTGGTGGGAACATTTTTGTGGGTCAAATAGACCCGTACAGTTTTTTTTTTTTTAATGAGAAGACCTAAGCTGGCCTTTTTTTTTACGTTTTCAGAATATTCATTTGATTTTCTAATCGTTGGTGGGGCCAAATCGATGTTTGTTTGCTTTTCGACCACCGTGACCAAAAATTTGAAGGAACTTGATGGAAAAATGTTCTCAACATTATGAATTTCTATTGGGGTATGTGGCTTTCATTCGGGAAAGTTCATTCTCTCCAAAGGCAAATACAATTTTTGAAGTAAGCTTATTAAGGTTGGTTACCTCCAACCCTAACAATTGCCTCCAAACGTAAATTACCGCCAACCCCAACCTTAATAATTTCGGTCAAATAAAAGTTTGAATTAACTTTGACCGAATGTTAATGCCGTTTGCATTTACCCTTGTATGGACGCATATTCACGTGTATTGGCGGCTATACATGGCTCCAGGGATTTTACACCTCAGCACACAGGAAGTGCTGAAGCGTCCATGTTGTATGAGGCCTATAATGAAATAGATGTGCACGTTGTCTTAGCAGTGGGTCGGTGCAGGTTGCGTTTTTCCAAGAGCATTTTGCATTTTTGAGCACATGTTTTTGATGCGTTTTGTAGGTTTTTTTTGCCAATAGGAAAGTATGAAGTTGCATTAAAGTCACATCAAAGGATTAGCGTTATAGCCCTAACTAGGGCCGGCCTTTGGGGTGTGCGAGCACCATGGGCAATGTGAGTGCAGTGGCGTAGCGTGGGGGGTGCGAGGGGGACCTAGGCCCAGGGTGCAACATTTGGGGAGGCGCAATCCCGCGCCCTACCCACAGACCACTACACAATACACACACTGACCGCTACACAATACATAGTGCCCCCTTATATCAGAGGTCCCCATCAAAAGTGCCCCCTTACATCAGGTGTCCACACTGACCAATACACAATACACACACTGACCGCTACACAATACACTACCCACAGACCACTACACAATACACACACTGACGGCTACACAATACATAGTGCCCCCTTATATCAGAGGTCCCTATCAAAAGTGCCCCCTTACATCAGGTGTCCACACTGACCAATACACACACTGACCACTACACAATACACTACCCACAGACCACTACACAATACGCACACTGACGGCTACACAATACATAGTGCCCCCTTATATCAGAGGTCCCCATCAAAAGTGCCCCCTTACATCAGGTGTCCACACTGACCGCTACACAATACACTACCTCACAGAGCACTACACAATACACACTGGCCACCACACACAGACCACTACACAATACACACTGACACTACAGCTTTGGTGCATTTTACTATAGATGCATTGGTGGACTACAAGGTCCAGCATTTTGTGTAGTGGTCTGTGGGTAGTTTATTGTGTAGTGGTCAGTGTGTATTGTGTAGCGGTCAGTGTGTAGCGGTCTGTGGGGGGCGCCACAGGATTAGCTTGCACAGGGCGCATGAACACCTAAGGCCAGCCCTGGCCCTAACAATTACCTCCAACCCTAAGGCTGCATTCACACCTAGGCGTAGGCGGTATGCGGCGTATTGCGGCGACATGAAATAGGCGTTTTGTCCCTGCAATTTGCGGCGACAAAACGCGCCTTGTTTTTTGCTGGAGGGGTGATTTTTACATTGTCAGCTATGCCCGAACGCCCAAGACGCCTGAAAAAAAGGGTCCGGGACTTGTTTCAAGCTTCAGGCGTACGGCGTTCGGCGTAGAGATGTGAACCATCTCCATAGCCGACAATGTAAATTCGCCCCTCCAGCGTATTTCAGGCTGCTACAGCGTCGGGCGTAGGGCGACAAAACGCCTAGGTGTAAATGCAGCCTAATAATTGCCGTCAACCCTAACCCTTAACTCAAACGCCATCCCTACCTATTACCGCCAACCTCAACCCTACCAATTACCCCTAACCCTGCCAATTAATGCCAACCCCAAAAATTACTCAGAACCCTAACAATTACCCCCAACCCTAACATGTACCGTCAACTCAAACGCCATTCCTTCCCATTACCGCCCCTAACAATTTACCGCCAGCCTCAACCCTAACAATTACTGCCAACGGCAGGCGGTGTGATTGGATGCTGCCTATCAGGAGTCCAATCATAGGAGAGGGCAGGCAGGAGAAGACATCGAGGTTGGGAAGACATGGAGGACACCGGATATCGCTCGCCGCCTGCCGTCGTCACCCGCTGCCCACCCGAGACAGGGTAAGGGCCAGGCAGGTGGGGGGCACAGTGGCAGCTTTTAATAGTCACAGTGGCAGCATTTCGGGCACAGTGGCAGCGTTTGGGGCACAGTGTCTGCGTTTGATGGTAAACTGGCTGCGTTTGATGGCACAGTGGCTGCGTTTGATAGCACAGTGTCTGCGTTTGATGGAACAATGGCTGCGTTTGATGGCACAGTGATTGCGTTTGATGGCAAAGTGATTTCATTTGATGGGCACAGTGGCTGCGTTTAATGGCACAGTGGCTGCGTTTGATGGCACAGTGGCTGCGCTTGATGGGCACTAGGGGTGCAACGGATCAAAAAACTCACGGATCGGATCGATCCTCGGATCGGGAGTCACGGATCAGATCATTTTCGGATCAGCAAAAAAAATAAAAAATCTCCCCCACTGTAATATCCACATCTCTCTCCCCCCATAGTACAGACAGACAGTGACCCCCCCCGTAGTACAGGCACAGTGACCCCCCGTAGTACAGGCACAGTGACCCCCCCCCCTTAGTACAGGCACAGTGACCCCCCCCCTAGTACAGCACAGTGACCCCCCCCCCCGTAGTACAGGCAAAGTGACCCCCCGTAGTACAGGCACAGTGACCCCCCCTAGTACAGGCACAGTGACCCCCCCTAGTACAGGCACAGTGACCCCCCCTAGTACAGCACAGTGACCCCCCCTAGTACAGCACAGTGACCCCCATAGTACAGACACAGTGACCCCCCCTAGTACAGCACAGTGACCCCCATAGTACAGCACAGTGACCCCCCCTAGTACAGCACAGTGACCCCCCAGTACAGCACAGTGACCCCCATAGTACAGCACAGTGAGCCCCATAGTACAGCACAGTCACCCCCGTAGTACTTGCAGTTACCTTGTTAGCGGCGTGTGTGTGCGCCTCGAGCGCGGGCTCCTCCTCTGTTTACACCAACAGAGGAGGAGCCCGCGCTCAAGGCGCACACACGCCGCCGGGTGTACCAAGATGACCGCGGCTCCGGACTTAGGCCGAAGCCACGGCCTTTCCTAATTCTATGCCCGCGGTGGCGATCCGCGGATCGCATAGCGATCCGATCCGAAGGGGATGACCTGTTTGGATCACGGATCGGCAGTAATCCGTTGCACCCGCAGTGGCTGCGTTTGATGGGCACAGTGGCTGCGTTTGATTGCTCAGTGGCTGCGTTTGATGGCAGAGAGGCTGTGTTTGATGGCACAGTGGCTGCATTTGATGGGCACAATGGCTGCATTTGATGGCACAGTGGCTGCATTTGATGGGCACAGTGGCAGCGTTTGATGGGCACAGTGGCTGCATTTGATGGGCACAGTGGCAGCATTTGATGGGCACAGTAGCTGCATTTGATGGGCACAGTGGCAGCGTTTGATGGTCACAGTTGCTGGGTTTGATGGCACAGTGGCTGCGTTTAATGGCACAGTGGCTGCATTTGATGGGCACAATGGCTGCGTTTGATGGCACAGTGGCTGCGTTTGATGGGCACAGTGGCAGCGTTTGATGGGCACAGTGGCTGGGTTTGATGGCACAGTGGCTGCATTTAATAGGACCGTGGCTGCATTTAATGGCACAGTGGCTGTGTTTGAGGGCACAGTGGCTGCGTTTAGGGCACAGTGGCTGCATTTAATGGCACAGTGGCTGTGTTTGAGGGCACAGTGGCTGCGTTTAGGGCACAGTGGCTGCTTTTGATGGGCACAGTGGCAACGTTTGATGGGTACAGTGATTGTGTTTGACGGCACAGTGGCTGCAATTGATGTTATTTTTTCCAGAATCTTTCAGTTTGTTTGCGCCCCCCCAAAACATTTTGAGCACCAGCCTCCACTGCAGGTGAATATCAAGGAAACAAGGGCTGGTTGCACAGGAAAGATATTGTGAAGAGTCACAATGCTGCATTTATGCAACTGCGATTATGCAGATCTTCAGAGCACATCGGTGTTCTGTAAGAGGAAAGGAGAAAGCGGCAGACAAAGGAACAATGGCTCAGCTCGGCTTTCAGATCTGTGTGCGGCTCCACGTGTTGTAGGGTGAGAGAGTGCCTGATGCAGGCGGAGCCGGGGAGTGCCGTCCTTTGCCTTGTGGCTGTACCTTGCAAATCCACGTGAGAGGACAGGACATTCCTCCGTCCTTGCAGAACAATGCGATTAACCCAACATTGCCTGATTTTTTTTCTTGCCTATGGCTATATTCATGGGAATTTTTTTTAAATAAAACTCAGCAAAGCCACGTGAGTCTCTAAAATGAACAAAAAACATAGAGTACAGGTGGAGGAGGAGCTCATGTGTCCTGAGCTCAACCCTACTGATCACCTCTGGGGTGAATTGGAACATTGATTCCAAACCAGGTCTTCTCATCCAACATTAGTAGCTAGCCTGGTAAATGTGGACTGAAGCCCCGTACACACGGCCGAGGTTCTCGGCAGAAACCAGCGAGAACCTCGCTGGGAGCCGCATTCTGCCGAGAACCTCGGCCGTGTGTACGCTCTCGGCGAGCCCCGCCCGTCAGGAAACCCGTCGAGCAAATAGAGAACAGGTTCTCTTTTTGCTCGATGGCCCGTTGGGATGAATGGCTGGTTGCCTTTCCCGACGGGCAGGTCGCCGATTCTGACGGCCGGCAGAGAACCTCGACGGGCGGAACGATGTGTTCTGCCCATCGAGGTTCTCTGCCGTGTGTACGGGGCCTGACTCCATAAAGACATGGTTTGACCAGTTTGGTGTGGAGGAACTCAAGAGCCTTGACCTCAACCCCACTGAACCCCTTTGGGATGTGTTGGTGATCCAGGTCTTCCCATCCAACAACTGTTGCCACAAATGGTGGCCAACTCCATGAAGTCAAGGTTGGACCAGTTTGGTGTAGAGGAACTCAAGTGGCCTACACGGGGCCTGGACCTTAATCCTACTGAACACCTTTTAAATTAATTGGGACATTGACTGTGAACTAGGTCTTCTCATGTAACAGTCAGTATCTGACCTTATAAATGGTGGCCAGCCCCAATAAAGACATGGTCTGACCAGTTTGGTGTGGAGGAACTCATGTGTCCTGCACAAAGCCTTGACCTCAACCCTAGTAAACATCTTTGAGATGAATTGAAACATTGTTGGTGAGCCAGGTCTTCTCATCTAACATCAGTACTTGACCCCATAAATGGTGGCCAGCTCCATAAAGACATGATCTGACCGGTTTGGTGTGGAGGAACGCATGTGTCCTGCACAAAGCCTTGACCTCAACCCTACTGATCACCTTTAGGATGCGTTGTAATGCTGATGGTGATCCAGGTCTTCCCATCCATAATCTGATTTCACAAATGCTGGCCAGCTCCATGAAGACGTGGTTGGACCAGGTTAAAGTAGAGGAAATCGAGTGGCCTACACAGGGCCCAGACCTCAATCCTACCATTTTTTTTCCGAATTAATTGGAACAATGATTGTGAACCAAGTCTTCTCATCCAATATCAGTATCTGACTGTATAAATGGTGTCTTCCTTCAACCCTACTTGACACTTTAATTTCTTTATTGTAGTAGGCACAGTGTACAACGTACAGCACCTTACACGTTTCGGCAAGCCTTAATCATAGCCATTATGGCTATAATAAACCACTTGCTGCCGGGCCGCCATTTTGCAATAGGCCGGCGGGAAGTGGATAGTCATAGCCATAATGGCTATGATTAAGGCTTGCTGAAACGCATAAGCTGCTGTAATTTATACACTCTGCCTGCTACAATAAAGTAGATCATTCGGAAGAATGAGCTGCTGGCTGGACGTCATATCCAGCTGGACGTCATATGATTTCATCCTGGAACGCGCCCTGCACGGCTGTGATCTCTAACCCGCCGTGTCCATTGGACACTGCTGATGACTGATCACTTTACCGGCCCACTGCCGGTATCGTGATCGCTGTGACCAATCAAAGCAGATCACATCAAAGTTGTAAACAATGGATGGATTCTTTGCATGCCATCCATTGTGTACAATTGTGTTGCTAGCTGTGATTGGTCACAGTGATCATATGGTACAGACTGGCCTATCACAGCTTATCTGTACCATGTGATTAGCAGTGGCTAATCACAATACACAGTAAAAATAGTTGCTTATAACAATGAAATTCATTGGTATAAGCCAGTGGTCGCCAAACTGTGGCCCAGGGGCCAGATGCGGCCCTTTGCTTGCTTTTATCCGGCCCTTGGGGCACTATTTCATCAACTGGTACCAATAATGGTTCAGAATATCTCCCAATGGCACCAATGTATCAGTGAGAGTGAAAAATAAAATAAAATCCCACATTTTGGATTGTCAACAGAACAGAAATAAGGGGGAAATCACACTCGTTCAGGTGACAAACGGGGGGTCTCTCACTTTGCAGGGATTTCCTCTCATTTCCTGTTTTGGCTGGTAGACAGGAAGTGATGGAAAATGTCCCCAATGGGACACAGAGGTTATAACCCTCCCTTACTCATTCCAAAAATGTTTTGCCTATAGTTCTGCTTCAACTAAATCTACACTACAAGTCCTTGATTTATTAGCAACTAGGCATTGGTGCATATATCCAGGACAGTCATTGTTGTGGAGCCCAAAGCAGCTGCCCCTTAAACCTGCGCCGCCCACACATAGGTAAGTGAATTTGGCTATCACTCAAGGGATGAGGGTGGAATTGAATGTTGGGGGGCGCTGGTGATTGGTTGGGTGTTATGTCTGTAGCCTGTGCGGTGATTGGCCAGCTTGGTAAGGTAAACCCTTAATGAGAGGGCACACCTGGGCACTGCCCAGTGGCCCCAGCTGCATGGGGGCCCCTGCACTTTTTCCCCAAAGCAGCTGATTCTTGAGCACACGCTGCCCTGAAATTGGGGGCCCCATGATGGCACTGAGAGTGATAGATACACAGGGAAGGCAGTCTGCCTCCTACCTACTTGATGTCTGTTTACCTGCACTGTCCTCATTGTAGGGGCCCCAGAGCATTACTTTGCCCAGGGGCCCATGATTCTATTAAGACAGCCCTGCCAGGGAGAGGAACTTCAGTCCTGGACACAGTCACACCAACTCTTCTTTCTCACTATGTCTGACAATTCTGCCACTAGATGTCCTCGTCTTCCAGGTTAAATGGTGTTCAGTGTCACTCAACCTGGAAGATGGAGGGCATACTGTAAGTGCAGAACGTCACCACGTCACCCTGCACTTCCAGAATGGCAATGCGGAGAGTGGCGCTGAAGCCGATCTTTGCATCACTGAGAACTGCCCATTGCCACAGAAGATAAAGAGGAAGAGGACTTTATGTGTCATGAGACCGCATCTGGAAAAGGAAAGTAATTATGTAATTAAGAACATAAAATAATGCTTAGGATGGCATCACATGGGGGAGGGGAATTTGAATTGGGGTAAAGGGTGACAGTGATCTTCAAATGGAGAATTGGAATTTACAGTCGCATGGGTAAAATTAAGATAAAAAAAAAAAACGTTTTAATTTGAGTCCTATGTCTCCAAGACTCACCACAAGATAAGAGGACCTTGCCGACGGTATGTTCCAGGCCATATCCTGGGATCACAGCATCAAGCTTATTCGACTTCCACATGTACATCAACTCAAGGCATTCATCGCTTCTCTGCCCTTTGGCTGAGATCAAGTGTAGTATCTGTTCTTATTAGTTGCCAGTAGGTGGTGCTATGCTGACCGTCCCCCAGTACACGGCAAGGGGGAAAGGGATGGCAGTCGGCGGACGCTAAACCTGCTGGCGTAGAGGTGAAAGCCTTCTGATCCGGACATAGAGGCATGAGGTCGAAGCTGGAGGGCTGGGCCTCTGGCCTGGATTTGGTGGTGCCTGCCCCAGTCAGTTGTTCAGGAGAGAACCCTTGCTCCTCCTTTCACCGGGAGGAGCGGTTAGTTTTTCCCGAATGTGATTAGGTGGGAGGGATGGGGGTTGTGGGTAGTTGCCTGCTGAGGTGGGCACTATCCAAACTCTTCTCCTACCTTCCTGCCTGGCAAGGGTGCTGCTGGTCCGGGCCAGGGGTCAGGGTCCGTTGAAAAGCCTGTAGAGATAGTGTCCCTGGAGTGGCAGTCCAGGGGTGCCATACATTGCACAAGTGTTTGAAAGGGGCACTCATCGTGTGGCACCTTAGGTCACGATCTCCACATACACCCTTTTCACACCTGCCGAGCCTTTTGGCTAGGACAAGGATTATTTTTGTTCCTGGCCGGAGTGCCGGCCATTGTATTGCTCGGTGGCCACTTTCAACTCACCTCTCCCACCTTCCTTTTCCCCCACTTTCTTTTTTATTTTTCCCCCGTTTGTCACGTTTCGTCTTTTTTTTTGTTGGTGCACTTTAGTACTTTATGTAGGGTGCTGGTCCTCGGGCCTGCTCTGAAAGTCTTGGGAGTAGGTGGACATGGCCTTCTGGCTTAGTTAGCCTGCTCTCATGGGGTCTCCCTTCGGGGCAGCCTCACCAAGGAGGGTTCTGTTTCGGCAGACCCTCCACGGAAGTTGGGTCCGTGTGGCTTTGGCTGCACGGACCACAGATTACTCGAGTCCCTGCCAGGAGCCTAACGCCCCGGGGGATCAGAGTTTGGGCCCTTTTCGGAGAGCCATTTGACGATGCACCCGTCACAGTTTTTTGTGTATCACTCTCTATGTGTGTGCACATTTTTTCCTGCACCGGGTGAAATTTTTAGGTTGTGTTATGCACGCCACAGGCTTTTCAATAGAAAAAAATACTTAAGGAATTCATTGCAATGAGTGGTCAATCCCTGCATATTTAGAGGTGGTCTGGGCTGGACCAACCAATAAAGTGATTTCTCCAACATGAGAGAAATCGTCGGGAATTCACCAAAACTTTTTCCTCAATTTGAAAGTTTTCCCCTCTTTTTCTGTTCTGGCAGCAATCCAAAATTTCACCTCTTCTTTTCCTTCCAGTGAAGCCCCATACACACTATCAGTTTTCCTGACGGTTTTCTCTTCAGGTTTACCAAAACCATCTAATATGAGGTCAAACCTCAAGAGTTTCAATTTGTATGCAATCAGGCAGGCCCTTGTACTACATGGTTTTGGTAAACCTGAAGAGAAAACCATCAGGAAAACTGATAGTGTGTATGGGGCTTGAGAATAATCACTAGGGCACTTCCTGTCCCATAGCCAAGACAGGAAGTAGGAGAAAATTCCTCCAAGTGAAGGAATCCTCACTAGAAATAGTATCCCCCGTGGAAGATTTTCCCTCTATTCCTGTTCAGATAACAACCCAAAATTTGGGATCTTCATACACTTGTGGTAATAACAGTCATCAGCAATGGCGGTTCGTCCATAGAGGGCACTGGAGCGCCGCCCCCTCTGGCTCCGCACACACCACTAACTAATAACATTGATTCATGCATTGCATGAATCGATGTTATTGTCGCCGCTGGTTTATTCAGATGGCCGGACATGAGCGCCGGCCACCTGAATAACGGCAGCTGGTTGGGTGTACGGAAGTGCCTATCAGAGCCAGCGGCCCGAGTACAGCCCTCAGCCTTCTGGATGCTTATCCAGGGAACGTACCGGGGTGCGTTCCTTAAATAAGAATAACAGGCGTCTCAGCCAATCAGATTGACCGGTTCTGGCTATCGGTAACCTGATTGGCTGAAGCGTCATCGAGGGCGGGAGAAGACATTGAGGGACGTGGATGGCTGACTCCAGTAAAGGTAAGTGCTGGGGGGGAAGGGGAATTTTACAGGGCACAGTGGCGACGAAGGGTACCGTAACATCAATGGGCACAGTAACATCAATAGGCACAGTGGGGACAATGGGCACAGTGGGGACAATTGGCACAGCCAGAGGCGTTGCTAGGGGGGTGCGGGGGCTGCGGTCCACACCCGGGTGACACCCTTAGAGGGGTGACACCATCCCGATTTTGTGTGTTTTTTTTTTTGCTGACATTATATTATGGTCAGTGCCGGACTGGCCTATCGGGAGATCGGGGGAAATCCTGGTAGGCTGCCTGTTTAAGTTGCGGGGCTGCAGTGCTCTCTGTCCTCTCTCTCCTGTGCATACCTCCCAACCGTGCCAGGATTTCGCTGGATTGTCCCGGCGATTCATGGTAAATGCCGCGGTCCCGCGATCACGGCAAAAGTCCCGCAATTCCGCCCCCCCCCGGGATTACAACGATTCGCGGCAGTGGCGTCACTAGGGTTGGTGTGCGGTATAACATGGTGTTACCCCCCCCCCCCAAAAAAAAATTCCCCCCTAATAACACTGCATATATTGGCAACAGTAGTGCCGTTAATAACTTTCAATCGACTAGCAAATTTGAATAACAAAATCATATGAAAATAATAGAATTCAAAGCTTAAACTGTTAAAGAACTGTATTTGTTTTAACTGTGCCATGTCAAACGCAGCCACTGTGCCATCAAACGCAGCCACTGTGCCATCAATTGTTACCACTGTGCCCAGCAATTGTCACCACTGTGCCCAGCAATTGTCACCACTATGCCATGCCATCAAACGCAGCCACTGTGCTATGCCAAACGCAGCCACTGTGCCATCAATTGTTACCACTGTGCCATCAATTGTCACCACTGTGCCCAGCAATTGTCACCACTATGCCATGCCATCAAATGCAGCCACTGTGCTATGCAAAACGCAGCCACTGTGCTATGCCAAACGCAGCCACTGTGCCATCAATTGTTACCACTGTGCCATCAATTGTCACCACTGTGCCCATCAATTGTCACCACTATTCCATGCCATCAAATGTCACCACTGTGCCCAGCAATTGTCACCACTATTCCATGCCATCAAATGTCACCACTGTGCCCAGCAATTGTCACCACTGTGCCCAGCAATTGTTGCCACTGTGCCCAGCAATTGTTGCCACTGTGCCCATCATTGCAGCCCCTCCTGTGCCCCATGTCCCAGTCTAAAGTCCCTGTCTGTGGGAAGGTGTGTTGTTGATGCTTGGTACGGTACCTTCCATGCCAGCAGGATATCCATGATCACCATCAGCAGGCAGGGTCTTTTCTAGTTTTGGATGGAAACAGTGCTCCTTCCAGAGGATCTGTTTGTTGTGAGATGGAGTGGTCCCTAGCACTGGGGGGAGAACGGGGGTAGAGAGCACTAGGGGGGCACTGGAATGGTGGCTGGAGAAGGATGGGGGGGATCAGAGGGGGCAGAAAGAACAGGGGTAGAGAGAATTGTGGGGGGGGGGGCTGGAGAGTGTGGTGGAGGAGAACACTGAGGGGGCTTCAATGAGAACCTGTTAGGAGGAGAAGCAGGGGGGCTGCATATAGAGGAATTGAGCCCCCCAATCAGTGCCCCCCCCGTGCTCTCTACCCCCGTTCTCCCCTTCTCCCCCCAGTGCTCTCCACCCCCCCCAGTGCTCTCTACCCCTGTTCTCCACCCCCCCCCCAGTGCTCTCCACCCCTGTTCTCCACACCCCCCAGTGCTCTCCACCCCTGTTCTCCATACCCCCCTCAGTGCTCTCCACCCCTGTTCTCCACCCCCCCCAGTGCTCTCCAACCCTGTTCTCTCCATCCCCCCCAGTGCTCTCTATCCCTGTTCTCCCCCAGTGCTCTCCACCCCTGTTCTCCCCCCCCAGTGCTCTCCACCCCTGTTCTCCACACCCCCCCCCCAGTGCTCTCCACCCCTGTTCTCCACCCCCCCAGTGCTATCCACCCCTATTCTCTCCATCCCCCCAGTGCTCTCTATCCCTGTTCTCCCCCAGTGCTCTCCACCCCTGTTCTCCACCCCCCCCAGTGCTCTCCATCCCTGTTCTCCACCCCCCCCCAGTGCTCTCCACCCCTGTTCTCTCCACCCCCCCCCCCAGTGCTCTCTATCCCTGTTCTCCCCCAGTGCTCTCCATCCCTGTTCTTCCCCCCCAGTGCTCTCCACCCCTGTTCTCCACCCCCCCCCAGTGCTCTCCACCCCTGTTCTCTCCATCCCCCCCAGTGCTCTCTACCCCTGTTCTCCCCCAGTGCTCTCCACCCCTGTTCTCCACACCCCCCAGTGCTCTCCTGTTCTGCTCTCCACCCCTGTTTTTTCTGGCCCCCACTGGTGCTCTCAAGCTCCCCCCATTGCTCTCTACTCCCCCCTGCTCTTTGTACCCCCAGTGCTCTCCAGCCCTTGTGTTCTCCAGCCCTGTTCCTTCTTGCCCCCCCCCCCAGTGCTCTTAAGATCCCCCTTAGTGGTCTCCAGCCACCCCCTTAGCCTCCCGTGCTCTCCACCCCTGTTCTTTTTGCCCCCCCCGCCAGTGCCCTCAAGCCCCCCATTGCTCTCCGCTCCCCACCCCTGTGATCTCCACTCCCCTCTGCTCTTTGCCCCCACCCATGTGCTCAGAGGACATGCAGGCTGACTGGGGGCAAAAAATGAGGACAGCTGAAGGTGCAGGTGGCCAGGGACCACTCCATCTCACAACAAACAGATCCTCTGGAAGGAGCACTGTTTCCATCCAAAACGAGAAAAGACTCTGCCTGCTGATGGTGATCATGGATATCCTGCTGGCATGGAAGGTACCGTACCAAGCATCAACAACACACCTTCCCACAGACAGGGACTTTAGACTGGGACATGGGGCACAGGAGGGGCTTCAGTTCGCATGTGCCGCGCTATATAAGTTTTCATTCATTCATTCATTCATTCAATGATGGGCACAGTGGCGACAATTGCTGGGCACAGTGGCAACAATTGCTCGGCACAGTGGCGACAATTGCTGGGCACAGTGGTGACATTTGATGGCATGGAATAGTGGTGACAATTGCAATTTTTTTTTGGGGGGGGTGACACCATGTTATACCGCACCAGGTGACACCAACCCTAGTGACGCCACTGGGCACAGCGGCATTAATGGGCACAGTGGCAACAATTAAAGGGCACAGTGGTGACAATTGATGGCACAGTGGCTGCATTTGATGGCATGGCACAGTGGTGACAATTGATGGCACAGTGACTGTGTTTGATGGCATGGCACAGTGGCTGCATTTGATGGTATGGCACAGTGGTGACAATTGATGGCACAGTGACTGCGTTTGATGGCATGGCACAGTGGCTGCGTTTGATGGCATGGCACAGTGGTGACAATTGATGGCACAGTGACTGCGTTTGATGGCATGGCACAGTGACTGCGTTCGATGGCATGGCACAGTGGCTGCGTTTGATGGCATGGCACAGTGGTGCGAATTGATGGCACAGTGGCTGCATTTGATGGGCACAGTGAGGCTGCGATTTTTTTTTTTTTCATTTGCTCCCCCCAAAATTTTTGAGCACCAGCCGCCACTGGTCACCAGGAAAAGTTCTGTTCCATAGCCAATACTTGAAGTGAGAGGAAATCCCTCCAAACAAGTGAGGGATATTCCTGGAAGTCAACAGAACTAGTGTCCTTATTGTAAGATTTCTACTCTATTCCTGTTTTGGTGACAACTCAAAATCTGGGATCTTATTTCACGTCTGGTGAATAACAGTCATCAGGACACTTCCAGTCCCCTAGCCACAACAGGAAGTGAGAGGAAATCCCTCCAAAGTGAGGAATATTGGTGCTAGTCAAGAGAACTAGTTTCCTCATTGTAAGACATCTCTTCTATTCCTGTTTTGGTGACAACTTAAAATTTGGGATTGTGACAGGCTCGGTCCCTCTTATGTCTAAAATCATCCTATGTCCATTGGGGCATAGGATGACTGAGGAATGATATCTTGGACTACCTGAGATGGGATTATTATGTAATTATTATCCACAATATATTCCAGGATATCTGTAAAGAACTATTTACTGGTTGTTGATTCTGAACTCAATGGGTTAATTGTAAGAGTTAGTCATTCATACGGTTAGATGCTAATGCCGTCACCTCCAGACATCTCTCTGGTCTCTGTGCTAATTGACTCTGCTATTGTGTGAAGATGTCCTGTGTTTACACTTATGATAATGTGTATTGTATAGCAGGTGAGCGGAGAGGGGACGTCTACTCTGAAAGGTCATATCTCGGAGTCACCTTGTCTGGGTAAATGATGAGTCAATTAGCTCATGTTAATTTATGTTTTGGTTACCTCTTATTTAAACTGTATATAAGGTTGCATTCTTGGTTCTATTAAACACTCCATGTTTAGCACACAAACAAGTCTCATCTTGTGTGTTGAGGGCAGCTGGAATATCTGATATCTATTCCAGACTGATAGGAAGCGGTATATGACAGAAGCACTCAAGCAGAGTGTGGGACGTCTTGTTACAGGGATCTTCTTTCACTTCCAGTGGATAACATTCTACAGGACACTTCCTGTCCCCTGGGCACAACAGGAAGTGGCAGGAAATCCCTGTTTTTTACCAGAACTAGTGTCCCCAATGGAAGACTTTCCCTCTTTTGCTGTTTTGGCGCATTCCTCCCAACTTTTTGAGATGGGAACGAGGGACACCTATCAGCAAAAGTATGCAGGTATAGGACACACCCCTTACCACGCCCCCTTAAAGGAGAATTGTATAAAAAACAAGATTGGGTAAACCCACACATGCTTTTTTTTTTACCACTACTATTCCTTTATATTGGCTTTTGGAATTTACAAATGCAGCAATTTAGAAATCAGGTGAAAGGTTTAGTGTTGGAAAACACTTTTTGATAGATAAAAAGTGCATTTTATATACATCTATAGAGATCAGACCAAAATGAGGGACCAATGAGGAGGAAAGAGGGACATTGCCCCAAATCAGGGACAGTCCCTCGAAATCAGGGACAGTTGGGAGCTATGCTGGCGATACCCCAAAATTTGGATTTTTTTTTGCACTTTCACTTTCAGTGATAACAGTCACAGACATCAATAAAAAACCTGATGGGGGCAGAGGCGGCTCTAGGTTTTGTAAGGCAAAACTAGAGCCTGAGGAAGAGGCACGCATGCCTCGAACGCGCGCACCGCCCTGTGACCTAACCCGGAACTGAAGCTCAGCTGCCTGCGCTCCACGGCTGCGTTCCATCACGCTGTCCCATCGTGTCCATACAGCTCCCTGTCTGACCAGCGCTGGAATACACTCAGGGACACCTATGGACTTTTGGATCAGCTGACGAACTGTACAGCATTCTCCTTTACAGTGAGAACCCAGAGCATTCAGCCATCACAGGATTACCAACATCAGCTGAGCACACCCATCCTGGAAGCCAGGCACAGATGACACCTTTTATGCCCATGAACCCTGCAGCCTTGTGAGTAGTATCCTCATAAGAATTGTTTTGTTTTGTCACAGTAATAAAAAGTTACTACGCTTAGAGGGCGCCGCTTTTTGTTTTTCTTTTTCTTTTTCTTAAAACTTGACATGGGGCCCCACTCACGCCCATGATGGGAAAAATAATTCAAGGACAAGAGCCTCTTCCCCACAACCCTGGCCGGTGGTTGTGAAGGGCTATGGGCAGGGGGCTTATTGGAATCTGGAAGCCCCCCTTTAACAAGGCAGCCCCAGATCCTGCCCTTTAATAACTAAGGGGTGGGGGGCACCTGGTGAACTAGCCTCTTGTGACGACATTGACTGAAGGCATACTGGGTCATTGAGTCTGGCTCCTGAGTCAGGGCTTACAATGCTGCCTGAGAACAGCAGCGTTAAGGTCCCCTGTTGCACAAAACTGGAGTAATGCATTGGGTAAGTTAGGCAGCCACAAGGCCTCTGTGAGTGCGAGGCCTTAGGCGTCCACCTAATTTGCCTAATTAAAGAGCCGCCTCGGGACGGGGGTTCTAACCCCTCTTCACTGTATCCAAAACTAAAATAAAAAATTGCCTTCAGCTATACTTTAATGGCAAATAACAAAATAATAAGCCAACAGATGTCAAAATTCTTATGTAGATACATGTGAATTTTTAAATACAAATTACTGATTTTTTTTCATAGAATTTTCACTTTTTAAATACAAATTTTCGACTTTTCACTTGGTGTAGCTATTTATGCTCTTCAGTCCTTGAAATGCCAGTGAATTGCAGCATGACCACCAACACCAAATTTTAGGAAGAAGGACATCATAGAGGCCGTGGTCTCAGGGAACGGTGGTGGAAATCTGAGCCCTACGATACTTCTGGGGATGTTGGAGAACGTTGCCACAATTCCTGCTCGGCAAACTTCGCTGGTTGTGGTTGGCTGAAGAGATCATCAACTTGAAGTTGGTTTTACGTGAAGCATCCATCATAAGCATAAAAATCGATAATACAAGACCAGCATACGTGATATTAACGTTGGCAGGTTGATGGCACGGGAGCAGGAATGTTCTTCTGGACCATGAAATGTCTCAATGGCTGTTGGTGGCATGTTGGTGCTTTTCGGTTGGTGGTCTTTGGTTAGTGCTCTTCGGTTGGTGCTCGTCGGTTGGTGCTCTTTGGTTGGTGCTCTTCGGTTGGCTCTTAAATTCATCCTGAAATCCAACACATCTCGGTGGAACGTGGATTCTGGAATCAGACGTTTCGGCAGCAGGATTTCTTGTCTTCCGCTGTTTGGCCTTCAGATCGGGCGGTGGTCGGTTGGTTGGATAAGACAACCGTGTTCTCTTTCGGGGTTTCACCTTTGTTCTTTAGGATCCTCTTATGGATGTCTAGAACATAAGATGAGACAAGTCAAAACCTCGCCAAACATCATAATCTTTTAGTTCCAATTCATTTAGAATCGCCAACAACTATCTAGTGCAGCCATTCTTAACCACTTCCTTACTAGGCACTTAAAGCAGATCTCCACCCTAAAGTGAAGATCCGCTGATCAGAACCCTCCCCCCCTCCGGCGTCACATTTGACACCTTTCAGGTGGGAGGGGGGTGCAGATACCTGTCTAAAGACAGGTATCTGCACCCACTTCCGGCCCGCAGTCTCGGGCAAAAGACGGGCTTTTCCCGTTGTGTGCTGGGAACTCTCAGCTCCCAGCAAACAGCGAGAGCCAATCGCCGGGCGCAGCGCGACTCGCGCATGCGCCGTAGGGAACCGGGCAGTGAAGCCGGAGCGCTTCACTTCCTGGTTCCCTCACCGTGGATGGAGGGGGGAGCAGCAGGGAGACGAGCGATGGCTCGTCCTCTGCTGCGGACGCCGCTGGACTCCAGGACAGGTAAGTGTCCTAATATTAAAAGTCAGCAGCTGCAGTATTTGTTGCTGCTGGCTTTTAATATTTTTTTGGGGTGAACCATCCGCTTTAAACCCCTCCTCCTGCCCAGACCAATTTTCAGCTTTCAGCGCTAATGCAGTTTGAATGACAATTGCACGGTCATACAACCCAAATTAAATTTTTATTATTTTTTTCCCGCAAAAGTTCTTTATCAGAACTTCTTTTGGTAAATTTTTTTTTTTTTTTAATTGGTGAATTTTGGTAAACTTCTTTTGGTAAATTCTTTTGGTGGTATTTGATAATCTCTGCGGTTTTTAATTTTTGTAAAACATTTTTTTTGCAAACAGGTAATTTTTCTCCTTCATTGATGTACACTGATGAGGATGCACCGATGGGCTGCACTGATTGGCACCGTTGGGCTGCATTGATGGGCACTGATGGGCACCGATAAGCGGCACTGATGGGCACTAATAGGTGGCACTGGTGGGCACTGAGAGGTGACACTGATGGATGGCACTGAGAAGTGACACTAATAGGTAGCATTAATACAGGGGTGGCCAACCAGTGGCCCGGGGGCCACATGTGGCCCGCGGAGCCCTCTGATGTGGCCCGCGACCTCCTGCTCTGGAATGGCAGGTTGGCAAGTCTAGATCGCAGGTTGTCGACCCGCCATACCACAGCATCAGTGTTGTGAATGAAGCTGGTGGTAGAGGAAGGAAGCTGAGCCCCATAAGCCGATTCTTCCTGTACAGCACCAGCTTTTGCCACAGGCAGAGTCTATGGCAAAGTTCAGCTAACCTGCAGGATAGACACAGGAGCACTACGCTGAACCCGCAGTGTGGGTAAACCGCAGCACATCAGTGTGAAAGCAGTCCTAGGTCCTTTTTACACAATCAGCCCGACCAAATGGGACCCTCAATTCACCTCTATAGAGCGACAGATGTCCGTTTACACCCGCCTACCTCCAATCCGAAAAACAGAAGGGAATTCGTTACCTTCCATCTGGGTGGATCGGAGGGCCTATAGAGTAGCCGCGACCCTTCATCTGCCCACTCCACTCATTGTGGCCCGCGACTGGTTACCAAGTTGCTAAAGTGGCCCTCGCTCTTCAAAAGGTTGAGCACCCCTGCATTAATAGGTGGCACTGATAGCTGGCAGTGATGGGCATGGATAGGCGGCACTGGTGAGCACTGAGAGGTGACACTGAGAGGTGGCACTGATGGGTGGCACCGAAGGGCATTGATAGGTGGCACTGGTGGGCACTGAGAAGTGGCACTAATAGGTGGCATTGATAAGTGGCACTAATAGCTAGCAGTGATGTTTACTGATAGGTGGCAGTGATAGGCACGGATGGGTGACAGTGATGGGCACTGATGGGTGGCAATAATGGGCACTGATCGGCAATAGTAGGTTACACTGATAGGTAGCACTGCTAGGTGGCACTAATAAAGCACTGATTGGCACCAATGGGGGAATTGATAGGTGGCACTCGTGGGCGTTGATTGGTGGCACTTGTGGGCACTGATAGGCGGCACTGGTGGGCACTGAGAGGTGACACTCAGAGCTGGCACTGATGGGTGGCACTGAAGGGCATTTATAGGTGGCACTGGTGGGCACTGAGAAGTGGCACTAATAGCTGACATTGATAGGTGGCACTGATAGCTGGCAGTGGTGGGCACTGATAGGTGGCAGTGATGGGCACGGATGTGTGGCAATGATGGGCACGGAGGGGTGGCAATAATGGGCACTGATCGACACTGGTAGGTTACACTGATAGGCAGCACTGCTAGGTGGCACTGATGAGGCACTGATTGGCACCAATGGTGGTCATTGATTGGTGGCACTTGTGTGCATTGATTGGTGGCACTTGTGTGCATTGATAGGTTGCACTGGTGGGTGGCAATGGCAGGTGAAATTATTTTACGGGTTCCAGTGGAGTAAAAAGATTGGGAAAGGCCGACCTAGGGCAAGGTCTTCCTAAATGGATACTGATCAATTGAACAGGTAAGGTCAGACCTCATAGTTTTTGGTCAATCTAAAGGTTGATTATTATGGCCACTAGAAGATGCTGAGGATGGAGCGAGACTACTAAATGGAGATGATCCCACTCAATGGTCTCCAATCTGTGGCCAGCGGGCTAGATGCAGCCCCTTGGTTGCCTTTATCCGGCCCTTGGGGGATTACTCTCACAGATATGAAGCGATATAAACATTGAAACAGTATTTCTCTCACTGACAATGATGGGGCACTGTTCCTTTCACAATGACGGGGCACTACTTCTCCTATTGATGCCAACTATGAGGCACTGATTCTTCCACTGATACTAATGATGGGGAACTATTTCTTCCACTGACAGCGATTATGGGGCACTATTCCTCCCCACTGATACCCAACAATGGGCACTATTCCTTCCAATGACACCAACGTTGGGGCAATATCCCTCCCACTGACATTAATGATGGGGCTCTATTCCTCCCACTGACATCAATGATGGGGCTCGATTCCTCCCACTGACACCAACAATGGGGCAATATTCCTCTGACACAAATTATGAGGCACTATTCCTCCCACTGACAAAACAATGAGGCACTATTCCTCCCACTGACACAACAATGAGGCACTATTTCTCCCACTGTTACCAACAATGGGCCTCTATTCCTTACCCTGATACCAGCAATCGCCCACTATTCCTTCCACTAATATCAACGACGGGGCACTATATCTTCTTTCCACTGACACCATCAATGGGGCACTATTCCTTCCACTGACACCAACAATGGGGCATTATTCTCCCCACTAATACCAACGATGGGGCACTATTGCTCCCACTGACACCAAAAATAGGCACTATTATGCCGCGTACACACGATCATTTTTCAGCATGAAAAAAAACTTTGTTTTTCAGCATGTCCAAAAAACGAAGTTTTTCCAACTTCATCATTAAAACGACGTTGCCCACACACCACCGTTTTTAAAAAATGATGAGCAAAGCGCGGTGACGTACAACACGTACGACGGCACTATAAAGGGGAAGTTCCATGCGGATTGCGCCACCCTTGGCGCTGCTTTAGCTGATTCCTTGTTAGTAAAAGACGGTTCGCGCTTTTCTGTCTGTTACAGCGCGATGAATGTGCTTACTACATTCTGAACGGTAGTTTTACCAGAACGAGCGCTCCCGTCTCATAACTTGCTTCTGAGCATGCGCGGGTTTAAAATGTCGTTTTAGCCCACACGCGATCATTTTTTACAACCTGAAAAACGACGTTGTTTAAAACGTCGTTAAAAATTGCAGCATGTTCGAATTTTTCTTTGTCGTTTTTCAGAACCTGAAAAATGATGTGAGGCCCCCACACCATCGTTTTAAATGACTATTTTTGAAAAACAATGTTTTTTTCATGCCGAAAAATGATCGTGTGTACGCAGCATTACACCCAGAGGTGTATTTAGGTTTTGTGCTGCCCTAGGCCTGACTAAACTTGCGCACCCCCTAATTTAAATATGACCCACCCCTTCCTGTCAAAGCCACACCCCTGTCATATTCATGGGAAGAGGACAGAGGGATGCCCTGGGAGAAGGACAGAGGGTTGCCATGAGTGACGGACAGAGGGACGCCGTGGGAAGAGGACACAGGGACGCCATGGGAAGAGGACCGGCCGGCCACCCCCCCGCAAAGTGCCGCCCTAGGCCTGGGCCTTGTTGGCCTAGGCCAGAATACATCCCTGATTACACCCACTGATACCAACGATCGGGCACTATTTCTTCCACTAGTATCAACGATGGGTCACTATATCTTTCCACTGATACCATACCAATGATGGGACACTATTCCTTCCACTGACACCAACAACGGAACGTTATTACCTTCCACTGACACCAACGATGGGGTACTATTTCTTCCACTACTATCAACGATGAAGCACTTTTTCTCCCACTGACACCAACAAGGGGGCACTATTGCTCCCAAAGACTCCAATGATGGGCACTATTCCTCCCTCTGAGACCAATGATCGGGCACTATTCCTTCCACTGACACCAACAAGGAGACAATATTCCTCCCCTAACACCAACAAGGGGGCACTATTGCTCCCAAAGACTCAAATGATGGGCACTATTCCTCCCACTGAGACCAATGACGGGGCCCAATTCCTTCCACTGGCACAAACAAGGAGACAGTATTCCTCCCCTAACACCAACAAGGGGGCACTATTGCTTTCACTGACTCCAATGATAGGGCACTATTCCTCCAACTGACACTAATGATGGGGCACTATTCCTCCCACTGACACCAATGATGGGGCATTATTCTTGTCATTAATACCCATTATGGGGCACCATTCTTCCTCTTACTGACCACAGGCGCTATGTCATTATTCTTTTTTTTTTACTCCCACCGACCCTAGTCTGGCCCCTTTAAAGGACAGTGCCTGGACGTATCATAAGGGTTACATCCACGTTTCCGCTGCGTGACTTCCACCACAATTATGTCTGTACTATTTGTTCTCCGACTCTTAAGGGATCACAGGCTTTTCTTAGAAGACCATTTCAGTATTCAGTCCCTGAGCACACGCTCTGCAGTGGTATTCTGAGAAAAGCTCTCGCCGTGCTATTCCTTTGGTCGGAGTACAAATACCGCAAATATAATAGTGGCGGAAAATCATGCAGCGGTAAGCGGACTACATCCCCCATAGGAGACATTCTTGGTATGAGGAGGCAGGCAATGTATCGAATATTGCAGAAAGTTGTTCATGATGTACAGCTGAACGTGAACCCTTTACATTTTGCACACATTTTCGAAAATTCACATTTTGTGCATGACCACGCACTTAGCCCCTTCAGTACCGGACTGATAAAAAATGTTGGTGTCAGTAGAGCAGTGGATGGTGTCAGTAGAGCAGTGGAGGGTGTCAGTAGAGCAGTGGAGAGTGTCAGTAAAGCAGTGGAGGGTGTCAGTAAAGCAGTGGGTGGTGTTAGTAGAGCAGAGGATAGTATCAGTAGAGCAGAGGATGGTGTCAGTAGAGCAGAGGACGGTGTCAGTAGAGCAGAGGATGATGTCAGTAGAGCAGTGGTTGGTGTCAGTAGAGCAGTGGAGGGTGTCAGTAGAGCAGTGGAGAGTGTCAGTAAAGCAGTGGAGGGTGTCAGTAGAGCAGTGGGTGGTGTTAGTAGAGCAGAGGATGGTGTTAGTAGAGCAGAGGATAGTATCAGTAGAGCAGAGGATGGTGTCAGTAGAGCAGTGGATGGTGTTAGTAGAGCAGTGGATGGTGTCAGTAGAGCAGTGGTTGGTGTCAGTAGAGCAGAGGACAGTGTCAGTAGAGCAGAGGATGGTGTCAGTAGACCAGAGGATGGTGTCAGTAGACCAGAGGATGGTGTCAGTAGAGCAGAGGATGGTGTCAGTAGAGCAGTTTTTGGTGTCAGTAGAGCAGAGGATGGTGTCAGTAGACCAGAGGATGGTGTCAGTAGACCAGAGGATGGTGTCAGTAGAGCAGTTTTTGGTGTCAGTAGAGCAGAGGACGGTGTCAGTAGAGCAGTGGACGGTGTTAGTAGGGCAGAGGATGGTATCAGTAGAGCAGAGGATGGTGTCAGTAGAGCAGTGGTTGGTGTCAGTAGAGCAGAGGACAGTGTCAGTAGAGCAGTGGACGGTGTTAGTAGAGAAGTGGATGGTGTTAGTAGGGCAGAGGATGGTATCAGTAGAGCAGAGGATGGTGTCAGTAGAGCAGAGGATGGTGTCAGTAGAGCAGAGGATGGTGTCAGTAGAGCAGAGGATGGTGTCAGTAGAGCAGAGGACAGTGTCAGTAGAGCAGTGGACGGTGTTAGTAGAGAAGTGGATGGTGTTAGTAGGGCAGAGGATGGTATCAGTAGAGCAGAGGATGGTGTCAGTAGAGCAGAGGATGGTGTCAGTAGAGCAGAGGATGGTGTCAGTAGAGCAGAGGATGGTGTCAGTAGAGCAGTGGTTGGTGTCAGTAGAGCAGAGGACGGTGTCAGTAGGGCAGTGGACGGTGTCAGTAGAGCAGAGGACAGTGTCAGTAGAGCAGAGGATGGTGTCAGTAGACCAGAGGATGGTGTCAGTAGAGCAGAGGATGGTGTCAGTAGAGCAGTGGTTGGTGTCAGTAGAGCAGAGGACGGTGTTAGTAGAGCAGAGTATGATGTCAGTAGAGCAGTGGATGATGTCAGTAGAGGAGTGGACGGAGTCAGTAAAGCAGTGGGCGGTGTTAGTAGAGCAGTGGACGGTGTCAGTAGAGCAAAGGAGGGTGTCAGAAGAGCAGAGGACGGTGTCAGTAGAGCAGAGGACGGTGTCAGTAGAGCAAAGGACGGTGTCAGTAGGGCAGTGGATGGTGTCAGTAGAGCAGTGGTTGGTGTCAGTAGAGCAGAGGACGGTGTCAGTAGACCAGAGGATGGTGTCAGTAGAGCAGAGGATGGTGTCAGTAGAGCAGAGGATGGTGTCAGTAGAGCAGTGGTTGGTGTCAGTAGAGCAGAGGACAGTGTCAGTAGAGCAGTGGACGGTGTTAGTAGAGAAGTGGATGGTGTTAGTAGGGCAGAGGATGGTATCAGTAGAGCAGAGGATGGTGTCAGTAGAGCAGAGGATGGTGTCAGTAGAGCAGAGGATGGTGTCAGTAGAGCAGAGGATGGTGTCAGTAGAGCAGAGGATGGTGTCAGTAGAGCAGTGGTTGGTGTCAGTAGAGCAGAGGACGGTGTCAGTAGGGCAGTGGACGGTGTCAGTAGAGCAGAGGACGGTGTCAGTAGAGCAGAGGATGGTGTCAGTAGAGCAGAGGATGGTGTCAGTAGAGCAGAGGATGGTGTCAGTAGAGCAGTGGTTGGTGTCAGTAGAGCAGAGGACGGTGTTAGTAGAGCAGTGGATGGTTTTAGTAGGGCAAAGGATGGTATCAGTAGAGCAGAGGATGGTGTCAGTAGAGCAGAGGATGATGTCAGTAGAGCAGTGGATGATGTCAGTAGAGGAGTGGACGGTGTCAGTAAAGCAGTGGGCGGTGTTAGTAGAGCAGTGGATGGTTTTAGTAGGGCAAAGGATGGTATCAGTAGAGCAGAGGATGGTGTCAGTAGAGCAGAGGATGATGTCAGTAGAGCAGTGGATGATGTCAGTAGAGGAGTGGACGGTGTCAGTAAAGCAGTGGGCGGTGTTAGTAGAGCAGTGGACGGTGTCAGTAGAGCAAAGGAGGGTGTCAGAAGAGCAGAGGACGGTGTCAGTAGAGCAGAGGACGGTGTCAGTAGAGCAGAGGACGGTGTCAGTAGGGCAGTGGATGGTGTCAGTAGGGCAGTGGTTGGTGTCAGTAGAGCAGAGGATGGTGTCAGTAGAGCAGTGGTTGGTGTCAGTAGAGCAGAGGACGGTGTCAGTAGACCAGAGGATGGTGTCAGTAGAGCAGAGGATGGTGTCAGTAGAGCAGAGGATGGTGTCAGTAGAGCAGTGGTTGGTGTCAGTAGAGCAGAGGACAGTGTCAGTAGAGCAGTGGACGGTGTTAGTAGAGAAGTGGATGGTGTTAGTAGGGCAGAGGATGGTATCAGTAGAGCAGAGGATGGTGTCAGTAGAGCAGAGGATGATGTCAGTAGAGCAGTGGATGATGTCAGTAGAGGAGTGGACGGTGTCAGTAAAGCAGTGGGCGGTGTTAGTAGAGCAGTGGACGGTGTCAGTAGAGCAAAGGAGGGTGTCAGAAGAGCAGAGGATGGTGTCAGTAGAGCAGAGGACGGTGTCAGTAGGGCAGTGGACAGTGTCAGTAGGGCAGTGGTTGGTGTCAGTAGAGCAGAGGATGGTGTCAGTAGAGCAGTGGATGATGTCAGTAGAGCAGAGGATGGTGTCAGTAGAGCAGTGGTTGGTGTCAGTAGAGCAGAAGATGATGTCAGTAGAGCAGAGGATGATGTCAGTAGAGCAGGGGATGGTGTCAGTAGAGCAGAGGATGGTATCAGTAGAGCAGAGGATGGTGTCAGTAGAGCAGTGGTTGGTGTCAGTAAAGCAGAGGATGGTGTCAGTAGAGCAGAGGACGGTGTCAGTAGAGCAGTGGACAATGTCAGTAGAGCAGTGGACAATGTCAGTAGAGCAGTGGACGATGTCAGTAGAGCAGTGGATGGTATCAGTAGAGCAGTGGTTGGTATCAGTAGAGCAGAGGACGGTGTCAGTAGAGCAGAGGACGGTGTCAGTAGAGCAGAGGACGATGTCAGTAGAGCAGAGGATGGTGTCAGTAGAGCAGTGGATGGTGTCAGTAGAGCAGTGGACGGTGTCAGTAGAGCAGTGGATGGTGTCAGTAGAGCAGTGGATGGTATCAGTAGAGCAGTGGTTGGTGTCAGTAGAGCAGTGGTTGGTGTCAGTAGAGCATAACACCCAAGCAGCAGAAAGAAGAGGAGCAGTGGCAGGAGGGGTGACTGGGGCAGCATTTACTGGTACTGATGCCCTGTGTTTTCGTCCTGTGGCAGCTGAATTCTATCGGCGGGAGAGCAGGAGAAGATGACTTTCATCTGCTGCAGAAGGGAAATACAGATCGGTTCCAGAAAATGCCACCCCTTCTGTCCAGGTTTCGGGGGTCAGAGAGGTAGGATTGCCACCTACACTTCACCTACCCATGATCGACGAGTAGATCACGATCAATGGGTTTGCGACTTTTGGATTAGGGTGAGCCCAGGCACACCCAGCACACCCTGTGCACATGCCTATGCTGTTGGGATGTGACTTGTCAGGAACTTATTCGCGCAGACTTGTAAAGTGACGGACCTTTCCTCTTTACAATAATAATTAAACTGAAAGCACCAGAGATGCGTTCCCCTCACCTCTGAGGATTGTTTCGAAAGCCAGCTCCACATTAGTCGAATCAAGCGCCGAGGTCTCTATGAACAAGAGTCCGTTGCTGTCTGTTAAAAGATAAAAAAATAATAATTAACGAGGATTCTTGAATTTACACCATGCGGCTTCAAACAATACCACAAAAATGAACACAATGTAATAAATAGAAGTCATTCCTGACCTGCTTATCAGTGGCGTCACTGGGGGGGGGGGGGGCAGAGGGGGGCTGACTGATCAATGTTCTGTTAGTGCTAAAAACTTAACTATAGCAAAACAGCCTGAAATTTTGGAAGCAGGGGAGTTTGTGACCCAACAAATGTTCAATTGCCACAGATCAACAGTTAATAGAGGAGGTATGTTGGCAGGTTGGAGAACTACCCTATGACAATCATAATACATATAAACTAGGGTAAATGCTTATGAAGGGCATACACTGTATGACCAAAAGTTGTGGGCACCTGACCAGCACACCTATACGGATATCCCATTCCAAAACCATGGGCATAAATATGAAGTTGCCCCGTTTGGATGGTACTCCAGCCTCCACTTTTCTGGGAAGACTTTCCACAAGATTTTGGAGTGTGTTTGGGGTAATTTGTGCCCATCCAGCCAAAAGAAGATTTGTAAGCTTGGGTACTAATGTTGGATCAGAAGACCTGGCTCCCCATCGGTGTCCCAATTCATCTCAAAAATGTGCAGTAGGGTTGAGGTCAGGGTTCTGTGCAGGCAGCATGAGTTCCTCCACACCAAACTGGTCCAACCATGCCTTTATTGGGGCTGGCCACCATTTATAAGGTTAGATACTAATGTTGGATGAGAAGACCTGGTTTACAGTCAAAGTTACAATTCTGTCAAAAAGTGTTTTGTAGGGTTAAGGTCAAGGCTCTGTGCAGGCAACTAGAAGTCTACCACACCAAACTGGTCCAACCATGTCTTTATTGGGGCTGGCCACCATGTATAAGGTTAGATACTGATTTTGGATGAGAAGACCTGGTCTACAGTCAAAGTTCCAATTTATTCACAAAGTGTTTTTTGTAGGGTTGAGGTCAAGGCTCTGTGCAGGCAACTAGAGGTCCTCCACACCAAACTGGTCCAACCATGTCTTTATGGAGCCGGCTGCCATTTACGGGGTCAAGTACAAGTCATGTTAGGTGAGAAAACCTGGCTCACCATCAATGTTCGAATTCATCTCAAATATGTTTACTAGGATTCAGGTCAAGGTTCTGTGCTGGACACTCGCATTCCTCTACGTCAAACTGGTCAGCCCGTGTCTTTATTGGGGCTGGCCACCATTTATACAGTCAGATACTGATGTTAGATGAGAAGACCTGGTTGTCAATCAAAGTCCAATTAATTTGAAAACATTTAGGTAAGATTGAGGTCTGGGCCCTGTGTAGGGCATTCGAGTTCCTCTACTTTTTACAAGTCCAACCACATCTTTATGGAGTTGGCCAGCATTTGTGACATCAGATGATGGATAGGAAGACCTGGATCACCATCACTGTTACACCACATCCAAAGGTTTTTGGTAGGGTTGAGGTCAGGGCTTTGTGCAGGCAACTTGAGATCCTCCACACCAAACTAGTCAAACCATGTTTTTATGGAGCGGGGTCAAGTACTGATGTTAGATGAGAAGACCTGGCTCACCATCAATATTCCATTTAATCTCAGGCCGTGTACACATGGCAGAGAACCTCGACGGGCAGAACACATCGTTCTGCCCGTCGAGGTTCTCTGCCGGCCCTCGAAATCGGCGACCCGCCCGTCGGGAATGGCAACCAGCCATTCATCCAGGCGGGCCGTCGAGCAAATAGAGAGCGTGCTCTCTATTTCTGCTCGACGGGCTTCCCGACGGGCGGGGCAAGCCAGGAGCGTACACACGGCCGAGGTCCTCGCTGGAATGCAGCTTCCAGCGATGTTCTCGCTGGTTTCCAGCGAGAACCTCGGTCGTGTGTACGCCGCCTCAAAGATGTTTACTAGGGTTGAGGTCAAGGCTTTGTGCAGGACACATGGGTTCCTCCACACCAAACTGGTCAGACCATGTCTTTATTGGGTCTGGTCGCCATTTATAAGGTCAGATACTGATGTTGAATGAGAAGACCTGTCTCACAATCAATGTTCCAATTCATTCAAAAAATGTTCAGTAGGATTGAGGTCCAGGTCCTGTGTAGGCCACTTGAGTTCCTCTACGACAAACTGGTCCAAGCTTGACTTCATGGAGTTAGCCACCATTTGTGACATCAGATGTTTGATGGGAAGACCTGGATCACCATCGGCGTTCCAACGCATCCCAAAGGTGTTCAGTAGGTGTGGAGAAAACTCAAGTTCCTCCACACCAAACTGGTCAGACCATGTCTTTATTGGGGCTGGCCATCATTTATAAGGTCAGATACTGATTGTTAAATGAGAAGACCTAGTTCACAATTCAGTAGGGTTGAGGTCCAGGTCCTGTGTAGGCCACTTGAGTTCCTCTACACCAAACTGGTCCAAGCTTGACTTTATGGAGTTGGCCACCATTTGTGAAATCAGATGATGAATGGGAAGACCTGGATCACCAACTGCGTTCCAACACATCCCAAAGGTGTTCAGTAGAGTTGATTTCAGGGGTCTGTACAGGATACTCAAGTTCCTCCACACCAAACTGGTCAGACCATGGGCCAGATTCTCGTAGGGACGCCTATCTTTGTGCCGGCGTAGCGTATCTGATTTACGCCGCCGCAACTTTGAGAGGCAGGTGCCGTATTCACAAAGAAATTGCGTCCAAAGTTACGGCGGCAGAGCGTAAATGGACCGGTGTAACCGCGCCTAAATCAAAATAGGCAGGTAGGGGGCGTGATCCATGTAAATGAATCATGATCCCACGTAATTGACGCTTTTTCCGAACGGCGCATGCGCCGTCCGTGAACGTATCCCAGTGCGCATGCTCAAAATTACGCCGCAAGTACTCATTGGTTTCGACGTGAACGTAACTTACGCAAAGCCCTATTCGCGAACGATTCACGCAAACGGCGTAAACGACGGAAAATTTGACGCTGTCCCGACGTCCATACTTAAAGGGGTGTTCCAGCCGCAATTTTTTTTTTTTTTAAAGTCAGCAGCTACTAACAGTGTAGCTGCTGACTTTAAATAAGGACACTTACCTTGTCCTACTTGCCCGCGCTGATGGGCCCCCTGATGCCGGTCCCACGATCACTCCGGGTCCCGCGCCGCCATTCACACTATGGGAAACAGGCAGTGAAGCTGTACGGCTTCACTGCCCATTTCCTACTGCGCCTGCGTGAGTCTCACGCTGGCTTGTGAATGGGCGCGCTGCTCTCTGAGAACACACACAGTTCCCAGAAAGCAGCGCGCCCCATTCACAAGGAGAAGGACAAGAAGAGAATGCACCGCGGAGTGGAAGAGGCAGATTACGGACTTCCGCATAGCAACAGGTATTTCGGGTGAGTATTTTTTTTTTTTTCAGTTTTTTTTTTATTTAATTTTTTTAAACAATATGGGAAAATGTTGTTTTCCTGGGTGGAACTCGGCTTTAACATTGCGTACGCCTCATATAGCAGGGGTAACTTTACGCCGGACTTACGCTTACGCAACCGACGTGAAATACGATGACCGGGCGCAAGTACGTTCGTGAATCTGCGTATCTAGATCATTTGCATATTCGACGCGTAAATCGACGGAAGAGCCACCTAGCGGCCATCGGAAATATGCAACTAAGATAAGACGGCGTAAGAGACTTACGCCGCTCGTATCTAAGCAAAATTCTGGCGTATCTTGTCTTCTGAATACAGAAAATAGATACGCCGGCACATCTTTGAAGTTACGCGGTGTATCTCGAGATACGCCGACGTAACTGATACGAGAATCTGGCCCCATATCTTTACTGGGGCTGACCACCATTTATAAGGTCAGATATTGATTATTAGACGAAAAGACCTAGTTCACAATCAAGTTCTAATTAATTTAAAAGATGTTCAGTAGGGTTAAAGCCGGGGGTTCACCCTAAAAAAAAATTCTAACATTACATTGAGCAGACTCCTGGGAGTGAGAGTATGCTGCTCTTTTTTTTCCGTACATACCATTTTAGCGATATTTTCACCCCCGGCTTCCGGGTAGTGAATTCCGCGGGAGTGGGCGTTCCTATTAACAGCCTAAGTGATTGACGTGCTTCCGACCGGCGCATATAGCGCGTCACGACTTGCCGAAAGAAGCCGAACGTCAGTGCGCAGGCGCCGTATAGCGCCGTATAGAGCCGACCCGACGTTCGGCTTCTTTCGGCAAGTCGTGACGCGCTGTATGCGCCGGTCGGAACCACGCCAATCACTTGTTGATAGGAACGCCCACTCCCGCGGGATTCACTACCCGGAAGCCGGGGGTGAAAATATCGGTAAATAGGTATGTACGAAAAAAAATAAAAAAAAGAAGAGCAGCATACTCTCACTCTCAGGAGTATGCTCAATGTAATGTTAGAATTTTTTTTAGGGTGAACTCCAGCTTTAGGGTCCAAGCTCTCTGGAGGCCACTTGAGTTCCTCCACACCAAACTGGTCCAACGATGTCTGTATCCACTTTACCACCGGGCTTGTTTTTCAGATTCGGTGTTTACGAGACTAAAACATTTTTTTTTGCTATAAAGTTACGTAAAACCCCCAAACATTATATATACATTTTTTTCTAACACCCTAGAGAATAAAATGGCAGTCATTGCAATACTTTTTGTCACACCGTATTTGCGCAGCGGTCTTACAAGCGCACTTTTTTTGGAAGAAAATCACTTTTTTGAATTAAAAATTAAGACAACAATAAATTTTGCCCAATTTTTTTATAAATTGTGAAAGATAATGTTACGCCGAGTAAAATGATACCCAAAATGTCACGCTTAAAAATTGCGCCCTCTGGTGGCATGGCGTCAAACATTTACTCTTAAACATCTCGATAGGCGACGTTTAAAAAATTCTACAGGTTGCATATTTTGAGTAACAGAGGAGGTCTAGGGCTGGAATTATTGCCCTCGCTCTAACGATCGCGGCGATACCTCACTTGTGTGGTTTGAACACAGTTTTCATATGCGGGCGCTACTCGCGTATGCGTTCACTTCTGTGCGCGAGCTCGTCGGGACGGGGCGCTTTAAAAAAAAAAAATTTTGTTTTCTTATTTATTTTTATTTCGTTTATAATTTTTTACACTTAAATAAAAAAAATTGATCACTTTTATTCCTATTACAAGGAATGTAAGCATCCCTTGTAATAGAAAAAAGCATGACAGGTCCTCTTAAAAATTAGATCTGGGGGGTCAAAAAGACGTCACATCTCATATTTAGACTTAAATGCAAAAAAAAAAATATTGAAACTGTCATTTTTTCAAATGACAAAAATAAATAAATGTTTCTTTAAGACGCTGGGCGGGACTGACGTTTTGACGTCACTTCCGCCCAGCAGAGCTATGGGGACGGGTGGGGGCCATGTTGCCCTCACTCCCATCCCCACACAGCCAGCAAGAGGATCCGATCTCCTCCGCCGCTACCGACGGCTCCGGCAAGCGGCGGAGGGCGCGGGAGAGTGGCGGGAGGGGGCCCCGCCCCTCTCCCACCAACGGAGATCGCGGAGACTGCTGTTTTCGTGTACAGGACCGCCCACTGAAGAGATGGATAGCAGCTGCTGCCGTTACCGAGATATCCATCTTTAAAAAGAGGACGTCTTTTCACCATGGGGCGGTGGTCAAGAGGTTAAGGAGCTGGCTACCATTTATAACGTAAGAAGTTGAATGGAAAGACTTGGATCACCATCGGCATTCCAGCTCATCCCAAAGGTGTTCAGTAGGGTTGAGGTCAGGGCTCTGTGCAGAATATTCCAAATTCCTCCACCCCAAACTGGTAAAACCATGTCTTTATGGAGCTGGCTTTGTACACAGAAGCACCATGATGGTGGAACAGAAAAGGACGTTTCACAAACTGTTACCACAAGGCTGGGCAAGCACTATTGTCTAAAATAGAGGTCTCAAACTGGCGGCCCTCCAGTTGTTTCAAAACTACAAGTCCCATGAGGCATTGCAAAGCTGACAGTTACAAGCATGACTCCCACAGGCAGAGGCATGATGGGACTTGTAGTTTCGCAACATCTGGTGGGCCGCCAGTTTGAGACCCCGGTAAAAATGTCCTTAAATGCCGTAGTATTAACAGAACACCTTACTGGAAACGTAATAATTTTTAGCGGGGGGGTCCCTAAATTTTGGCCATACAGTGTGGTCCTGTAATGTTGTAGCGCCCTCTATTGGTTACCTGCATACATCTTGGCTTCCTCGAAGGGCACTTCGCGAGTTTCATCCGCCAGGTCGCTCTTGTTGCCCACCAGCATGACGATGATACTGGCATCCGCATGGTCATACAGCTCCTTCAACCAGCGCTCTATGCTGTCGTAGGACTGGTGCTTGGTGATGTCGTACACCAAAAGCGCTCCCACAGCGCCCCTGTAGTAACTAAAAATGGAACGAGGGTGATCAGAAAGCTCCTTAACGGATATATATAACCAAATATACATTGTAAGAAATGATTGTTAGACTCTCAACCACTTCCATACCGGGGGGGCACTTACGACCCTTCCTGCCCAGGCCAATTCTCAGCTTTCAGCGCTTTCACACTTTGAATGACAATTGCGCGGTCATGCAGCACTATACCCAAATGACATTTGTATCATTTTGTCCCCACAAATAGAGCTTTCTATTGGTGGTATTTAATCACCTCTGTGTTTTTTATTTTTTGCCAAACTAAAAAAGACCACATTTTTGGAATTTTTATTTTAGATTTTTTAGTTTCTGTCATAAAATGTTGTTTTCCCCTTCGCTGACGGGCACTGATGAGGCGGCACTGATGGGCACTGGTGAGTTTGCACTGATAAAGTGGCACTGATATGGCAAGGGGTGTTGCATACTTTTGCTGATAGGTGTCCCTCATTCTCATCTCAAAAAGTTGGGTGGTATGGATGTAGGTCCTGCCCTTTCTGCACCCCCCTCCTTCTGATGCACCCAAGGCTACCGCCTCTTCTGCCTACCCCTTGGCCTAGCCCTGGATAAAGGTTTATAAGATGCAAAGCGCGGGGCCAACTCAATGGTGAGCCCTACAGACCAAGACTAGGATGCCATTAAAGGGGTGTTCCAGGCAAAAATTGTGTTTTTTTAAAGTCAGCAGCTACAAAAAGTGTAGCTGCTGGCTTTTAATAAACACTCACTTACCTGCTCCTGCGTTCCAGCGATGCGCCGACCGGGGCTCCGCTCCTCTCCCCCCCTCCCCAGCCGGCGTCTCCATCCCGACTGTGGGCAGCCAGCCGTGACAGCCTTCGGCTTGACGGCCGGGCACCCACTGTGCATGCGCGAGCCGCACTGCGCATGCGCGCGCGGCTCGCCGCTGATTGGAGAGGCGATCGCATGGGACCTGTCATGTGTCCTATGTGATCGCATACAGGGAGGGGCTGGTGTAGGCGATTAAGGCTTAATCGCCTAACCAGCCCCTCGGCGGAAGCAGGAAGTGGGACAGGAAGTCCCACTCCTACTGAAGCCCCCACTCCCCCCCAAAAAAAATTACATGCCAAATGTGGCATGTAAGGGGGAGTGGAGGGGGATTAAACAAAAGTAATTTTTTAGGGTGGAACTCCTCTTAAAAAGTCCATGTGCGTGTAAAGGCAGGCGTCCCAATACTTTTGACAATATAGTACATCTGGACATGTTACAATTGTATTTCAAGCAAATACAACAGCAGGTAGAGATGCTGGAATATTCTAGTAAAACGCTGCATGCGGGTGATTTTTAAAATTCCCCCCCTAGCAGACTAGTGTACAGTCCCAGCTGGAAACAATGCAAATATAAATACGCAACCCTCCGGCAATGTTTCCAACAGCTGCAGAGTGCTAGGAATTGCTTGAAGGGGTTGGATGTTCAGTTTTGTTCTCTAACCACCCAGCTGCCAACTAGTAAAAAAAAAAAAAACATTGTGGAGGCTGTTACAGTGAGTAACGACATGAAAACCTTTTATTCAGGGCCAGGCCAAGGGGTAGGCAGATAAGGCAGTAGCCTTGGGTGCATCAGAAGGAGGGGAGGTGCAGAAAGGGCAGGGCCTACATCCTACGCTGCTGATGTAGTTCACAGCTCATTCCATGAGAGGGTGCACTTTGACCTTTTTGCCTTGGGTGCTAAAGGACCTTTTTCATTTTTGATGCTTCGTGTCTATCAGGTAAATAGAGCACACAGGTTATGCCAGGGCTTGACAAAATCCGGGCGCCAGGTCGCAATTGCGACTAGAATTAGTGACCTGGCGCCTGGGGAAGGGAGCATAGACCTGCAAAAGGCTGCAAAGTCGCGGCCTCAATTACTGGCTGGTGCGGACCGACGCGTTCACGTGGCGGGGGGGAGGTGGGGGCGCACGGAGACACAGGATGGGGTATCCGTCAGGCCGCGTCGGCCGGTAATTGAGGCCGCGGCTTTGCGGCCTTCTGCAGGCCTATGTTTCCTTCTGTGATCTGGCGCCATCTTGTGGTGGCCGTTTGCATGACAAGACTAATGGAGCTTCCCCTGCATTTTCACTGCCATCTCCTTCCCTCTAATTAGAACCCCCAAACATTATATATTTTTTATTCTAACACCCTAGAGAATAAAATGGCTGTCGTTGCAATACTTTTTGTCACACCGTATTTGCGTAGCGGTCTTACAAGCGCACTTTTTTGGGAAAAATACAATTTTTTAATAAAAAATAAAAAAAGACACCAGTAAAGTTAGCCCAATTTTTTTTATATTGTGAAAGATAATGTTATACCGAGTAAATTGATACCCAACAGTCACGCTTCAAAATTGCATCCGCTCGTGGAATGGCGACACACTTTTACCCTTTAAAATCTCCATAGGCGACGCTTAAAAAATGATACAGGTTGTATGTTTTGAGTTACAGAGGAGGTCTAGGGCTAGAATTATTGCTCTGGCGCTAAAGATCGCGGCAATACCTCACATGTGTTGGCGCTACTCACATATGCGTTCGCTTCTGTGCGCAAGTTCGGCGGGCCGGGCGCTTTTCTGGCTCCTAACTTTTTTAACTGGCTCCTAGATTCCAAACAAATTTGTCAAACCCTGTGTTATGCCATACGGCTGAGCCTGGACTTACGCAGATGTGATCGCTCGATAGCGCTCCAGTCCGGCCGTGTCCCAGATCTGCGCCTTCACCAATTGCCCATCCAACGTAAGCGTGCGCGTTGAGAACTCCACACCGATGGTGGTGCGGCTGTCATGGTTGAACTCATTGCGGGTGAAGCGGGAGAGGAGGTTGGTTTTGCCCACTCCGGACTCGCCAATCAAAACCACTGCGGAGAATGAAGTGGATTAAAAAAAAAAAAAAACACACAAGTAACAATAATTATTAATAGTAAGAACTAAAAAAATAAATTTTGTAAGGTCAATATGAAATACTGTATACCAATAGTATGCAATTACATTTTCATCCAGCGGGTGGAGCTCTCAGCCCCTTTACACATTTGTTTTATACAGAGCTCAATAGCTCAAGGTGAAATTTAATCCACTTCATTCTCCGCAGTGGTTTTGCCCACTCCAGACACGCCAATCAAAACCACTGCGGAGAATGAAGTGGATTTAAAAAAAAAAAAACACACAAGTAACAATAATTATTAATAGTAAGAACTAAAAAAAAAAATTTTGTAAGGTCAATATGAAATACTGTATACTAATAGTATGCATTTTCATTTTCATCCAGCGGGTGGAGCTCTCAGCCCCTTTACAATTTTTTTTCCTACAGAGCTCAATAGCTCAAGGTGAAATTTACAATGAGTCCCCTGCCCATCCATGGGGTTTCCTTTAGAGACAGGGTGCCTGAAAGGAGGTATATTAATTGTTTGTAAGTTAGGCGTAGAAACAGAAGTATTGTCATACTGTAAGTGGCATGGAGAGAGCATAGATACCCGGACATGCCGAGACAGTCCCACATAATGTTTGGGGCAAGATGTCTCAGGATCACAGTATCACTCTTATTTGAGTTACTTACCGCACTGATAAGACATTCATTATGATCACGGGGGGGGGGGGGGGCACCAGTTGGTGAGCCCCAGGTAGGTAGGGATGGATTTTGTCTAAGCCACTTCCGAAAGTGGGTGGAATCAGGGTGGGAAGGCCCGTCACTGGGCGGACTGTGGGTTGGAGTCGGACAGTTGGTGAGCCCCAGGTAGGTAGGGATGGATTTTGTCTAAGCCACTTCCGAAAGTGGGTGGAATCAGGGTGGGAAGGCCCGTCACTGGGCGGACTGTGGGTTGGAGTCGGACAGTTGGTAAGCCCCCAGGTAGGTAGGGATGAGGTTTGTCTATGCCACTTCCGAAAGAGGGTGGAATTGGGGTGGGAACACCAGTCACTGGGTGGATCCGAGGCGGACTGTGGGTGGGGTCAACTGTTTGAATGCAGTAAGTGATGGAGGAGAGCCGATCTGGGCAGCAAATGGGTCCAGGAAGGTCAGAACAGGCATCCCAAGGAAGGGAGGCTGGTGGTTGGAGACAGGTGGGTGCTACTCTATTGACTGGGTTACATAGTTAGCCAGCTGGAAGTTTAACCAATAGAATAAATAAATAGAAAACCTTCATATTCAGAATCATATACCCACTAGTGATGAGCGGAATACGCCATATTCGATTTCGCGATATTTCGCGAATATTTCGAAGAATATTCGCGAATATTCGTTAATATCGAATATTCGTGATATTTTATAAAAAAAAAATTGCGAATTTTCGCCAATGCGAATTTTCGCCAATGCGAATTTTCGCTAATGCGAATTTTCGCTAATGTGAAATTTCGCGATTTTTTTTTTTTTTTTTTATAAAATATCACGAATATTCGATATTTACGAATATTCGGTATATTTTATATAAAAAAAAAAGCGAAATTTCACATATGCGGTTGCGAATATTCGTTAATATCGAATATTTGTGATATTTGATAAAAAAAAAATTGCGAATTTTCGCTATTGCGAATTTTATTGCGAATTTTGAAAAATAGCGAATATTCGAAATAGCGAATATTCGCCGCGATATTCGAGATATTCGCGAATACTCGAATATGCAATATTCGTAGCGAATATTCGCAATGCGAATATTCGTGAGCAACACTAATACCCACAGTTGATCCAGAGGAACCCACAGTTGATTCAAAAGAACCTACAATTGATACAGAGGAATCTATAGATCCAAAGCCAACCACAGTGGATCAAAAGGAACCCACAGTTGATATGGAATAATACACAGTTGATTCAGAAGAACCCACAGTTGATAAGAGGAAAAAAACAGTTAATACAGATGAATCAACAGTTGATACAGTCAGAGGAACCTAAAGTTGATACAGAATAACTTACAGTTGATATAGAGCAACATACAGTTGATCCAGAGAAACCCACAGTTGATCCAGAGAAACCCACAGTTGATACAGAGGAACCTACAGTTGATAAGAGGAACCTACAGTTGATACAGAGGAACCCACAGTTGATAAGAGGACCCCACAGTTGATAAGAGGACCCCACAGTTGATACAGAGGAACCTACAGTTGATAAGAGGAACCTACAGTTGATAAGAGGAACCTACAGTTGATAAGAGGAACCCACAGTTGATAAGAGGACCCCACAGTTGTTAAGAGGAACCTACAGTTGATAAGAGGACCCCACAGTTGATACAGAGGAACCTACAGTTGATAAGAGGAACCTACAGTTCATAAGAGGAACCTACAGTTGATAAGAGGAACCTACAGTTGATAAGAGGAACCTACAGTTGATAAGAGGAACCTACAGTTGATAAGAGGAACCTACAGTTGATACAGAGGAACCCACAGTTGATAAGAGGAACCTACAGTTAATAAGAGGAACCTACAGTTGATACAGAGGAGCCCACAGTTGATACAGAGCAACCTACAGTTGATACAGAGGAACCTACAGTTCATAAGAGGAACCTACAGTTGATAAGAGGAACCTACAGTTTATAAGAGGAACCTACAGTTGATACAGAGGAACCTACAGTTGATACAGAGGAACCTACAGTTAATAAAGAGGAACCTACAGTTGATAAGAGGAACCTACAGTTGATAACAGGAACCTACAGTTGATAAGAGGAACCTACAGTTGATAACAGGAACCTACAGTTGATAAAGAGGAACCTACAGTTGATAAAGAGGAACCTACAGTTGATAACAGGAACCTACAGTTGATACTGAGGAACCTACAGTTGATACATAGGAACCTACTGTTGACCCAGAGAGACCCACAGTTGATAAGGGGAACCTACAGTTGATACAGAGGACCCCAACAGTTGATAAGAGGAACCAACAGTTGATAAGAGGAACCTACAGTTGATACAAAGCACCCCACAGTTGATCCAAAGGAATCCACAGTGGAGCCAAAATAAACCCACAATTGATACAGAGGAAATAAATAAAATGCTATAAAACGTGGTCCATTTTGCTTGATCTGGGAAAAAAAAAACCTTTTTGACGCCCCAGAAGACAATCTGATGTTCCCTGGATCAACAATTTCAAGGGCAGCGTTGAGAAAGGGCGTCCAATCCTGTCTGGCCCTTACAGACATGCACCTGAATGACACTGCAACGCATGTAATAACGTAGAATGTGGCTTGGCATTGAGGACCCATGGAAAGTAAAAAACGCATTGGAACACGCAGATAAGCGTAAGCAGCCCCCCCCCCCCCAAAAAATAAATAAAGATTTCCTGTGTCAACACAAATATTCATCATAATATGTCTAATAGGTTTATTTCCAATGGTCAGCTCCATCTAGTGGCCATAATGCAGTATTTTTATTTATTGAGGAATTTCAAGAAAATTCTGCATTTTGGCCACTAGATGGCATTGACAATAAAAGGCTATAAACTTACTGGGAACATTATTTGTGACGGTTGTGCGAAGGCTTGAGCGATTTTCTTTTTTAGAAAAAGGCGCCCAAGTGTGAATGGGATGAAGTCATAAGGAGTCAATTGCTGGGAGTTTCCTAAAAAAGACAACTGGGAGTGGATGAAGGTTTCGGAGATTGTATCTGAAGGTATATTGCCAAGACAATTTCTGCAGGCCCGGCTGAGTTTGTCGGTAAATACTTCCAGAGATAACTATCATCGGCTTGTTGACTCTATGAGGCTCAGGCTAAAGGTCAGAACTGGTTAAAGGGAAACTCAACTCTTGATCATCATTTTTTTTATTTTCAGATGTGGAAGTGATCAGATAATATATACAACCTTATTGGTGGGTGCAAAATTTAGAGCCAGGCCTTCTGCAAAGAGCGGGGCCAACTCAATATTGAACCCTACGGGCTAAGACTGGGATGTCATTAAAGTTCATGTGCGTGTAAAGGCAGGCGTCCCAATACTTTTGACAATATCGTGTATGGAAGGAATCATATATATAATCCTATTTGTGGCTGCTATTTATTTTATTTTTTTTGATAAATGGTTTGTCATTCTATAGGTACATGGGAGCCTCATTATATTCCTGCTTCCTGCATAATTATATTAAGCAAAAGTATTGGGACGCCTGCCTTTACACGCACATGAACTTTAGTTGTAGTCCTTAGCCCTATTGCAAGCAGTGGGAGGAGTTATGCATCTATACCAAAATGCTTTCATCAGTGGCGGCTGGCGCTCAGAATTTTTTGGGGGGGCCGCAAACAAACTGACAAAAAAAAAAACTATCAATCGCAGCCACTGTGCCAATCAATTGTCACCACTGTGCCATCAAATGCCACCACTGTGCCCATCATCTGCTGCCACTGTGCCCATTAAAAGCCTCTACTGTGCCCATCAATTGCTGCTACTGTGCCCATCAATTGCTGCTACTGTGCCCATCAACTGCTGCCAGTGTTCCCATCAACTGCCTCTACTGTGGCCATCAACTGCCACTACTGTGCCCATCAACTGCTGCCAGTGTGCCCACCAACTGCCTCTACTGTTCCCATCAACTGCTGCCAGTGTCCCCATCAACTGCCTCTACTGTCTCCATCAACTGCTGCCAGTGTGCACATCAACTGCCTCTACTGTTCCCATCAACTGCTGCCAGTGTCCCCATCAACTGCCTCTACTGTTCCCATCAACTGCTGCCAGTGTGCACATCAACTGCCTCTACTGTCCCCATCAACTGCTGCCAGTGTGCCCATCTCCTGCTGCCAGTGTCCCCATCAACTGCCTCTACTGTCCCCATCAACTGCTGCCAGTGTGCACATCAACTGCCTCTACTGTTCCCATCAACTGCTGTCAGTGTGCACATCAACTGCCTCTACTGTCCCCATCAACTGCTGCCAGTGTGCCCATCTCCTGCTGCCAGTGTGCCCATCAACTGCCTCTACTGTCCCCATCAACTGCTGCCAGTGTGCACATCAACTGCCTCTACTGTTCCCATCAACTGCTGCCAGTGTGCCCATATCCTGCTGCCAGTGTCCCCATCAACTGCCTCTACTGTTCCCATCAACTGCTGTCAGTGTGCACATCAACTGCCTCTACTGTTCCCATCAACTGCTGCCATTGTGCCCATCTCCTGCCAGTGTGCCCATCAACTGCTTCTACTGTGCCCATCAAATGCTGCCAGTGTGCATCCCCCGCCCACCCAGAACTTACCTTGTCTCGGTGGGGCAGTGGGTCTTTTACGCTCCTCGGTCTCTTTTCCCGCCCTCTCTTCCTGTCCTCTGCTATGATTGGACACCTGCTAGGCTAGCGTCCAATTACAGTACCTGTCACTTCAACCAATCAGGTGACAGGTAACGGACCCGAGCACCTGATTGGCTGAGAGGCGATTCAGTGTTAGGAAAGTGATTCATTCGCTTTCCTAACACAACACTGAGTGAACAGCGAGTGCCCAGCATGGCGCCCTCTGTACAGCTCTAATCGGGTGCTACCAAAATAAAAAAAAAGAAAGTAATTCAGGTGCCCGGCGCCCAACAAGGGGCTGGACACCTGAATAGGGGGTGGCAGCGACGGCCATAGATAGATTCATGCAATGCATGAATCTATCTATGGTCGTCACTGCCACCCCCTGTTCAAGTGTCCAGCCCCTTGTCGGGCGCTGGGCACCTGACTTACAGCTGTGTTTTTTTAAATCTATTTATGGTGATGGAGCAGTGCCAGGAGAGAGGGGGCGGCGCCCATGCGCCCCTTATGGAAACACCGCCACTGGTGTGGATGGGTGGGTGCTGGGAGAGTGGGCATTCCTGGACATTCCTCTGATTTGCTGCAGGTTCTAAGGCACATTGTGAGAAGCTCGCAGTGTGCGGTGTAATCAGCCCTTTCGGTACCTAGTCTCATAATACTATAAAAAAAAAAAAACTTTCCTTCACAGGATCCAATAAATTCTTTATGGTTTCTGCCTGTGGATTCCAGTGATTGGTGGGAAGATACGTTCCCTTCGCAGTACAATCACATCTGATCTAGGTGTGTCCAAGTGAGGCAAAGATCACAAAGTCAGCCGAGCGTCAGCAATGAATTAATGGCTGGGCGTCGCTCGCTATCCGCCAATCAACAGCATTTATTCTGTGCCTTCCTGAAGATTGCTCATTGCCTAAGTGGTGACACCAGTAGCTCAGACTCCTAAGGCCCTTTCAATGTCGGGTACGCCTGTCACCTGATCCATTCACCCCTATGGAGCAGCGCATGTCAGCGGGGACATGTCCGCCGACATCCCCCGTTATCCAATCCGATTCGATCCGGTCCGCAAAATCCAGACGGAGGGTGGTCCCACTTTTCATCCATCTGGTGGATCGGATCGGATATGATCCGATGAACTTGGACAGACAGTCCGTTTTCACCTGATCCCCCCATAGAGGAGAGCGGGACTGTGTCCGTCTCCACTCTGCTCAGTAAGGATTTGTCATTGATCCCCCGCTGAGCAAGTCCAGCAGTGTCCCAATTCATCCCAAAGCAGAGGCGGCTGGTGCTCAATTTTTTTTTTTGGGGGGGGGCGCAAACAAACTGAAAAATTCTGAAAAAAACATCAGAAAAAATTCAGAAAAAAACATCACTTGCAGCCCCACTGTGCCCATCAAACGCAGCCACTGTGCCATCAATTGCCGCCACTGTGCCCATAAAACGCAGCCGCTGTGCCCATCAAACGCAGCCACTGGGCCCATCAAACGCAGCCACAGGGCCCATCCTACGCTGCCACTGTGCCGATCAAACGCAGCCACTGTGTCCATCAAACGCTGCCACTGTGCCATCAAGCACAGCCACTTTGCCCATCAAACGCAGCCATTGTGCCATCAAACTCTGCCACTGGGCCCATCGAATGCTGTCACTGGGCCCATAAAATTCTGCCACTGTGCCCATCAAATGCTCCCACTGTTCCCATAAAATGCTCCCACTGACTGTGCCCATCAAATGCTCCCACTGTGCCCAATTAATGCTCCCACTGTGCATTAAATGCTCCCACTGTGCCCATCAAATGCAGCCACTGTGCCATCAAATGCAGCCACTGTGCCATCAAATGCTCCCACTGTGCCATCAAATGCTCCCACTGTGCCATCAAATGCAGCCACTGCACCCAACAAATATCAAATACAGCCAGTGTGCCACCAAATGCTCCCACTGTGCCATCAAATGCAGCCACTGTGACCCTTCAGCGCACCTGCTCGCTGTTTGCCCGGCACTTACCCTGTCTCAGTGGGGTAGCGGGTGACGGTGGCGAGCGATGTTCTCCATGCTCCTCCTCTATGTCTTCTCCTGTCCTCTCCTATAGGCGATTTGACGCCTAGGCGTTTAATCACAGCGCTTGTCGTTTCAGCCAATCAGGTGACAGGTAACAGACCCAAGCACCTGATTGGCGGAGAAGCAGTTCAGTATTAGGAAAGCGATTATTCATTCGCTGTTCTAACACACCTGAGTGAACTGCGCTCGCAGGTCTCCTTTTTTGACACCTATTAGAGCCTCTGACTTTGAATCGGATGATATGGCTCACCATCAGCATTCCAACTCACCCAAGAGATGCCCAGTAGGGTTGAGGTCGGGGGTCTGTAGAGGCCACTTGAGTTCCACCTAGGGTTGCCACCTCATTCCTTTAAAACCGAAACTGTGGCTGATTAAGGTGGTAATTAAACTCACTTAGTGCCTTATCTGCATTAAATTAGCCTCAGAAATCTGTGTAATTCATGTGTTCGGGTTTAAAGGGATGAGGTGGCAACCCTAGTCCCACCACACCAAACTGGTAACCATGTCTTTTTCGAGCTGGCCACCATTTGTGAAGTCAGTGTTGGATGCAAAGACCTTGTTTGCAATTTGTGTCCCAATTCATCTCAAAGGTGATCAGTAGGGTTTGAGGTCAGGGCTCTGGGCTGGGTTGGACACTTGAGTTCCTCCACACCAAACTGGTAACCATGTCTTTTTCGAGCTGGCCACCATTTGTGAGGTCAATGTTGGATGCGAAGACCTCGTTTGCAATTGGTGCCTTAATTTATCTCAAAGGTGATCAGTAGGGCTGAGGTCAGGGATCTGGGCTGGACACTTGAGTTCCTCCACATCAAACTGGTAACCATGCCTTTATGGAGCTGGCCACCATTTGTGAGGTCAGGTACTGATGTTGGATAAGAAGACCTGGATCATTATCAGCTTTTCAACTTATCCCAGATGTGTTCAGTGGGGTTGAGGTCAGGGCTCTGTGCAGGACACTTGAGTTCCTCCACACCAAACTGGTCAAATCATGTTTTTATAAAGCTAGCTACCATTTATGAGGTCAGGTACTGATGTTAAATGAGATGATATGGCTCACCATCAGCATTCCAACTCACCCAAAATATGCTCAGTGGGGTTGAGGTTAGGGCTCTTTAGAGGCCACTTGAGTTCCACTAAACCATGTCTTTATGGAGCTGGCCACCATTTGTGAGGTCAATGTTGGATGAGAAGACCTGGTTTGCAATTGGTGTCCCAAATCATCTCAAAGGTGATCAGTAGGGTTGAGGTCAGAACTCTGTGCAGGTCACTCGAGATCCTTGACATCAAACTGGCCAAACCATGCCTTTATGGAGCTGGCTACCATTTATGAGGTCAGTGTTGGATAAGAAAACCTGGTTTGCAATTGGTGTCCCAATTCATCTCAAAGGTGATCAGTAGGGTTGAGGTCAGGGATCTGGGCTGGACACTTGAGTTCCTCCACATCAAACTGGTAACCATGCCTTTGTGGAGCTGGCCACCATTTGTGAGGTCAGGTACTGATGTTGGATAAGAAGACCTGGATCATTATCAGCTTTTCAACTTATCCCAGATGTGTTCAGTGGGGTTGAGGTCAGGGCTCTGTGCAGGACACTTGAGTTCCTCCACACCAAACTGGTCAAATCATGTTTTTATAAAGCTAGCTACCGTTTATGAGGTCAGGTACTGATGTTAAATGAGATGATATGGCTCACCATCAGCATTCCAACTCACCCAAAAGATGCTCAGTGGGGTTGAGGTCAGGGCTCTTTAGAGGCCACTTGAGTTCCACTAAACCATGTCTTTATGGAGCTGGCCACCATTTGTGAGGTCAATGTTGGATGAGAAGACCTGGTTTGCAATTGGTGTCCCAAATCATCTCAAAGGTGATCAGTAGGGTTGCTAAGAAGACCTGGTTCACAATCAGTGTTCTGATTCATTCAAAAGATGCTTAGTAGGGTTGAAGTCTGAACTTTGTGTAGGCCACTCAGGTATAACACCAAACTGGTCCAACCAGGTCTTTATGGAGCTGGCCACCATTTATGGTATCAGATGTTGGATGAGAAGACCTGGATCACTGCCGGCATTCCAACTCGCCCCAAAGGTGTTCAGTAGGGTTGATGTCTGGGGTTTGTAAAGGCCACTTGAGTTCCACCACACCAAACTTGTCAAACCATGTCTTTATCAAGATGGCCACCATTTGTGAGGTTAGTGATGGATGAGAAGACCTGGTTTGCAATTGGTGTTCCAAATAATCTCAAAGGTGATCAGTAGCGTTGAGGTCAGGGCTCTGTGCAGAACACTCAATGTCCTCCACACCAAACTGTCCAAACCATGCCTTTATGGAGATGGCTTTGTATACAACGGCACAGTCGTGATGGAACAGAAAGGGGTCTTTACTAAACTGTTACTACGAGCATAGTTGTGGGCAACCTATTGCATTAGGGTGTGTACCCCAAAGCTTAAACACACAATAACACCACCTGCTGTTGTAGGGAGGAGGCTCTGATGGTGGGAGACAATTGATTGGAAGCATATTACTATATCCTATATTACTATATCCTAACTATAGGTGTAATGTGTTCCTACAGTTGAACCTGGTCTTTAATATAATGGGGGCATTTACACTGGCCACTGGCACCCCAACCACCCACCTGGTGACACCACTGGATAATGCTAATGCACATGGGGTGATTAGGGTGTGCCTAGGCACCCCCTGTGCGCACACCTATAACCACGAGGATGGAAGAGCCAAAACTTCTACAATGTCTTGTATACTGTAGTATCAAGAGTACCCTTCATGGGAAACACCTAAACTCAACCACATGGGGGGATGGCCATAAGTTTGGCCATATTGTATACTCCAAAGCAGTTGGTCTTGGTGCTGCCGTTTTTTTGGCCGGATCGTATAATTATCTCTTGTCTGTAGCTGCCGGCAAACATTGCTCCTAATTTCTGAGATGGGAAAGAAGAAAAAGCACAAATTATGTCGTTAAAGGACGTGCCACACCCCCAATTATGCCGCCTATAAAGATGTTTTATGCATAATCTTCCTGGTTAAACCCAGAGGTGCCTTCATTTTCACCACTCCTTTATACTGGCTTTTCTATATAACAAATGTGATCATGCATATACCGTATATACTCGAATATAAGCAAAGTTTTTCAGCCCATTTTTTGGTGCTGAAATTGCCCCCCTCGTCTTATACTTGAGTCACCCTTTTGCGCCTGATCTCCTAGACTTTGGGGACCGGGTTCCCGACCGGCCGTAGGTCCCCTCGACTTGGCACACATGTAGCCCCACTCTTCCTCTACAAGTGTGCAAAGTTTGTTGTTCCGAGGACCTATGGCCGGGGAGCACCGATTTTTCAATGTTGGGCACCCCTTCAATAGACTCCCATGTTAAACTGTAATTTCTCTGGTGAATTTGGGGACCCAGTCCTGGCTGGTCGTAGGTCCCCTGGACCCGGATCTAGGCACACATGTAGTCCCAGTTTTCCTCTACAAGTGTGCAAAGTTTGTTGTCTGGGGGACCTATGGCTGGGGAGCACCGATTTTTTCAAAGCTGGGCACCCCTTCCATAGACTCCCATGTTAAACGTCAGTCTAGTCATGGACACAGTGAGGCATGGGCACAGTGAGGCATGGGCACAGTGAGGCATGGACACAGTGAGGCATGGCTACAGTGAGGCATGGCCACAGTGAGGCATGGGCACAGGGAGGCATAGACACAGTGATGCACAGTGAGGCATGGGCACAGGGAGGCATATACACGGGAAGGCATGGACACAGTGATGCACAGGGAGGCATGGGCACAGGGAGGCATGGGCACAGGGAGGCATGGGCACAGGGAGGCATGGACACAGTGAGGCATGGGCACAGTGAGGCATGGGCACAGTGAGGCATGGCCACAGTGAGGCATGGCCACAGTGAGGCATGGGCACAGGGAGGCATAGACATGGGGAGGCATGGACACAGTGATGCACAGTGAGGCATGGGCACAGGGAGGCATATACACGGGGAGGCATGGACACAGTGATGCACAGTGAGGCATGGACACAGTGAGGCATGGCCACAGTGAGGCATGGGCACAGTGAGGCATGGGCACAGTGAGGCATGTAGATGGACACCCTAAGCTCATACTCGAGTCAATACGTTTTCCCATTTTTTTATAGTAAAATTAGGTGCCTCGGCTTATATTCGGGTCGGCTTATACTCGAGTATATACGGTACATTTATTCTGTGAGAATGAAGATAAAATCAAATGTTATTAGGCTGTTTCTCTCCAGGTCAAATGTTATTACTTCATACAGAGTAAGTAAATCAGTACAATACCACATTTTGGCCACTAGATGGAGTGGATGATCATAACAAGGACTGAATACTTATACTATGATCTTTGGCCCCATCTAGTGGCCACAATGTGGTATTTTCCTGATTTACTCTTTGAATTAATGACATTTGACATGGAGTGAAAATAGTCTGATTTTGTTTCCTTTTGCTCTGAACGAATGTACATACGGTTTCACGAAAAGAAAAGCCATGTGCATCTTTTATAAATACCCCCCTTTGTATGTATAATTTTTAATACTTTTAATAGTTATATTTTTTTATAGAGGTGCGCACATCAGACTAAAAAGAGGGACCTAAGTAGGAAAAAGGGATTTGGTTCCAAAAGAGGGACAGTTCTTCTGAATGAGGGTCAGTTGGGAGCTATGGGCAGGTGCCCAACACCTCCCAAGGATAGGGGCATCTGCCAAGTCTGTTGGGGAACTCCCCCCCCCCCCCCATTGTTCTAAATGCTCCCAAACTCTCCCCCCTGCATTGCAATACATTTGCTCGATCGGCAGAGGACAGTGGGCTGGTCGGAATGCCCACACCCTGGCAGAAGCCAATCGCAGATCCACATACCGATCCTCTTATCTCCAGCCACGACACGTACGGTAGATAGGCATGGCCAGGATGTAGATGTAGGCACGGGCAGGGTCCAGAAAACGCGATCTCATTGTATGCCGCCCGGCTTCCAATCAGGGGGCGGTAAGATTACGCTGGCCGTTACACCAAAACATACACTCCATATTTTTCAGAAATTACACATAACTCTTGTTTTTTTTCGAGTCAAAACCATTATCCAAGTCAACTGGAAGAGGAAGGTTAACAGCGAGCGTGCTCAGAGGACTTACCTTTGAACACAAAGTTGTACTCGTCCTCTTCTGACTTCATGGCTGTGGCTGTAACATGGATTCCTCGTCCCTGTCGTGTCGCTGGCTCAGGAGGGCGATGTCACTGCGGTCCGGCCCCTCCGGGTTTTAGCGTTGACTGGCTGCGTTGGAGTTCAGAGAGGGGATTCCTGGCATAACTGGGCCTCCGGTGGGAAGGCAGGTGGAGCGTCTGTTCGGCAGGTGGGGACAGGTGCAGTGATGTGACTCAGTGGGCGTTGCGAAGCTGCTGTGTTTGGTTAGGTGTCGCCTTTCAGGCTCGACAGGTAAGGCAGACCTTTCCGGGCTTGTGATAACTTGAGTGAAGCAATTACCCAAGCGACTGTTAACCAGTTCCCTGCTAGAGTTGCCTATCGTGGCCGGCTGTCCCTGAGGATGGTCACGCACAGCCAAGTCTAAAGCTGAACTGAGCTAAAAATGGACAATCGGATGATCATTGGGCCTGGGGGGTCTGATCAAGATTAAATTTGGCTACAAGGGTCAAGCACCCGATCTAGATCAGACTGTCCCTGTTCGGCTCAAGATTGGGCCTGGGTGGTCTCATCAAGGTCGAATTTGGCTATGTAGGTCCGGCACCCAATCTTAACCAGACTGTCCATGTTGGGCTCATGATTCCGCCTGGTGGTCTTATCAAAATTGAATTTGGCATAAGGGTCCAACATCCAATCTTGATCAGACTGTCCTTGTTCGGCTCAAGATTGGGCCTGGGTGGTCTCATCAAAGTCGAATTTGGCTACAGGGGCCGAGCACCCAATTTACAAGGGTCCAGCACTCAATCATGACCTGACTATCCATATTCAGCTCAAGATGGGCCTGGGTGGTCTTATCAAGGTCAGAATTGGCATAAGGGTTCAGCACCCAATCTTGATCTGATTGTCCATGTTCAGCTCAAGTTTGGCCTGGGTGGTCTTATCAAAATTGAATTTGGCATAAGGGTCCAACATCCAGTCTAGATCAGACTGTCCTTGTTCGGCTCAAGATTGAGCCTGGGTGGTCTCATTAAGGTCGAATTTGGCTACAAGGGCCCAGCACCCAATTTACAGAGGGCCAGCACCCAATCTTGACCTGACTATCCACATTTAGCTCAAGATGGGCCTAGGTGGTCTTATCAAGGTCGGATTTGGCATAGGGGTCCGGCACCCAATCTTGACCTGACTGTCCATATTCAGCTCAAGATTAGGCCTGGGTAGTCTTATCAAGGTCAGATATGGCATAAGAGTCCAACACCCAATCTTGATCTGACTGTCATTGTTCAGCTCAAGATTGGGCCTGGGTGGTCTCATCAAGGTCGAATTTGGCTACAAGGGCCCAGCACCCAATTTACAAGGGTCCAGCACCCAATCTTGACCTGACTGTCCACATTCAGCTCAAGATTGGGGCTGGGTGGTCTTATTAATGTGGGATTTGGCATAAGGGTCCAGCACCCAATCTTGATCTGATTGTCCATGTTCGGCTCAAGTTTGGCTAGGGTGGTCTTATCAAAATTTTATTTGGCATAAGGGTCCAGCACCCAATCCTGATCTGACTGTCCGTGTTCGGCTCAACATTGGGTCTGGGTGGTCTTATCAAGGTTGCATTTGGCTACAAGTGCCCAGCATCCAATTTATAAGGGTCCAGGACCAAATCTTGACCTGGCTGTCCATGTTCGGCTCAAGATTGGGCCTGGGTGGTCTTATCAAGGTTGGATTTGGCGAAGTAGGTCTAGTACCCACTTTACAAGGATCCGGCACCCAATCCTAACCAGACTGTCAATGTTCGGCTCATGATTAAGCATGGGTATTGTTATCAAGGTTGCATTTGGCTACAGGTGCCCAGCACCCAATCTAGACCAGACTTTCCTTGTTCGGCTCAAGATTGGGCCTGGGTAGTCTTATCAAGATCCGATTTAGCTATGTAGGTCCAGCACCCAATCTTAACCAGGCTGTCCATGTTGGGCTCAAGATTGGGGCTGGGTGGTCTTATCAAGCTTGAATTTGGCTACAAGGGTCCAGCACCCAATCTAGACCTGACTGTCCATGTTTGGCTCAAGATTGAGCCTGGGTGGTCCTATCAAGGTTGGATTTGTCATGCTCGCCCCCTCCCTTGGACTACAGGAGAGTCAGGACGCCCACTAACACATAGCTCCTTTCTCTATCTGCAACGTAGAGAGCATCCTGACTCTCCTGTAACCCAAGGGAGAGGGCGAGCACGACACTCCACACCAGGGAGAAAGCCTCGCATTACTGTGTGGAGTTACAGACAGAAGAACAGGAAGTGAGGATTTCTCAGAAGAAATAAGGACATTTAAAAGCAAAATGGAAGGATGAGGTAAGTGAAGGAGGACTGCACTGAGGTAAAGGAAGCTATTTAGGAAAAAAAAAAAAAAAAGTTTCCCTTACAACCCCTTAAAAGGATAAATAAAAGCGAAACTTTATTTTTCTATAGAGCAGACAGGGACTAATACACACGTTTTTTTTTTTTTTTTTTTTTATTTATATTGCTGTCGGTGTCCCCGCTAGGGAGATTCATCCTCTTTGTCCTGTTTACCATCATCACAGAAAATGAAAGCCAAAGACAACCCCACATTTTGGGTTGTCACCAGAACAGCAACAGAGGGAAAATCTTCCAATGGGGACCTGGGGGGGGGGGGGGGGGGGGGGGGGGGGGGGGGGGGGAATTCCCTTAATTTGCAGGGATTTTCTCTCACTTCCTGTTTTGGCTGTGAGACAGGAAGTTAAGGGCAATCTCCACAATGGGGACACAGGTGGCAAAAAAAAAAAATTGAAAATCAAATTGAAGTTCTAACCCTCCCTATCTAAAAAAAAAAAAAAAAAAAAAAAAAAAAAAAAAATGTGCCTAGATATACATTTTATGAAGCAAAGTCTAGGATCCGCGTTGACGGAACACACACAAGGAAGTACAATGATAATGCCAACAAATACACCTTTGCTATACAGAATAGAACAAGGTTTGCTTGAGATTGACCTTTACTCTTCCACCCCCCAGCCATACTCTTTATGAGCCGTCATACAACATACTGCAGCTATTAAATAAAAGTGCGCAAGATCCATTTAGTAATAAGAGTCCGCAAACTTTGCTCACTGGAATCCGCCATTTCTATCCACTTAAAGGGGTTGTAAAGGAAATTTTATTTTTTCATAATAAGCATCCTTTACCTGCAGACATTTCTCTTTTCACTTCCTCATTGTTCGTTTTTTGATCAGAAGTTGCTCTATTTCTTCTCTGTTCTGTTCACTTCCTGCTTGTCTGATTGTTACTCACCACCGTGAAGGGAGGCTTTACTGCGGTGGTCATTGACGTGCTCACCCCCTCCTGGGAACTACATCTGTGCGGCAGGACGCTCTCTACATGTTAAGGCCTCGTACACACGATCGGTCAAAACCGATGAAAACGGACTGAGGTTCGGTTTCATCGGTCCAAACCGATTGTGTGTGGGCCCCATCGGTCAGTTATCCTTCAGTTAAAAAAAAAAGAGAACTTGCTTTAAACTTTGACCGATGGACGCCTGACTGATGGGTCAAAACCAATCGTTGGTATGCAAAAGCATCGGTTAAAAGGCCGCACATGCTCAAAATCAAGTCGACGCATGCTTGGAAGCATTGAACTTCATTTTTTTCAGCACGTCGTCGTGTTAAAACACTAAAACGTCACCGCGTTTTTTAACCGATGTTGTGTAGGCACATCAGACCATCAGTCAGCTTCATCGGTTAACCGATCGGATCGTTCTCATCGGATGGACTGATAGTGTGTACGCGGCCTTAGAGACTTCAAAAAGGTGTGAATTACTGGGCGTGCCACAATGCATACTGGGAAATGTAGTTCTTACATGAACGAGCGACGCAAACCAGGAAGTGAATGAGAAAACAGAAACTAGGACGCCAGAGGTGATATAGATGAAGGAATTTACTCGTTTAACAGAATCATTACACAATGGGCCATTTCCCAGGATCGCAGTGAGCAGGATTTTTTCAGGCGAGGCCCCGGCTACGGCCTAGTCTGCTGCAATCCTGGACTAGGCTGAAGCCGCGGCCTCGCCTAAAGATAACCTTTTCCCGCGATCCTGGGAAAACGCCGCGAGCGTGGAGGAGGGGAAGAGTACTCCAGTGGCAACCTGTGAAGCTCTGGTGACCTCTATGCCCAAGAGGGTTAAGGCAGTGCTGGAAAAAAAATGGCGGCCACACAAAATATTGACACTTTGGGCCCAATTTGGACACTTTCACTTAGGGGTGCACTCACTTTTGTGAGATAGTGTGCGTGTCATAACGTTTCTGAGAAGTCCATTTTAATGGCAATCACCCGGTGCGATTGTGGACTCGATAAATAAATCAAAAGACAAACGGTTTCATATTTAAATACCTTTTATTATTTTTCATTTCATTTTGCCACAAAATTCCGGCCTATGTACAGTTATTTTTTATTTTTTTTGCTCTTTCGATAAATCTTTTGCACACTCAGCAAAGTATAGAATGAGAAGAGTACAATGATACATTTCTGTTTTTCTTTTGGTACAGCAATGGTGTGCGGCACTCAACACAAACCAATCATTTGGTCATTTAAAAGGAAATCTGTCACTTTGCCTTGAAATCTGTCCCTCAGCCCATTCTGGACAAAAATGACAGGTTCTCTTGAGAGACCTCCCAACCAACGACTGATACTCACCTTCGGCTCTCCGTCCCGTCACCCCCATTCCTCCATCAGAGGCCGGAGTCCAAACTACCTGCTCCCACTTTCCCCATGTGACAGTTTTTGGGTCTGGTGATTGGCTTCTCGGAGCACTGGAGAATAGAGGGTCACAGGCACTACCTCTGGGGAGGAGAATAAAGTCACATGCTGCTCCCTCGGAGGAGGCAGAGAAAGTCCTATGCTGTTCTGGGCAACGCTTCCTCAGAGGAGTGGGAGAAGGTCACAGGCTACTCTAAACACTGCCTCCTCAGGGGAGGGGACATGCTGCTCTTAACACTGCCTCCTCAAAGGAGGCAGAGAAAGTCCTATGCTGTTCTGGGCACTGCTTCAAGGGAGGGGGAGAAAGTCACAGGCTGCTCTAATCACTGCCTCCTCAGGAGAGGGGACATGCTGCTCTAAGTACTGCCTCTTCGGGGGAGGGGTAAAAAGGTCACTCTGAGCACTGCCTGCACGGGGGGCGGTCACATGTCACACTTAGCACCGATTCCTCAGAGGAAGGGAAAAAAAAAAAAAAAAAAAGGTCACATGATGCTCTGAGCACAGCCCCCTCGAGGGAGAAAGTCACATGCTATTGAGAACTGCCTCCTCAGAGGAGGGGAGAAGGTCACATGCTGCTCTGAACACTGCCTTGGAGGAGGCAGCAGAGAAAGTCCTATGCAGTTCTGGGCACCTCTTCCTCAGAGGAGGGGTAGAAGGTTACAAGCTGCTCTAAGCACTGCCTCCTCAGGGGAGGAGACATACTGCTCTGAGCACTGCCTCCTTGAAGGAGGCAGAGAAAGTCCTATGCTGTTCTGGGCACCGCTTCCTCACAGGAGGGAATAAAGGTCACAGGCTGCTCTGAGCACTGCCTCCTCCTCAGAGGGGGGGGGAATTAACAGCCCCTCTGAGCACCAACTCCACATAGGAAAGAGAAAGTTATAGGCGGCTGCTTTGATGGAGGAGCGTGAGAAAGTCACAGGCCGATGTCAGCTGTGCCTCCTCGGAGAAGGATACAAAAAGGTCACAGCTTTCTCTGAGCACTGCCAAAAGGACACTCTAAGCACTGCCTCCTTAGAGGAGGGTGAGAAAGTCGCAAGTCAGTGGTGATTCCTCAGAGGCAGAGAGGGAGAGAAGGTCATACGCTGCACCGAGCACTGCCTCCCCAAAGGAGGGGGAGAAGGCAATAGGCCACTGACCACTGCCTCCTCAGATGAGAGGGGAGAAGGCAATAGGCCACTGAGCACTGCCTCCTCAGAGGAGGAGGGGTGGGGGGGGGTCCACAGGCTCCCCTCAAACTTAGAAGCACCAGGTATTTCCCAAGGGCTCTCACAGGTGAACAAAGTAACAAAGATAAGTATCAGTGGGTTGGCTTATATGAGGACCGGTCATTTCGCCATTAATGAGCAAAGTGACAGATTCTCTTAAATAGTAAAAGCAAACTGGGCGGAGCTCAGCCATAGATATGGAAATGAGTTCTAGTGATAGGCTGCCAGCAGTACAGGACCAAACAGACTGGCAGAAGCATCATGAATGACAGCAACATGTTATCAGCAGTGACTGCAATCCTTCATGTATCACCGTCCCGCATTGTCTCAGTCTACGGTCTGCTCCACACGCAGGCAGATCTGAGCGCCTCGCTCCTAACTCGCAGACACCTGATTCAGAGGCTCCTCCAGGTAACTGACCAATGCTTGGGCCTAAAAGGAAAAAGAAGAAATTCATTCAGGAACGGCACACAAGAGGAGGAACAGCAGGAAATAAAATGATAAAATCGCCAATTAATGCGCCCGTGTATTCATTACAAATCAATAAAAGTATATTCAAAGTGTTATCAAACCCAAACCGAAAATCTCATTATCACAGCCACAATTCCTTACAGTATGGTAGGCCCCCCAAGTGTCAGCGTGGCAGTGTCCTGGGGACCCCCCAGGTGTCACTGTCCTGGGACCCCCCAGGTGTCACTGTCCTGGGACGACCCCCGGACCCCCAAGTGTCAGCATCCTGGGACCCCCAAGTGTCAGCATCCTGGGACCCCCAAGTGTCAGCATCCTGGGACCCCCAAGTGTCAGCATCCTGGGACCCCCAAGTGTCAGCATCCTGGGACCCCCAAGTGTCAGCATCCTGGGACCCCCAAGTGTCAGGGTGTCAATGTCCTGGGGACCCCCCAGAGTCTCATTGTCCTGGGACCCCCAAGTGTCAGCAGCGCGTCATTGTCATGTGACGACCCCCCCCCCCCCCCAAGTGTCATTGTGCTGTGACCCCCCCCCAGGTGTCATTGTCCTGGGACCCCCCCCCCCAGGTGTCATTGTCCTGGGACCCACCCCCCCATGTGTCATTGTCCTGCGACCCCCCCCATGTGTCAGGGTGTCATTATCCTGGGGACCCCCCAGAGTCTCATTGTCCTGGGACCGCCAAGTGTCAGCAGCGTGGCAGTGTTCTGGGACCCCCAAGTGTCAGCAGCGCGTCATTGTCCTGCGACGACCCCCCGACCCCCAAGTGTCAGCACATCCTGGGACCCCCAAGTGTCAGCACATCCTGGGACCCCCAAGTGTCAGCACATCCTGGGACCCCCAAGTGTCAGCACATCCTGGGACCCCCCAAGTGTCAGCACATCCTGGGACCCCCCAAGTGTCAGCACATCCTGGGACCCCCCAAGTGTCAGCACATCCTGGGACCCCCCAAGTGTCAGCACATCCTGGGACCCCCAAGTGTCAGGGTGTCATTATTTGTCAATAAACTGTTGATGGACAACACTGTACATGGATACAATACAACTAAGAATATCTTACCTTTGCTTTTAGCATGCCAAATCCAACAGTCTCCTTGGCATACATGCACAGCAGCAGGTTGGACACTCTTGTAATCGCAACACGGCCTTCCTGCAGGGGGCAGCAAAAAACAAGTCATCAGACAAGGAAATAATTCCCCTACCAATGAATAACTACAAAGGACCACAACACTAATCTCCCGATGTTCAATAATCAGCCCAATGCAATGCCAGTTCCTATTAAGAGAGACTCCAACATATCAAAGCGAACAAGATCAGCTGCCCCGCCCCCAAAGCCCACCTTATACTTCCCTGAACCTGATCTTTCCAGTGACGGGGGATGAGCCCAGCAGCTGCAGCCGCTGTCTCGGGTCCTCATTGGATAGATTGATAGCAGCAGAAGCCATTGGCTCCATTTGCTGTCAATCAAATCCAGTGACATGGAAGCCAGGGGGAGTGTCCATGGACGCGGCAACAGGACTCGGGAGCGCGCCCACATGGATGCCCCCTTGGAAAGCGGCTCTTTGTGGGGGCACTCAATGCGGAGGAGGAGCGCATCAGGGGACCCCAGAAAAGAAGGATTGGGGCTGCTCTGTGCAAAACCCTTGCACAGAGGAGGCAAGTATGACAAGTATGTTTAAAAAAAAACAAAAAAAAACATTGCAAGCCCTTTAACCACTTGACCTCTGGATGATTTACCCACCCCCCCTTCATGACCAGGCCTTTTTTTGCAATATGACACTGCGTTACTTTTGCGGTCACACAATGCTGTACCCAAATAAAATTGAGGTCCTTTTTTTTTCCCCCACAAATAAAGAATTATTTTGGTGTTATTTGATCACCTCTGCGGTTTTTGTGCTATAAAACAAAAAATAAATACAGACAACTTGTGTGTGTGTGTGTGTGTATTACGTGTGTCTGTATGTGTATATATATATAAATAAAATGTATGTATATATTTTTTTATATAAAAATTCAAGTATGTATCCCATAGTTTGTAAACACGATAACTTTTGAGCAAACCAACCAATATACGGTTGTTGGGAATTTATAATTTTATTTAATTTTTTTTAAATTAATTAAAAAAAAATCTCTCTTGTAGCAGAAAGTATACATATATATTTACCACTGCTACAAGAAAGATTTTTTTTATTTAATAATAAAAAAAATCCCAGTAACTGTATATTGGTTGGTTTGCGCAAAAGTTATCGTGTTTACAAACTATGGGATACATACTTGAATTTTTTATTTTTTTTAACCACTTAAGACCCAGACCAAAATGCAGGTAAAGGACCTTGCCCCTTTTTGCGATTCGGCAATGCGTCGTTTTAACTGACAATTGCGCGGTCGTGCGACGTGGCTCCCGAACAAAATTGGCGTCCTTATTTCCCCACAAATAGAGCTTTCTTTTGGTGGTATTTGATCACCTCTGCGATTTTTATTTTTTGCGCTATTAACAAACATAGAGCCACAATTTTGAAAAAAATTCAATATTTTTTACTTTTTGCTGTAATAAATATCCCCCCAAAATATATATAAACATTTTTTTTTCCCTCAGTTTAGGCTGATACGTATTCTTCTACCCATTTTTTGTAAAAAAAATTGCAATAAGCGTGTATCGGGTTGGTTTTCGCAAAAGTGATAGCGTTTACAAAATAGGGGATAGTTTTATTGCATTTTTATTTAATTTTTTTACTACTAATAGCGGCGATCAGCGATTTTTTCCGTGACTCCGACATTATGGCGGACACTTGACAATTTTGACAAATTTTTGGGACAATTGTCATTTTCACAACAAAAAATGCATTTAAATTGCATTGTTTACTGTGAAAATGACAGTTGCAGTTTGGGAGTTAACCACAAGGGGGCGCTGTAGGATTTGTGTGCTCCCTGTGTGTGTTTACAACTGTAGGGGGGTGTGGCTGTAGGTGTGACGTCATCGATCACGTCCCCCTATAACAGGGATGACGTGATCGATGCTGCGGCCACAGTGAAGCACGGGAAGCCGTGTTTACACACGGCTCTCCCCGTTCTTCAGCTCCGGGGACCGATCGCCGCACTCCAGCGGCGATCGGGTCCGCGAGTCCCGCTGCCATTCTGCTGACGTAAATGTGCAGTAGGCGGTCCTTAAGTGGTTAATTATAATAATGGCAATGATCGGTGACTTCTAGCGGAACTGCGATATTGCGGTAGACTAACTGACACCATTGTTAAAAATATTCACTGTCATTGTACTAATGACACCGGCTGGGAAGGAGGTTGATCATCAGGGGTGATCAAAGAGTTACACGTGTGCCTGACCTGTGGGGTTTGTTTTGTACTATGGGAGGTGTTTTTACTAATGGATGTGCTGGATATTCTTTCCCTGCTACGGGAAAGAATATCAATCACTTCCCCTGTTAAGACAGAGCTCCGCTTTGTTTACATAGGCAAAGCTCCATCCAGCCTCTCTTCCCGTTGATTGGTGGGTGCCGGTGGACATCAAGTAGCCGGAATTCGCTGATCGGCTTCTGCCGTAACTAACCACAGCAAAGGCAGCATGCCCCCTACCCAAGAGAGTAGAATTGCATAAACTAAAACACACACACACACACACACTATATTTTTTACACACACATATAAATTCGAGAAAGAGAAAGAGAAAGAGAAAGAGAAAGAGAAAGAGAAAGAAAGAAACAGAGACAGACAGAGACAGAGAGACAGAGAGAGAGACAGACAGAGAGACAGACAGAGAGAGAGACAGAGAGAGAGACAGAGAGAGAGATAACCTGACTCTAACACTCACCATACAGTCCATAAGGATGAATTTAAGATTGTCCTCGTTGAAGGCTTGGTGTCCATTCTTATCATAGGCAGCCCAAATGTTGCTAGCAATAGCAGCTGTAACTCTGGCATCTGTGTCACCATAACCAGAATATGCAAGTAGAGAGCCTTCATTGTTCAGGAGCCTGGAGGAAACAAAACACAGGGGGTCAGAAGGGGGGGGGGGGGTTCAATTGCCAGTTTAATCCTTGCCTGGGTTCCTGTTTAAGCCGCTGCCCGAGGTTTCAGCTTATGGAGTCACTCTTGCATGCAGGGAATAGAGCCGAGTCTCTCTACACTGCGTGCATCAATAGAAACACACAGCCCCATAACCTGGGAAAGCAAGGCGCTCCCCTTGCTCTTTCTTTCTCCTCCCTTTTCAAAGCCAACAGACTGCACAGACTCAAAGTGTGACATGCGTGCAGGAACGGGTGCGGGGTTCTATAGTGACCACGTGCCCCGGATTGCCCGGGACAGTCCCGCATTTTGCAGGTCTGTCCCGGGCACCTTCATTCCAAGACAATACAGTGTCCCGGAATGAGACTGACACAGAGGGGGTTATTTACGAAAGGCAAATCCACTTTGCACTACAAGTGCAGTCGCTGTAGATCCGAGGGGGACATGCAAGGAGGATAAAAAACAGCATTGTAGCTTGCACATGATTGGATGATATCAGCAGAGCTTCCCCTCATTTCAGATCTACCCCTTTAGATTTAGAGTGACTGCACTTTCAAGTGCAATTGCAGTGCAAAGTGGAGTTGTCTTTTGTAAATAACCCCCAGAGTGTACTGACTGGAGGAGAGAGATCGCTGTTCCTGATCACTCAGGAACAGCAGACCTCTCTGTACTTCCCTGACAGAACGGGGATCGGTCTGTTTACATTGATAGATCCCCATTCCGGCTCTCTGAGGAGCGATCGTGGGGACCGTCGGCCACCCACGATCGCATCTCAGAGAGCCAAAACGGGGATCTGTCAATGTAAGCAGACAGATTCCCGTTCTGTCAGGGAAGTACAGAGAGGTCTGCTGTTCCTGAGTGATCAGGAACAGCGATCTCTCTCCTCCTCCAGTCAGTACACTCCTCCCCACACAGTTAGAAACGCCTCCCTAGGACACACTTAAAGAGATTGCAAAGTCTTGTTTTTCTAAATACTTACCTCCTCTGTGCAGTTGGTTTTGCACAGAGCAGCCACGATACTCCTCTTCTTGGGTCCCTCTTCACTGCTCCTGGCCCCTCCCTCCTTTGAGTACCCCCACAGCCAGCAGCTTGCTACAGGGGGCACCCGAGCCGAGTCGGAGCTCTGTGTATCCATTCAGACACAGAGCCCCGACCTGCCCCTGCTCCCCTGATTGGCTGGCTGGCTTTGATTGACAGCCGTGGGAACCAACGGTGCCGCTGCTCTGTCTCAGCCAATCGGGAGTGTCCTGGAGGGCATCCTGGACATTGATGGAGAGAGAAGGGTCTCGGGTAGGTACTGTAATTGGGTGGGGGGGGGGGGGGGCTGCTACACACAGAATGTTTTTTTTTTTTTTTTCATCTTAATGCTTTAAAATAAAAATAAAACTTCTGACTTTACAACTCCTTGAACCCATTTGCTCGCCCCCTAGTGTTAGCCCCTTCCCTGCCAGTGACATTTATACAGTAATCAGTGCTGATTGCTGTATAAATGTCACTGGTCCCAAAAAAGTGCCAAAAGTGTCCAACGCAAAAAAATCAAAAAAAATAAAACGCTGATCACCGCCAATATGAAAAAATAAATAAAAAAAGAAGGATTCATAAAAATGCCATAAAACTATCCCCTATTTTGTAGATGCTATAACTTTTGTGCAAACCAATCAATATACGCTTATTGCGTTTTTTTTTTACTAATATGTAGAAGAATACGTATCAGCCTAAATTAATGAGGACTTTTTTTTTGTATTTTTTTGGATATTTATTATAGCAAAAAGTACAAAATATTGGGGGGGGGGGGGGGTTTCTCAATACTGTTGCTTTTTTTATTTTTAATAGCGCAAAAAATAAAAAACGCCAGAGGTGATCAAATACCACCAAAGGAAAGCTCTGTGGCTACTTTCACACTGAGGCATTTTTTTCAGGCGCTTTAGCGCTACAAATGGCGCCTATAAAACGCCTGAAATCTGCCGCACCTGCAGCCCGAGTGCTTTCACACTGGGGGGGGGGGGCGCTTGCAGGACAAGGAATAAAAAAAAGTCCTGCAAGCTGCATCTTTGGGGCGGTACGGGAGCGCTGTAAACACCGCTCCTAAACCGCCCCTGCCTATTGAAACCAACGGGCAGTGCCTGCAAAGCGCTTTGGCAGCGGTGCTTTTAACCCCTCCTGGTGGGGGTTAAAAGCGCACCGCTAGTGACACTTTATTGCTACCGCCCACACCGCCTCAGTGGGAAAGTGCCCCATTTGTGGGTAAAGGACATCATTATTTTTTTCGTATTCAGCGCCGCACGACCGCGTAATTGTCGGTTAAAGTGACGCAGTGCCGTATCGCCCGGTCATTAAAGGGTAAATTCTTCCGGTCCTTAAGTGGTTAAAGCGAACCTGTTATTTGGGTGTAGCAGGCGGCGTGCATCGCTCACCCCCCTACCCTCTGCACAGGTAACCATGGCAATGCCCCCCTTCTTTCCTGCTCTGCTTGGAGTTCCCACTTTGTAAACATTGGGCCTACAGGGGGGGGGGGGGGAAGGGGTCATACTCACAGAGTGCTCTGCACACCCCCAGTGTTGGCCTGGCTGAGCACCTGGGTCAGAGCTTTGGGCCTCAACATACTAGTCCAGCACACTGCTACAGCAGAATGAGATGACACTCAGCTGCCTCTCCTTCCTGCAGTCACAGGACACCATCATGTGACCTGACCCCTCCCAGCCCACCTCCCCCGACCTTCTAAACTGCCACCAAAATCCCCCTAGGGAAGCCCTCTGCTACTTAGGGGCAACTAAACATGTCACTTTTGCTGGAACAATCCATAAAAAAACGAACTTTTAAAATGGAGCTTTAGTCTCAGGCCCGCGTTGCCACAGTAACGCGCTAGGCCCTGGAACGCACGGTGCGTCTCAAGCCTCCGCTTGAGGCGCGCAGAGCGGCGATTGGACAAGTCGTCCTGGTGGCGCGCGAACCACCGCCGTTTGAAGAAAGAGCTGAGGCCTGATTGGTCGGCGGGGGTGTCATGGTGATGGCGAGAGCTGGGTTGCGTCCCGCGCCTCGTTTGGGAGCGGCGTCGCGATTGGCTGGGAGGGGGTCGGGTGGTGCGGAGGATGACGCAGCACATGCAAAGTGGGAGGCGCATGCTCCTCCGGGCCGCTAGGGGGTCGCTGTAGCGGCGTGAGACAAAGCGCGGCGGGCTAGTTCTCGTGCGTTCCTCCTCTGGGTGGGCGGGTGTGCAGAAGATGGCGGAGAGCGGCGCTGACGGTGCGCCGGGCAAGGGCCTGATCCGGGTGACGGTGAAGACGCCGAAAGACAAGGAGGAGATCGTCATAGGCGACTCGGCGAGCGTCCAAGAGGTGAGGGGGGCGGGGAGCTGCGGGCTGAGATTTAACATTGGAGCACATGGGCTGCTGTTGCCCACAGCAACCTGGTCCTGAGGCGACTGCTGAGTAAATACAGTTGCTATGGGCAACACACCTCCAACGTGACCCTGTTCTCGCCAGCTGTTGCCAATAGCAACCATTTTATAATTCCAGAGGCAAATGTGGGTACTTATTGGTTGCTATAGGCAACAGACCTCCAATGTGACCCTGTTCTCCTCAGCTGTTGCCAATAGCAACCATTTTATAATTTCAGAAGCATATGTGGGTACTCATTGGTTGCTATGGGTGACTGCTTGACTTTCATAGGTCATCATTTGGCCCCTCTGTCTTAGGCTAGGGGCAGAGGGAGTCAGGGAGGGGCATTGGGGTCTGTAGAGGGGGGCAGGGTGTTGGGGATCCCTCCAGATTCCATGTCTCCTGCCCTCGTTCCCTCTCTGGGAGGGTATCGGGGAGCCCAGACTGGTCATGGGGGTTGGCTGAAGGTCACACAAGGGTTGTGGGGTCCCTTGGGTCTCCATGATGGGCATATTGAGGGGTGTGGAGGATCATCTTGGGGTGTCGGGTCAGTGGAGGTCGGCAGAGCAAAGGATTGGTCACCAGCACTATGGAAAAGGGTCCAAAGCTTTATTGAACAATCACATCCCAGCCAAGGACAGGGATGTTTCAGAGCCACACAGGACCCCTTCACCAGGCGTGTGGTTTGAGGCTTTAGGGTCTCAGATGGAGTCACTAGGCGCAGGGGGTGAGTTGGGTTCCTGGATGGGTCAGAGGTTGCAGGGTGCCTTGGATCCCCAAATGTGGTGACTGGGAGTGTGGGATGCCTTGGGTTCATAGGTGGGTTGTTTGAGGCTGTACCTTGGGTTCTTAGATGGGATGACTAGGAGTTTGGGGTGCCTTAGGTTCCTGGAGGAGTCACCAGTGACCATGGGAAACTTGGGGGGGTTAGGTGGTGTGACTGAGAGTATAGAGTGCCTTGGATTCCTAGATGGTCATTTGATGTTGCAGGGTACCTTGGGCACTGATTGGTGTCCCTTAGGTTCCTGGATGGGTTATTTGAGGTTGTAGGGTCTCCAAATGTGGCCACCAGAAGTATGGGATGCCTTGTGTTCATGGGTGGGTTGTTTGAGGCTGTACCTTGGGTTCTCAGGGTGGATAGGTGTGTGGTCATCTGGGACCACGGGGTAACTTGGGTTCTCAGATGGGGTGACTGAGAACCCTCTTGAGTGTTGGGTGTCTTGGATTTTTAGATGGCCATATGACTGCCTCAGGTGGGGTGCCTTGAGTTTTCGGCTGGGTTATCTTGGGCCACGGGTACCTTTTTTAGGTACTGAGATGGAGTGACTGAGAGTTTGGGGTGTCTTAGGTTCCTGGATGGGTCATTTGAAGCTGCAGAGTACCTTGAGTCACCAAATGTGACCGGGAGTGTGGGACGCCTTGGGTTCATGGATGGGTTGTTTGAGGCTGTACCTTGGGTTCTCAAATGGGGTGACTTAGAGTGTGGGGTTCATTGGGTTCGTAGATAGTCATTTGAGTCTGCGGGCTACCTTGGGTCCTCAGGTGTTTGGGGTACCTTGGATTCCCGCATGAGTCATCTAAGACCACAGGGTAACTTGGGTTCTCAGATGGTGCGAGTTGGATTCCTAGATGGTCATATGAGAGCCTTCAGGTGGGGTGTCTTGAGTTTTCGGCTGGGTTATCTCGGGTCCCAGGTACCTTAGGTGATCAGATAGAGTGACTGAGAGTTTGGAGTGCCTTAGGCTTCTGAATGGGCTATTGGAGGTTGCAGGGTGCCTTGGGTCCCCAAATGTGACTGGGAGTGTGGGACACCTTGGGTTCTCAGATGGGGTGACTAGGAGTGTGGGGTGCCTTGGATTCCTGGATAAGTCATCAATGACCGATGGGTAGTTTGGGTGATCAGATGGCGTGACTGAGAGTGCCTTGGATTCCTAGATGGTCATTTGAGGCTGCAGGGTACCTTGGGTTCTTAGATGGGGTGATTAGGAGTTTGGGGTGCCTTAGGTTCCTGGAGGAGTCACCAGTGACCATGGGAAACTTGGGGGGTTAGGTGGTGTGACAGAGTATAGAGTGCCTTGGATTCCTAGATGGTCATTTGATGTTGCAGGGTACCTTGGGCACTGATTGGTGTCCCTTAGGTTCCTGGATGGGTTATTTGAGGTTGTAGGGTGCCTTGGGTCTCCAAATGTGGCCACCAGAAGTGTGGGACGCCTTGTGTTCATGGGTGGGTTGTTTGAGGTTGTACCTTGGGTTCTCAGGGTGACTAAGAGTGTGGGGTGCCTTGGATTTCTGGATGAGTTATCTGGGACCACGGGGTAACTTGGGTTCTCAGGGTGGATAGGAGTGTGGTCATCTGGGACCACGGGGTAACTTGGGTTCTCAGATAGGGTGACTGAGAACCCACTTGAGTGTTGGGTGTCTTGGATTTTTAGATGGCCATATGACTGCCTCAGGTGGGGTGCCTTGAGTTTTCGGCTGCGTTATCTTGGGCCACGGGTACCTTTTTTAGGTACTGAGATGGAGTGACTGGGAGTTTGGGGTGTCTTAGGTTCCTGGATGGGTCATTTGAGGCTGCAGAGTACCTTGAGTCACCAAATGTGGTGACTGGGAGTGTGGGACGCCTTGGGTTCATGGATGGGTTGTTTGAGGCTGTACCTTGGGTTCTCAAATGGGGTGACTTGGAGTGTTGGGTTCGTAGATAGTCATTTGAGTCTGCAGGCTACCTTGGGTCCTCAGGTGTGTGGGGTACCTTGGATTCCTGCATGAGTCATCTAAGACCACAGGGTAACTTGGGTTCTCAGATGGTGTGACTGATGGTGTGGGGTGTCTTGGATTCCTAGATGGTCATATGAGAGCCTTCAGGTGGGGTGTCTTGCGTTTTCGGCTCGGTTATCTCGGGCCCCAGGTACCTTAGGTGATAGAGTGACTGAGAGTTTGGAGTGCCTTAGGCTTCTGAATGGGCTATTGGAGGTTGCAGGGTGCCTTGGGTCCCCAAATGTGACTGGGAGTGTGGGACACCTTGGGTTCTCAGATGGGGTGACTAGGAGTGTGGGGTGCCTTGGATTCCTGGATAAGTCATCAACAACCACGGTGTAGCTTGGGTGATCAGATGGCGTGACTGAGAGTGCCTTGGATTCCTAGATGGTCATTTGCGGCTGGGTGGGTTTTTTGGGGCTGTACCTTGGGTTCTCAGGGTGGCTAGAAGTGTGGGGTGTCTTGGATGTCGGGATGAGTCGTCTGGAACCACGGGGTATCTTGGGTTCTTGGATGGTGTGACTGAGAACCCACTTGAGTGTGGGCTTGTCTTGGTTTTTAGATGGTCATATGATGGCCTTCAGGCGGGGTGCCTTGAGTTTTCGGCTGGGTTATCTTGGGCCCCAGGTACCTTGGGTGATCAGATGGAGTGCCTTAGGTTTCTGAATGTGTCACTTGAGTTTGCAGAGTCCGTTTAATCACCAAATGTGGTGACTAGGCATGTGGGATGCCTTGTGTTAATCGATGGGTTGTCTGAGGCTGTACCTTGGGTTCCCAGATGGGGTGACTAGGAGTTTGGGGTGCCTTATATTCCTGGATGAGTCACTGTGACAATGGGAAACTTGGGGGCAGGGGGAGGTAGTAATCAGATGGTGTGACCGAGTATAGAGTGCCTTGGATTCCTAGGTGGTCATTTGAAGCTGCAGGGTATCTTGGGCCCTCACTTGGTGTCCCTAGGGTTCCTGGATGGGTTTAAGGTTGCAGGGTGCCTTCAGTCCCCAAATGTGGTGACTGGGAGTGTGGGATGCCTGGAGTTCATGGATGGGTTGTTTGAGGCTGTACCTTGGGTTCTTAAATGGGGTGACTTGGAGTGTGGGGTTCTTTTGGTTCTTGGATGGTCATTTCTAATGATTGAGAAGATCTCTCTCTCTCCCCCCCCCCCCCCCCCCCCCCAGTAAGGTCTACTACTTTTTCGTGGGAAATTAAAACGTGTTTCTATGACAACGGCAAAGTGTTTGTTGGAGTTTTTCCTATTTAATGTACGGAATCTGATCAGTGAACGCTGAGGCGGGATTTCTCCATGACCTCTTATCTCTGTGATTTCTTCACTCCGGCTCAGTGTTTTGTCATCAGGAATTCGAACTATGCCAGGCAGGGTGGCCCAGTTCATTGTTGGAGTCATGGGTGACCTGCTGATTCAGACATACCGGGTGAGCAGAAGGGGATGTGACAATGTTTTATTGGGCTGGGCAGATCCCATCAACACAAACAGTTCTTATTTCTATAGATATAAAATCCTAATTTTACAAGCTTAGGCAGGGGCTCCTCGGGTGGGTTGGGGGCTCCTCGGGTGGGTTGGGGGCTCCTCGGGGGGGGGGGGGGGGGGTTGGGGGCTCCGTGAACAGTTTCTGCCACCCAGATAAGTTCTCACTTCATCCCTTGACTTTGGTGTGATACGATTCCCAGTGGAGAGACGGGAGCGGCATTCACTTATCACTTCACTCTCACCGCCAAGTCATGCCATCGTTCTAACCGTATATACAATATATTGCCAAAAGTATTGGGACGCCCGCCTTTACACGCACATGAACTTCAATGGCATCCCAGTCTTAGTCCGTAGGGTTCAATATTGATATGTGGCTCCGCCCTTTGCTGCTATAACAGCTTCAACTCTTCTGGGAAGGCCATCCACAAGGTTTAGGAGGGTGTCTATGGGAATGTTTGACCATTCTTCCAGAAGAGCAGTTGTGAGGTTGGGCACTGATGTTGGACAAGAAGGCCTCCACTCTAATTCATCCCAAAGGTGTACTATCGGGTTGAGGTCAGGACTCTGTACAGAACAGTCAAGTTCTCGCTCATCCATGTCTTTATGGACTTTGCTCTGTGCACTGGTCCAAATCATTTGATGGACGGAAGATTATGGTATGGGGTTGTTTTTCAGAGGTTGGACTTAGTTCCAGTGAAGGGAAATCTTTAGGCGTCAGCATACCAAGACATTTTGGACAATTTCATGCTCCTAACTTTGTGGGAACAGTTTGGGGACGGCCCCTTCCTGTTCCAACATGACTGAGCACCGGTGCACAAAGACATGGATGAGGGAGTTTGGGGTGGAGGAACTTGACTGGCCTGCACAGAGTCCTGACATCAACCCGATAGAACACCTTTGGGATGAATTAGAGCGGAGACTGTGAGTCAGGCCTTCTTGCCCAACATGCTCAAACATTCCCATAGACACACTCCTAAACCTTGTGGACAGCCTTCCCAGAAGAGTTGAAGCTGTTATATCTGCAAAGGGCGGGGCCAACTCAATATTGAACCCTCTGGGCTAAGACTGGGATGCCATTAAAGGGGTTGTGAAGGTTCACCTTTGTGAAAAAACACCTCGCTGTCATGGGCCCCCATACACACCTGAGTCCGTTCACCTGCTGTGCACGTCCCCCGGCCATTGGCTCCCGCTGCCATAGATTACATCCAATGACGCGTGGGACGCGACCGAGTCATACAGATGGCGTCTATGGACACCAACTGTATGACACAGGAGCGCGCCCGCAAGCTAACCCCCTCGGGACAGCTGCTGAGGGACACCAGAACAGGAGGATTGGGGGCCACTCTGCAAACCGGACTGCCTAGTGGAGGTAAGTATGACAGGTTTGTTTAAAAAAAAAAATAACCTATCCAACCCCATTAAAGTTCATGTGCGTGTAAAGCAGTGTTTCTCAATTCGTCCTCACGCCCCCCCAACAGGTCAGGTTTTCAGGATTTCCATCATTTTGCACAGGTGATTTGATCAGTTTCACTGCCTTAGTAATCCCCACAGCCTTTTCATCTGAGGGAAATCCTGAAAACCTGACCTGTTGGGGGGGGGGGGGCGTGAGGACTGGAATTGAGAAACACTGGTGTAAAGGCAGGTGTCCCAATACTTTTGGTAAAATAGTGTGTATGTGAGGACACGTTGGAACGATGGCATGACTTGGCGGTGAGAGTGAAGTGATAAGTGAAGGCTGCTCCCGTCTCTCCACTGGGAATCGTATGACACCAAAGTCGAGGGATGATGTAAATGTTGCATTTTCAAACATGCTGTTTGTTTTGCCCCCCCCTTTTTTTTTCTTCCTGTTAATTTATAAAGTTTGGAGTAGGGTTGTACCGATACCAATACTAGTAGCGGGACCGATACCGAGCATTTATCTGAGTACTTGTACTCGCATAAATCCTCCCCATGCCTAATCGGATACCTTGGATGGGAGAGGCGGCGTTTAATAGGGGCGGAGTCAGCGAGCAGAGATGGAGTCCTCGAGCTGGCAGAGGTGCAGGCTCCATCCGCATCATCCATCATGATCAGTGACCAGAGCCGTCACATTCGGTAACTGAAGTGACGCTCTGTGTTGCCGTCAGTGCTTGGACATCCCGACGGTCGTCTTGGTACACCCTGCACTCGGCCACATTAAGCCAGTAGCGGACATCTTGTTACACCCAGCCACAACTAGATGGGCTTGGTGTAAAAGATGTCCACTGCTGCTTTTATGCGGCTGAGTGCAGGGTGTACCAAGATGGGAGTCGCAGGCAGCATAGCAAAAAACAATTATTTATTTTTTTCCAATCGGACCGGCGCTCTGCAGACTAGGCCGAAGCCGCGGCCTCTTCCCAGGATCACGGCGAGCTGCGGGCAGGATTTTTTTTTAGACAAGGCTTCGGCCTAGTCCGCGGCCTTTTCTGAGGATCGCGGCGCACTAGGCCGAAGCCACGGCCTCGCCTAAAAACTTCTGCCTGCAGTTCCTTAGGACCGGCGTGGTCCGTGGTGTCCATCAGGAAAAAAAAAAATCGAATTTGAATCGTGAAGTTATTTTTTTATTTTATTTTTTATCGCAGATTTTTTTTGGGGAACAAAATCGCCCAGCTATAATAGCAAAATACTTGTTTAGTTCTTTTCCTCTCATGTCATTAAAGTGCCAGCCACCTGTCAGTGCTCACCCGTGGGTACCACTGTCAGCCATCAGTGCATGCCAGCTATCGGTGCCAGCGCCAGCCATCACTCCCGACTCCCAACCAGCGCTAGGCCATCGGTGCATCACTGTGGCACGACATTAAAAAAGAAAGTAACGGTATCGGCAAGTACTGGGGGGGGGGGGGGGTGTAGTAGTATCGGTACTTGTACTCGGTCTTAAAGTGGTATTGGGACATCCCTCGTTTGTATTGCCTATGAGGTTAGTACTTGGATCTTTAGGGGTGCACTGATACCTGTTTATTTTTTAAGAGCGAGTATGAGTACCAATTATTAGGAATACACCGGTATCGGTAATTTCACAAGTACTTGTGACCATGCTCCCGATACTTTGTAGCGCAGTTTTTCACCAATACAAAATAAATGGCCTTGAATTGCACTACATAGAATTGCTTGCAATTTGAACAGGAGGGCGGTGCGATTCCTGTCTGACTCATGTGCGATTCCCCGCACGGCTCCTGGGTGAATCCAGGATGAAGTTCCTATGACTAGCTTGGGGAAACCACAAGTGATTCGGACAGGAATCCCACCACTTTCCTGATCTGACCAAATGCAATTTTTTTTGCAGTGCGATTTCAGCCCATTCATTTTGTATGGTTGCAAATCGCACTGCAAAGGTATCCGTATGGGACATCCAGTACTTGTGCAAATGCTTAGTATCGGCGCAATCCTAATGTTAAAGTGGTTGTGAAGGTTTACAATTTATTTTTATTTTTTTATTAACATGTCATACTTACCTCCACTGGGCAGTTTTGCACAGAGTGGCCCCGATCCTCCTCTTCTGTGGTCCCTCGGCGGCTGTTTTGGCTCCTCCCCCGCAATAGCTAACCCCCTCTGTGAAGCTCTATCCCAAGGAGATTAGCTTGCAGGTGCGCTCCCTGTCATACACGCTGCGTCCATAGGCACAGCGCGTGTGACTCGGTCCCACATAGGATGCATTAAGTGGGGAAAAAAAAACACGCACCTTTACAACCACTTTAAAGCCGAAGTCCTGCTTATGTTCTTGCCTTCCCTGGCTCCTTTTCTTTCGATCAGGGGTCTCAAACTTGTGGCCATCCAGCTGTTGTGAAACTACAAGTCACATGAGGCATTGCAAGGCTGACCGTTGCAAGCATGACACCCACAGGCAGCGACATGATTGGACTTGTAGTTTGCAACAGCTGGAGGGCCACCGGTTTGAGACCCATGATCTAGATAAAACCTTTCCATTTTCATACATTTACCTTATTTTACTCCCAATGATGTCATCACCGGGTCTCTGGTCTTCTCTATATACAGTGCAGACAGATCATGGCTGGTGGGAGGGGCCAGGAGGGCACTGTACATAGCCCTCTAAAAACATCCCAGTGCCCTGCCTCAGTACTCCTCTGAAGAGCCCTCAGTCCTGATGCAAGTGGTGGGAGGAGTTGTACAAATATCAGAATGCCTTCATGGGTTGATGTCGGTCAGGTAACTCCCACATGTGATGCTGAGCCTTCGTAATTGACAGAACTGAAATCCAATGAATGAAAAGGGGAGGGCCAGAGACAGTTAGGCTAGGGCATGGGTCTTCAAACTACGGCCCTCCAGTTGTTCAGGAACTACATTTCCCATCATGCCTAGTCATGTCTGTGAATGTCAGTGTGTTCCAATTCCTCATGGGAAGTGTAGTTCTACAACAGCTGGAGGGCCGTAGTTTGAGGATCCCTGGGCTAGGGAGTAAAGATCTAGATTAGTGGTCTCCAAACTGCGGCCCGGGGGCCAGATGTGGCCTTTTGCTTGCCTGGACCGGCACTTGGAGCACTATTCCTCCCACTGATACAAGACACAATTCTGCCAATTGACATCACCAATGGGGTACTTTTCCTCCCAATGATACCAACCATAGGGCACTATATTTCCTGCTGATACCAAATGGGGCGATGTTTGCTACCACTGATGCCAGAAAAATTCCCACTCTTGCTGGCCTCAGTCTGCCCCCCCCCCCCCCTAAAGTCCTGAAGGACAAACTGGCCCTTTGTTTAGGAAGTTTGGAGACCCCCTGATCTAGATGATGTCCTCCAGCAAGGAAACTGCCAGTCGCCGCTTCATACTCTGTTCCTCCAGTGCTCACAGGAGTACTGGGCTGGACCTGCATGCCGGGAGGGAGCCGGAGTCGGAGCACTGATAGTTATCTATCAGTCAGTTTGGTGGGTCCCAACAATATGGTCTGGATCCTTCCAGAGCCTGGAGCGGCTGTCGGCTGAGAGCGGGGTTTGGCCCATTGGCTGACTTGGGGCCACTGCAGAGCAAAAGTAGGTGCACTCATGTCACCCAGAAGAGAAGTATGACCAAGAAAAAAAGTCACAGGGTGATGTTACCGGTGATCCCGCCCCTTATGACGTCACCGTCCCATCATGCTCCGGCGTGGGGTTCCCCCTCAAGATCATCAGAGCAAAAGTCGGATCATGAAAGATTGCGATCCGACTTTGATCCTGCTTCAGCCCATTGAATATCACTGAAGTCGGATTAAAGTAGCAGAGGGACCATTTTCAAAGTCGGACCAGATAAGGCGGCTCCCAAAGAGAAACATTGGGAGCTCATGTCGCATGACGTGTGAAAATCAATGTCGGAGCGTTTGTCGCACCAGTGTGAACCCACCCTGATAGAACTGTGCAGTAGAATACAGTCTGGTGACCACCTGTGCGAGTTTTTTACATTGTGGTGATGAGGGCATATTATTGGGTACTCCGCCCGTGTTTTCTGGCCCTTGCCGCGGGCAGACGTGGCGAAATTGCTTTCTTTGTGTCGTTCTTGTGCTTTGGCACAGCTGACACATGGGGTCATTTCTCATATAATGTTGCAATTGTAGCCTTCCATTGAAACAGCTGAGTATTCCCCGGAGCAGAGCCGTTCATGATCACACACTGAGAAATCTTTGTGTAATTGGCCTCTTGACAATTGAGATACCAGGCACGCTCTTCATCGGAGGTTTCCGTAACGCGGGCAAACTACCAGAGGCCTGATTATACGAGGTGACACAAATGTTTGAAGACCTTCGATTCCCAGAAAACCAGAATTTTCAGAGGTGGGCGAATTGTGTAAATACGTCTGATCCACTAGTTCCAGGTCCCACTTCTGGGACACGTAGATGGCTTTGTTATCTTTTCAGGAACGTATGTTGGCCCCGTATAAAAAGTCTTCTGGGAATTCTGAGGCTAAGAGATACAGATGCAAGCTACAGATCCTTGATGCAGTTTTATTGAGTTTGTAGTTGTACCCAGGGGATCCCAGGACTACTGGTCCATTCACATCGTAATATTGCTCAGAGATATACTATATAGCCAAAAGCTTCAGGAGATCTTGCCTATATGACCTTGTTGGATGTCCCATTTCAAAACCATGACCATTAATATGGATTTGGCCTCGCTTTGCCGCTTCTGGAAAGGCTTTCCACAAGATTTCTGGAGGAATCGGTGCCCATTCAGGAGAAGAACATTTTGCAATGTCCGGGCTTACCATCAGTGTTCCAATTCTTCTCAAAGGTGTTCAGTGGGGTTTAGGTCAGGGCTCTTCTGTCACACCAAACTGGTCAAACCATGTCTTTATGGAGCTGGCCCATCCACAGCAACCATTTTTAGAGAGCCAAGCCCTCTTCAGGACTCTTTGCAGGACACTTGTATTCTTCCACGCAAGTTGGTCAAGCCATCTCTTTATGGTGTTGGCCACCATTTATGGGGTTAGGTACTAATGTTGGATGAAAAGACTTGGCTCGCCATCTGTGTTCCAATTCATCCAAATGGTGTTCAGTAGGGTTTAGGTCGGGGGTGCTTTCTTCACACCAAGCTGGTCAAACCATGACTTTATGGAGCTGGCCCATCCACAGTAACCCCTCTTCAGAACTCTATGCAGGACACTTGTGATCTTCCATACAAGTTGCTCAATCTATGTCTTTATGGTGCTGGCCACCATTTATGGGGTTGGGTACTAATGTTGGATGAGAAGACTTGGCTCACCATCAGTGTTCCAATTCATCCAAGTGGTGTTCAGTGGGATTGAGGCTAGGGCTCTCTGAAGGCCACTTGAGGTCCCCCACACCAAACTGATCAAATCTTGTCTTTATAGAGCTGGCCCACCCACAGAAAAGACTTGACAGTCATTTTTGTACCCCCCCTTTAAAATTTAAGCTCTACAAGCAGGGCCCTTCTGTTACATGGTAAAGCACTGTGTAAACTGTTGGCGCTATATAAATTGTGTATAATATTTGGCTCTGAATTTAACCCTACTGAACACCTTTTGGGTGAATTAGAACAGTGATTGTGAAACGGGTCTTCTCGTTCACCCGTTCCTGACCTCGCACATAGTGGCCATCACCATAAAGACATGGTTTGACCAACTTGCATGGAAGAACTTGTGTCCTCCCAATAGTCTTGAGGAGGACTTGGCCCTCGAAAATTGGTTGCTGAATGGCTCCCATAGGTGATTATCTGTATTTTGTAGATCTACACCTCACAAAATGTTCTAGAATGGGATGTCCAAGGTGTGATGGTCAAGTGTGTCACAAACTCTTAGCCGTTTTGCGTAGCTGAATCACCTGACTATCGCACTTCGTTGGGCATCCCATTCTAAAGCCATGGGCATTAGTATGGCGCTGCTGCCCTTTTTTTTGTAGGTATATGATGATTGCAGTATTCTAGTCTGCATCTCCCCAAGTTAATACATAAAACCTGGCCCTTTAGTGGGCCCTGAGGACAGGGTTCATGACCACTGGTCTAAAGGACAATGAACTGGCCCTTTATAAATTTTGGAGACCCTTGCTCTAGATCAGGGGTAGGCAACCACGGCCCTCCAGCTGTGGTGAAACTACAAGTCCCATGAGACATTGCAAGACCCTGACAATCGCAAGCATGACTCCTAGAGGAAGAGGCATTATGGGACTTGTAGTTTCACCACAGCTGGAGTGCCGAGGTTGCCTACCCCTGCTCTAGATAATGAGTTTCTAGGACTTTGCTAGGTTGTATTTCGAAAATCAACTACCACCAGGTGTTTGCTAGCTTCCAATTAGTTTTAACCACTTCAGCCCCGGAAGAGTTGGCTGCCCAATGACCATGCCATTTTTTGTGATTCGGCACTGCGTCGCTTTAACTGACAATTGCGTGGCCGTGCAACGTGGCATCCAAACAAAATGTACGTCTTTTTTCCCCACAAATAGCGCTTTCTTTTGGTGGTATTTGATTACCTCTGCGTTTTTTTTTTTTTTGCGCTATAAATGTTGAAATAAAAAGCATTTTTTTTTTTTTATGTTTTTTGCTATAATATCCCCGAAAAAATCAATTGAAAAAAATTTCCTTCAGTTTAGGCCGATACGTATTCTTCTACATATTTTTGGTAAAAAAATCGCAATAAGCATATATTGATTAGTTTGCGCAAAAGTTATAGCACCTACAAAATATGGGATGGTTTTATGGCATTTTTATTATAATTTTTTTTTTTTTTACTAGTAATGGTGGCGAGCTGCGTTTTTTTTTTTTTTTGTGACTGCGATAATGCATTGGACATTTGACACTATTTTGGGACCTTTGTTCTTTTTATACAGCGATCAGTGCTATAAAAATGCACTGATTACTGTGTAAATGGCACTGGCAGGGAAGGCGTTAACCACTAGGCGGCGAGAAAGGAGTTAAGTGTGTCCTAGGGCGTGATTCTAACTGTAGGTGGGCTGGGCTACAAGTGGCACATGAGTGACAGGGAGCAGTAGATCAGTGTCCTGTCACTAGGCAGAACAGCGAAATGCCTTGTTTACATAGGCAACTCCTGTCCTGCTGCTCCGTGACACCGGCGGACGTCTGGTCTGGTGGGCGCCCACTAGGCGGCGGATTCGAGGCAACGGACAGGTACGTTGCTTTGCCTGCCTGTACTATTCTGCCAAACATATATGTGCGTGAGGCAGTCGGCAATTGGTTAACGGAAAACCCCCAACCGGGCTTATGTAAGTTGGGGGGGGGGGGGGTACAAAGACTGAAGGATAATTGGGAGGATCTGGTTTATGGTTTTTGTTCTCGCATTTTTATAGCAGTCTTGGAATTCTATCTGACAAACTGTCATCCTGTCTGTTGCAGTTCAAAGAGGAGATCTCCAAACGATTCAAAGCCAAGAAGGATCAGCTGGTACTGATCTTTGCCGGGAAGATCCTGAAGGACGGCGACACGCTAAACCAGCACGGCATCAAAGACGGCCTCACCGTTCATCTGGTGATCAAGACGGCGCAGAAGTGAGTGTGGGAATTTTGGTGTAGGGCCTATGATGGGGCGGGGGATCGGGAAGATTGTGTTTGCAACCTTCTGAGGCTGAATCATGGAAATTGTACGTCACTGATTTTTTTTTTGCCACTAGAAGCAAATGGAGTTATATTATGTGTCCATGCACGCTATTGTAGGCTAGAAGCGTTTTTCAAGCTTCAGCTTCTAGGAGCAGGGGGGAAAACGTTTTTATTTTCCTTTTTATTTTTTTTCTTTGCGACCGATTTGCCTGTAGGGGAAAAAAAACTGAACTCTCCTAAATGCTGTTAATACTAAGCACCAGTTTCCAGCGTCTTTTTTTTTTTTCTTAGACGGCTGCCCGCCAGCGTCCTTAACAACCAGTGTATAGATGGTTGTTAAGGAGAGGGTTGGCAAGCCGGCCGCTGTGTCCTTGGTAACAGATGACTCATCCACTGGCAACAGGGAGACGGATTTTGTGACTCAACCACTGCTGGCTGAATATTGGTTGGTGTTTGCATCCTCCTCCCCTTTTTTTTTTTTTTTCTAAATATATATATTTATTAACCCCTTATAAAATATATATTTTTTTTATTACACCCCCCTTAAAAAATATATTTTTTATTACACCCCTTAGCCAGAATAAGACTTGTTAAATTTAGACTGAAATTTGGCTTTAATTTTGGCTACTCTGTAAATATTTGTGGCATTTCGATCGAAAATCTACAGAGGGTGCAGTATGTACCGAGCTAGTCCCAAAACAAATACAGTGGAGCCTCTGCTGTTTACCTATTTGGTATTTTCCACAGTGAATGATCTTTGAACGTCTCGGAGTTGGATTGTCATTACTTGTGAATGCAAAGCTGAATGCAAATCTTTCTGACCCGGGAGCCAATCATAAGAGAGGAAAAGCAACGATATTAATGTGCCGATGCCGTAGGCTGCACATAAAGGGCTCGTTCACACTTGCTTTGATCTCCGAAGAGCAATCTGCCTTGGGATCTCTCTTTAAAGAGGATTTGACAGGTGGGTAGCCACCTGCTTTACCCTTTGGAACCCCCTCACTAATGAGCCACAACTGCATGCGATTGCTGGGTGCTTGTAGTTTAAAGGAGAACTATGGGCAAAACCTCCGACAACCCCCCCCCCCCCCCCTTTCTTTTTTTTTTTAAATTTTTTATTTTTTTTTTGCCCAATTTTTTACATTTTGAAAGATCATGTTACACCGAGTACATTGACGTGTCACGCTTCAAAATTGCGCTTCCAAACAGAGAGGGCACTTTGCCTAGGCTCACCCTTCTGTGTGGGCTGTTTTCGTTGGCATGGCAGCCCGTCAAATGAATGGCTGCTGTTCCTGCGTTTCCCCCAAAAAAGCGCATGCACATTTTTCAAAAACGTGGACTCGGGTCAGGAAGACCATGCAGTTCCCGCAAACGTGCTGAGATGCGTGGTGGTGCCATGGCAGCCCTGCCCGTCTCCTAAGAGCAGGTTGGCTGCAGGTGCGGTAACAGATGCGATTCCCGAAACGCACAGTGCAGGTTAGTGGGAACTTGGCTTTATTGGCTTAAGAACCGCTTCCCGTCTACATATTCTCCAGAGATGGCGGCACGGCATTTCTCAGGGTGGGTTTCCCCCGAAGGTGGGTGAGCATCGCGGACAATGTCTGTTGAAATGGCCACTTGTACTCTCCGTTGGAAATCCTATGTGACAAGCTGGCAACGCAGAAGATCAGTTGGAAGACAGAATATCCTCACACCCTTACAGGAAGTGCCTGAGCAAGGACCTTCATGGCAGGGTCACCACAGATTCTTTTTAGAAAAGCTGCAGAATAAAGATATTTTGGTTAATTGGGTTTCCATTTACTTTGAAAGATACTGGAGCTTTTGCCAGACTCTTTTTAAAAAAAAAAAATTGAATCCCTTTTACGAGCGCCTAAAACCTGACCGGTGGGAAAGGGGTGGGGCTTAACAGACCGAGTGGTCTAAAAGCAGCCTTTGGTCTGGGCTAAAGATTGGTAGCAGAGTTTGTTTCATGCAAAAAATGCCTTGAAACATCTCCAGCTAATTGATCCTCAGGGGAAAGCTTTGTTTATACCGCAGCTGGTGGGGCCCCAGGAGACATCAGAGTAGTCCAGACGTGGCTCTTCTTTCTCTTTCTCCTTCCTCTTCTCTTTCTCCTTCCTCTTCTCTTTCTCCTTCCTCTTCTCTTTCTTCTTCCTCTTCTCTTTCTCCTTCCTCTTCTCTTTCTCCTTCCTCTTCTCTTTCTCCTTCCTCTTCTCTTTCTCCTTCCTCTTCTCTTTCTCCTTCCTCTTCTCTTTCTCCTTCCTCTTCTCTTTCTCCTTCCTCTTCTCTTTCTCCTTCCTCTTCTCTTTCTCCTTCCTCTTCTCTTTCTCCTTCCTCTTCTCTTTCTCCTTCCTCTTCTCTTTCTCCTTCCTCTTCTCTTTCTCCTTCCTCTTCTCTTTCTCCTTCCTCTTCTCTTTCTCCTTCCTCTTCTCTTTCTCCTTTCTCTTTTCTCTTTCTCCTTTCTCTTTTCTCTTTCTCCTTTCTCTTTTCTCTTTCTCCTTTCTCTTTTTTCTCTTTCTCCTTTCTCTTTTCTCTTTCTCCTTTCTCTTTCTCTTCTTTCTCTTTCTCTTCTTTCTCTTTCTCTTTCCTCTTTCTCCCTCTTTTTTTTTTTTTTTTTTCTCTCTTTCTCTTCTCTTTCTCCTGTCCCATTAAATACCAATGCCACATTCACCACTTCCTCACCTGCAGTACCTTGGGGCGGCTGGTGTAGGCAAAGAAATGTTCTGGTACATCGCTACCTACTTCCGGGTTTAGGGCGCGCACAATAAGTTTCGCCTTTGTACACTTTATTTTTTCTCTCTCTAATTTCCAGCTTTCCAATGCAAAAAAATCAGCTTTCCATTAAATCTACAGTCATGTTTCTTGTCCTAATCCATGTTTCTATCAGGTCATGACACAGGAAGGAGTTTGCCAGCTGACCTCATTAGCACACACCCTGCATCATCCACCCTCCCATTCCCAGCGCTCGCCCTTCTCACTAAATATACAGATTGCATTGTGTAGGGCCATCTTTATACAAGTACATGGGAGGGAGTGGACAGAAACAGTCAGCTGTCACTCCCCGTTCACAGTGCTGCAGAGGGAGCGGTCTGTCAGTTTCTCATGAAAAACGTTGATCTATTAGTAAAAGCGGCATACTGTACACAGATTGGCAAACTTTTTTAATAAAATTGGTAACTGGCAGGACTGGCTTCCATTTTGTGACCGCTGATTCTTCCCACTGCTTGTTTTGGTCCAGAACTGTTGCAGGAGTCTTAAACTGGCGGCCCTCCAGCTGTTGGGAAACAAGTCCCATGAGGCATTGCAAGGCTGACGGTTACAAGCATGTCTCCCACAGGCAGAGGCATGATGGAGGGCCAGTTTGCTACCCCCTGGTTTAACCACTTGAGACCCGCACTATAGATGAAAGACGTCCACAGCGCAGCTCTCAAATGCTGATTGGACGTCCTTTTATGTGCATTACCCAAGTCCCCCCTTAGCCAGGTAAACACTGTGCCGGCGCATCGCTGAGGAGCCGATGCGTGTGCCTGGCGGCCGCGATGTCCGCCGGGTACACGCGATCGGCGGTGACAGCAGGGACGTGGAGCTCTGTGTGTGTAAACACAGAGCTCCACGTCCTGTCAGGGAGAGAGGAGACCGATCTGTGTCCCTTGTACATAGGGACACAGCATCGGTCACCTCCCCCAGTCAGTCCCCTCCCCCCACACAGTTAGAACACACCCAGGGAATACATTTAACCCCTTCCTGACCCCCTAGTGTTAACCCCTTCCCTGCCAGTCACATTTATACAGTAATCTGCATTTTTATAGCACTGATCGCTGTATAAATGTGAATGGTCCCAAAATTGTGTCAAAAGTGCCTGTCCATCGCAATATCGCATAATTTTTTTTAGATATTATAACAACAAGTAAAAAATTTAAATCGCAGAGATGATCAAATACCACCAAAAGAAAGCTCTATTTGTGGGGAAAAAATTATAAAAATATAATTTGGGTACAGTGTAGCATGACTGCGCAATTGTCATTCAAAGTGCAACAGAGCTGAAAATTGGTCTGGGCAGGAGGGGGTTTAAGTGCCCAGTATTGAAGTAGTTAAAGGGATGCCAGCAGTAGGGGTTACATTTATTTTTTATTTTTTCCTTTAGTAGTAGTCTTTATAGCTCTAGAACTGGATTTACTGGTGTTTCTTGTTTTTAATTTCTGGAGTTAAGATTTAATTTTATCAAGCTGATTAATGACTTTGATTTTGCAGGTCCCAGGACCCATCAGCCACAGCCGCTGCTACTGCCGCTGCCGTTGCTGCTTCCACTGCTGCCGCTAGTCCTGCAAGCAATGACCCCCCTCCTGCACAGACCACCTCTACACCAGAGGCAGAGACCCCCAGAGCAAGCACTGGAACCCCGGCCACAGCCGACAGAACCCCGTCTTCGGGTATCTTGTGTAAGTATGGCTGCTGTGCTGGGAAAGAGCTGCTCGGGTATTAAACTGGTTCGGCGAACAAATCTTACCAGGAAACCAGTTCAGGTGTCCGCCCTATAGTAGTCGGCACCTTTGCGTACCGGATCACGTGTCTGTCTTTTCAAAATTTCCAGGGAGAATGCACGCCGCGTGTCGCTCTTGCTGTGGTTATACGCAGCGGGAGTCGATCAGCTGGCGCTGTGGTCTCTATGGCCACCGGGACTCCCTGATCGTGAGAAAAAGAGACAGAACGGGGATCTGCCCATGTAAACTATTTGCACATTTTTTTTTTTTACATGGGTGGGGGGGGGGGGGGGATTTGTACATTTCTTTTCAGGGTTATACTTTTGGTTTGTTGCGCCCCTTTCATATGGGACGGACTCAATCAGCCATCCCACTGACAGGGAGAGACTACAAGTGAGGAAGGGCGCACACAGCCATCCCACTGACAAGGGATAGTATACAAGTAAGGGTGCACACAGCCATCCCACTGACAAGGGATAGTATACAAGTAAGGGCGCACACAGCCATCCCACTGACAAGGGATAGTATACAAGTAAGGGTGCACACAGTCATCCCACTGACAAGGGATAGTGTACAAGTGAGTAAGGGCGCACACAGCCATCCCACTGACGAGGAAGAGATTACAAGTGAGGAAGGGCGCACACAGCCACCACAATGACAGGGATAGTATACAAGCGAGTAAGGGCGCACACAGCCATCCCACTGACAAGGGATAGTATACAAGTGAGGAAGGGCGCACACAGCCATCCCACTGACAAGGGATAGTATACAAGTGAGGAAGGGCGCACACAGCCATCTCTCTGACAAGGGATAGTATACAAGCGAGTAAGGGCGCACACAGCCATCCCACTGACAAGGGATAGTATACAAGTGAGGAAGGGCGCACACAGCCATCCCACTGACAAGGGATAGTATACAAGTGAGGAAGGGCGCACACAGCCATCCCACTGACGAGGGATAGTATACAAGTGAGGAAGGGCGCACACAGCCATCCCATTGACAAGGGATAGTATACAAGTGAGGAAGGGCGCACACAGCCATCCCACTGACAAGGGATAGTATACAAGTGAGGAAGGGCGCACACAGCCATCCCATTGACAAGGGATAGTATACAAGTGAGGAAGGGTGCACACAGCCATCCCTCTGACAAGGGATAGTATACAAGTGAGGAAGGGCGCACACAGCCATCCCACTGACAAGGGATAGTATACAAGTGAGGAAGGGTGCACACAGCCATCCCACTGACAAGGGATAGTATACAAGTGAGGAAGGGCGCACACAGCCATCCCACTGACAAGGGATAGTATACAAGTGAGGAAGGGCGCACACAGCCATCCCACTGACAAGGGATAGTATACAAGTGAGGAAGGGTGCACACAGCCATCCCACTGACAAGGGATAGTATACAAGTGAGGAAGGGCGCACACAGCCATCCCACTGACAAGGGATAGTATACAAGTGAGGAAGGGTGCACACAGCCATCCCTCTGACAAGGGATAGTATACAAGTGAGGAAGGGCGCACACAGCCATCCCACTGACAAGGGATAGTATACAAGTGAGGAAGGGTGCACACAGCCATCCCACTGACAAGGCATAGTATACAAGTGAGGAAGGGCGCACACAGCCGTCAGTTATCCCACTGACCTGGAAAGTGAAAAACTGCACACACAACCATTCTGAAGATCTAAGTTTGCACCAATATGACAAAACAAGTAGAAATTCAGACTTACAAATGTGGCACTTACAGAAAATCGGATTGCGAATGGACATTTCTTAGTTTTGTGGGTATCTCTTTTGCTGTATTGTGTTTTTTTATGAATTTATTTGTTTCTCCTCCAGCTGGTTTCGGTGGCCTGGCAGGACTGGGCAATCTGGGCATGGGTTCCTCCAACTTCATGGAGCTCCAGCAACAAATGCAGCGCCAGCTGATGTCCAACCCCGAGATGTTGGCCCAGATCATGGAGAACCCGCTGGTGCACAATATGATGTCTAACCCGGATCTCATGAGACAGATGATCATGGCCAACCCTCAGATGCAGCAACTGATGGAGAGGAATCCGGAAATCAGCCATATGTTGAACAACCCGGAGCTCATGAGACAGGTATGTGAGGTCTGATGGTGGACTGAGTCTGCCCTGCTGATCTGAGCTCCTCTGTATGGGAACTTTATACTTGGAGATACCAGCTTTCTCTGTGCTGCCTACATGAGCGTCTCTGTATGGGAACTGCTTGGCTGTGTCTACTCTGCCTACCTGAGATACGCCATTTGGGTACTGCTGGGTTATCGCTACCATCTCTACCCTACCATCTCCATGTGGGTACTGCTTGGTTATTGCTCCATCTCTACCCTACCATCTCCATGTGGGTACTGCTTGGTTACTACTCCCCACCCTACCATCTCCATGTGGGTACTGCTTGGTTATTACTACCATCTCTACCCTACCATCTCCATGTGGGTACTGCTTGGTTACTACCATCTCTACCCTACCATCTCCATGTGGGTACTGCTTGGTTACTACTCCCCACCCTACCATCTCCATGTGGGTACTGCTTGGTTATTGCTCCATCTCTACCCTGCCATCTCCATATGGGTACTGCTTGGTTATTACTACCATCTCCATGTGGGTACTGCTTGGTTATTGCTCCATCTCCATATGGGTACTGTTTGGTTACTACCATCTCTACCCTACCATCTCCATATGGGTACTGCTTGGTTATTGCTACCATCTCTACCCTACCATCTCCATATGGGTACTGCTTGGTTACTACTCCCCACCCTACCATCTCCATATGGGTACTGCTTGGTTATTGCTACCATCTCTACCCTACCATCTCCATATGGGTACTGCTTGGTTACTACTCCCCACCCTACCATCTCCATATGGGTACTGCTTGGTTATTGCTACCATCTCTACCCTACCATCTCCATATGGGTACTGCTTGGTTATTGCTCCATCTCTACCCTACCATCTCCATATGGGTACTGCTTGGTTATTGCTCCATCTCTACCCTACCATCTCCATGTGGATACTGCTTGGTTACTGCTCCATCTCTACCCTACCATCTCCATGTGGGTACTGCTTGGTTACTACTCCCAACCCTACCATCTCCATATGGGTACTGCTTGGTTATTGCTCCATCTCTACCCTACCATCTCCATGTGGGTACTGCTTGGTTATTGCTCCATCTCTACCCTACCATCTCCATGTGGATACTGCTTGGTTACTGCTCCATCTCTACCCTACCATCTCCATGTGGGTACTGCTTGGTTACTACTCCCAACCCTACCATCTCCATATGGGTACTGCTTGGTTATTGCTCCATCTCTACCCTACCCTCTCCATATGGGTACTGCTTGGTTATTACTACCATCTCTACCCTACCCTCTCCATATGGATGCTGATTGGTTATTACTATCTCCATATGGGTGCTGCTTGGTTATCGCTACCATCCCTTCCATCTCAATATGAACATGCAAGGGGTTTATGTAATCGCAGTGTGTGCGCACACTCATGTAATGCACAGCGGCCCTCCCTTCTAATATGGTGGAGTGCAGCAGTGGAGGACATGAAGTAATGTAAATGCTTTATTGCACATGCTGCATGGTAATAAATACCAATCCTCATTAATGGTGTTTTGGTATTGTTCTATGCAAGTTTGCTGAACTGTGAGATTTTGGCCTATATGACGGCAACTCTTTCTATTTTCAGACCATGGAGCTGGCTCGCAACCCGGCCATGATGCAAGAGATGATGAGGAACCAGGACCGAGCCCTGAGCAATCTGGAGAGCATCCCTGGGGGGTACAACGCCTTACGCCGCATGTACACCGACATACAGGAGCCCATGTTCAGTGCCGCCAGGGAGCAGGTAACTGCCACACCTCCTCTCCACCAGCAGAGGGAGCCCATGTTCTTCCTCCTGGTGTATACATTTCTCTGTGCAGTGTGTGATGAGTGCATTATGGATATTTTTTGGTTCTTTTGAACAATTTATTAAATGTGATTACCAGTTAGCAGGTCTCTACCTGTGGCTACAGATTTCTATAAAAATAAGCAACAGGAGGGCTTTCCCCATCCACTTCAAGTCTGGGCATTTTTTGCGCCTTTTTGTTTTACATGTAATAATCTGTATTTTATATATATATATATTTTTTTTTTTTTCGGGGGACAAAAAGTACACTTTAGAATTTTAATGAAAAAAAATTACATCTTTTATATTTTACAAAAAAAAAATTGGTTCTGCTGAGTAAATGGATGCCAAAAATGGCCACGTTTTTAAAATTGTGCGTGCCGTGCAATGTGGACTAACGATCTTTTACTATCCATAGGTGATGCTTTAAAATCCTTCACAGGCTATCACTTTGAATTTAGGTCTAGTGCTAGAATTACTGCCCGTGATTGGACGTATACGGCAGTACCTCGCATGTGCGAGGCGTTTGCAGTGTGTGCGCGCAGGACTGGCGCATGCGTAGGGCTGGTGGAAAAAAATTATTTTAATTGTGAATCGAGTTGCAAGGTCAAATCAATTTGGGTTTTCAAAAATCAAATTTTTTTTTTTTCTCTTACCAGGACCGGCGCCAACACCACACCGGTCCTGAGGAGCTGCAGGCAGGAGTTTTTAGGCGAGGCCGTGGCTTCGGCCTAGTCCGCGAGGCCGGGCGCCGCGAACTTGGCCGAGGCCGCAGCCTCGCCTGATCTCCTGCCTGCAGCTCCTCAGGACTGGCGTGGTGTCCATCACATTAAACTTGATTTTTTTAAATCTGCGTTTTTGGGGGGGGTGTAAATTTCCCAGCCCTACGCATGCGTTGGCCTTTGGATGGGAGGAGGTGCTGCACTTTATTTTTATTTTTGTAATATATATATATATATATATATATATATATATATATATATATATATATATATATATATATATATATATATATATATATATTTATTATTATTATTTTCAATTGCTGTCATAAGGAATGTAAACATCCTTGAGGCCGGTACTCTTTATGGAACGATCTGGATTTCCATGCCCTTTAAAAGCATTTAACAACAAGATCAGTGTCTTTCGAATGCTTTTTATTTTATTTTTTTAAATGGCGCCATTGACATCCTGATTAACCGGAAATTGATGTCAGGACATCACTCCTGGATTACCAGGGCCGATTCAGCAGTCTCGTCAGCTGGTTGCTCAGGTTTCCTAAGGGAAATGGGGGGGGGGGGGCGGGGGGATGCCATGGAAGTGGGAGGGTCAACTGTCACTGCTTGTAAAAGTAATCTTGTAGCTCTTAAAAAGATAAAATAAAGTACCGGGATGATGGCGGCAGGCCTCATCCCGTTATAACTATGTTCAGCGACATAACATTTTTTTTGTTAATGATGGGACTGTTCTCCAAGGTCTCTATTCTGATCTCTATTATGATAGATCAGATTGGGTTATCTCTACAACTATGTGATCAAAGGCCTAGGGCAGCGATGGAGAACCTTGGCACCCCCAGATGTTTTGGAACTACATTTCCCATGATGCTCAGGCACTCTGCAGTGTAGTGGAGCATCATGGGAAATGTAGTTCCAAAACATCTGGGGTGCCAAGGTTCCCCATCACTGGTCTGTTTGATAGTAAGGATCAGATCAGCTCATCCTTTCCTACAGAAGAGATCATGTGACCTAAAATCACTGATTTTGTGAGCAAGCTTGAGGGATCCTAGAATTTTCTATTAAATTTTTGTTGTGTGTTGTATTCTTGCCTCACTCTCTTCTATGTTCTTAATTCTTCCAGTTTGGTAACAATCCATTTTCCTCTGCTGGTGGCCCTGATGGCTCCGCCTCTCAGCCTCTGCGCACGGAGAATCGTGAGCCTCTTCCGAACCCTTGGAACCCTTCATCCTCTCCTAGCCAGACATCCAGTGGTGATGGGAATGGCGGCTCCACCCCCACCACCACCAGCCAGACCAATCCCAATCCTATTTCCAACCCATTTGGCATCAGCGGTGCCAATCTGGGGACAGGTATGATTTGCTGCTTTTTGTGATTCTTTCTTAGTACCTTTTGCTCAATTTCACATCATCGGTGCATCCAGAAAGTATTCACAGCAAAACAATGGCCTGCTAATGAGGGGGGGGGTAAAATCTTCTTGAGCTGAAGTGTTTTAACACCCCTGTTTCCTTTTTATCAGGCATGTTTAACAGCCCAGAAATGCAGGGTCTGCTGCAGCAGATATCGGAGAACCCGCAGCTAATGCAGAGTATGATCTCCGCCCCTTACATGCGCAGCATGATGCAGACGCTCGCCCAGAATCCGGACTTTGCTGCACAGGTTGGTCTGTCGTTCATCTCTTGTGTATGATTGGATTAGATTGCTGCACTATTATGTATTTTGGCCCCGTTCACACACAAGTAATTTTATGCTTGAAGCTCTAAAATGCTCAACACGTTAAATCCCATTCATTTCAATGGGGCCTATTCACACCTGGGCATTCACGCACAGAAGCGAACGCATACGTGAGTAGCGCCCACATATGTAAACGGTATTCAAACCACACATGTGAGGTATCGCCGCGATCTTTAGAGCGAGAGCAATAATTCTAGCTTTAGACCTCCTCTGTAACTCAAAACATGCAATCTGTAGAATTTTTTTTAAACGTCGCTCATGGAGATTTTAAAGGGTGAAAGTTTGTCGCCATTCCACGAGCGGAGCGCAATTTTGAAGCATGACATGTTGGGTATTAATTTTTTTGGCATAACATTGTCTTTCACAATATAACAAAAAATTGGGATAACTTTACTGTTTTATTGTTTTTTTTTTTTTTTATTTAAAAAAAAAGTGTAGTTTTCCCCAAACAAAGTGCGCTTGTAAGACCGCTGCGCAAATACGGTGTGACAAAGTATTGCAGTGACCACCATTTTATTCTCTAGGGTGTTAGAATAAGAAATATATATGTTTGGGGGGTTCTAATTAGAAGGAAAGAGATGGCCGTGAAACAACACATTAGAACTGCTGGAACTGTTATACTTGTAATGCCAAACGGCCACCACAAGATGGCGCCAGATGACGGAACACCTGCAGAAAGCGGTGGCCTCAATTACCGGCGGGCGCACAGACACAGGATCCTGGCCGATAACTGAGGCTGCGGCTTTGCGGCCTAAGCTTCCTTCTGTGACAGCCGCAAAGTCGCGGCCTCAATTACTGGCGGGCGCCAGGTCGCAATTGCGACCGGGCGCCTGGATTTTGTCGAGCCCTGCTTTAGTGTATAATAAACTCTTACCTAGGAGTAATTTTTTTTATTCTTTTACCCGTACTGTTGGCTAAGATGATGATTAGACCCTGACAGGTTGATTGATGTCGTTATTCTATGAATTTCTGTTGGTTCTGAATCAGTATCACCCAACGTGATGTGACATTTTATCTTCTTCCAGATGATCGGTAATAATCCTATTCTGGCGGGTAACCCCCAACTCCAGGAACAGCTTCGACTTCAGCTACCCGTCTTTCTACAGCAGGTAGGTGGCCTGTGGTCTTCACTTTTCTTAAGGTCTTTCCATCTGTGATTTCCATTCATTTATTATTATTTAGGTACTTTTATAGCGCCGTCAATTTACGCAGTGCTTTACATATACATTCAGGGATGGACTGGCCATTGGGACTACAGGGAGTTTCCCTGTGGGCCGATGGCTCAGTGGGCCAGCTTCAGTGACAGCGGACCACCGCCCCCCCCTCCGCTCCTCTGTCTCTCCCTCCCTGCAGTGCTCATCTGGTGGGGGGGGGACAAGGAAGCATCGGGAGGAGCAGGGGGGAGGGGACAGACAGCTGACTCAACAGCTATGGCCTGGGAGTTTCTCACTTCTGCCTAATCTTGTCCCATAAGGGGGGGCACCGAACTGATTTTTTGTCCCGGGTGTAATAATGTCTACCTTCCCCACTGGTATTGCCTATCAGAGTACCAGAACCAGCCGTTCTACTCTAATAAAGGGGGCTTGGGTGGCCGAGGGGGGTTGCGGGAGTTGTATGGCCGCCGTGGGAGAGACCTGTCAAAGTGGGCCAGTCCGGATGAAGTCAGGGGCCAAATTTTTGTCCCAGTCCAGCCCTGTATACATTGTACATTCACATCAGTCCCTACCCTCAAGGAGCTTACAATCTAAAGTCTCCAACTCACATTCATATACTAGGGCCGACTTGGGCAGAAGCCAATTAACCCCTAAAGGACCGCCTCCTGCACATTTACGTCGGCAGAATGGCACGGCTGGGCACATGCACATACAGGTAGGTGCTGTACTAGTACCCAGCCGTGGGTCACGGGTGCGTTACCGTGACCTGGTCCGAAGCTCCAGGACCGTGGGACTTGCGGACCCGATCGCCGATGGAGTCCAGCAACCGGTCCCCGGAGCTGAAGAATGGGGAGAGGTGTGTGTAAACGCAGCTTCCCCATTCTAAGCTGTGGCGGTGTCATCGATCGTGTGATCCGTTTTTTAGGGGGACACAATCGATGACGTCACACCTACAGCCACACACCCCTACAGTTGTAAACACACTTCAGGTCACACATAACCCCATCAGCGCCCCCTTGTGGTTAACTCCCAAACTGCAACTGTCATTTCCACAGTAAACGATGCATTGTAAATGCATTTTTTGCTGTGAAAATGACAGTGGTCCCAAAAATGTGTCAAAAGTGTCCGCCATAATGTCGCAGGCACGAAAAAGATCGCCGCTATTGGTAGTTAAAAAAAAAAAGATAAAAATGCAATAAAACTATCCCCTATTGTAAACGCTATAAATTTTGTGCAAACCAACCGATAAACGCTTATTGCGATTTTACCAAAAATATGTAGAAGAATACGTATCGGCCTAAACTGAGGAAAAAATATTTTTTTATATATATTTTTGGGAGATATTATAGCAAAAAGTAAAAAATATAGAATTTTTTTCAAAATTGTCGCTCTATTTGTTTATAGCGCAAAAAATAAAAACCACAGAGGTGATCAAATACCATCGAAAGAAAGCTCTATTTGCGGGAAAAGGACGCCAATTTTGTTTGAGAGGCATGTCGCACGACCGCGCAATTGTCCGTTAAAACGACGCAGTGCCGAATCGCAAAAAGGGGCCTGGTCCTTTACCTGTTCCGGGTCTTAGGTGGTTAACCTACCAGCATGTCTTTGGAGTCTTTTTGGAACTGGGACTTGTATAGGGCCTGTTGTGTTATTTGGTGATATTAACCACTTCCTGCCCATATGCCATCGACGTCCTGGACTTGCAGTGGAGATCTGGATGATGTCTGCAGCTACGGGGCATCATCCAGATATCTATCAGTGTAAAAGCCATTCTAGCGGCTGATTAGCCTCTGGATCACTTTCACAGGCACATTGAAGGTATTAGAAAGATGGAGCCAATATAACAAAATTCAATAATTATCGAGCAGCCAATGTTTTCCAAATCTTTTGCATTTTATTTTTTTTGCACTGCCTTGTACAATGTGTGATGCCTGTAATTCAGTGTTTCTCAATTCCAGTCCCCACGCCCCCCCAACAGGTCAGGCTTTCAGGATTTCCCTCAGATGAAAAGGCTGTGGTGATTACTAAGGCAGTGAAACTGATCAAATCACCTGTGCAAAATAATGGAAATCCTGAAAATGCTGTAATTGTTCTAGCGACACCATTAAAAAAAAAATTGTATTCATGTCAATGTGATCTTTATCCACAGATGCAGAATCCCGAAGCTCTTTCTGTCATTTCCAATCCCCGAGCCATGCAGGCGCTTCTCCAAATCCAGCAAGGCCTACAGACCTTACAGACGGAGGCCCCCGGCCTGCTATCCAGGTGAGATCAAAAATTTCCAGTTCATGGCTGCGCTGTACAGCATATTCATTCCCTGGGAAGTGGTGACATCACAAGGGGGGGGGGGCTTCACCGCTTAAGAGTGAACAATTACCTGTGGGGGGTTGTGGGCTGCATTTCTTTGGAAATGTTTCAAAACACAACATGATGGCCTTTGAGTGCAACACCAAGGTGTGTGTGTGTGTGTGTATGTGTGTCTGTCTATCCTTTTCTTTTCCTTTTTTGTATCCCTTCAGATTTCATAAAAATTTTCTTTTTAGTTGAGAGAAAAAAAATAACGAGCGCTATACAGATATATTATTTCTCTCGATCAAAAATAATTATCTTTTTTAATAAAAAAAATATATAATTTTTTTTTTCTAGAAAAATATATAATTTTCTCTAAATATATATTATTTTAGAGAAAATTAATATATATTTGTAGAAAATTATGTTTTTCTAGAAAATATATATATATATATATATATATATATATATATATATATATATATATATATATATATATATATATACTCTAAATATATATTAATAAAATTTTCTCTAAATATATATATATTAACATTTTCTCTAAATATATATATATATATATATATATTAACATTTTCTCTAAATATATATATATTAACATTTTCTCTAAATATATATATATATATATATATATTAACATTTTCTCTAAATATATATATATATATATATATATATATATATTAACATTTTCTCTAAATATATATATATTAACATTTTCTCTAAATATATATATATATATATTAACATTTTCTCTAAAAATATATATATATATATATATATATATATATATATATATATATATATATATATATTATATATATATATATATATATTTTTGTTTATTAAATTTCTCTCTAAAACTATTTTTTTTTATTTTTTTTATTTATAAACAAATGTTTACTACTAGTCAGCGGCTCCTATTGCAGTGACCAACATCTGCTGCTAGCTGCACATGCTCAGAGTGGTCAGTCACTAGTAGATCCTGGTATCAGTCGATTGGGGGCTATGTGCGTTTCCCAACAGCACCTCTACATTACAATGCTTTAGAGTTCCGCCCCCAGACTGTCACCTGGTATGGTGTCTCCCCAATGCTTGCTGGGAAATGTGACTTCCTGTTTGTACTTTACTCTTTTTGCTTTACAGGGAGGGAATTGACCTTTTCGAGCCTCCTGTGTTGTGTTTTTTTTTTTTTTTTTCCTCTTTATTAATTGTTTTTTAATCTACAGTTCTGGCGGTTTCAGTATCCCCGGAGTGCCGCCGGCGTCCACCGCAAGCACAGCCCCCGACAACGCCACCCCCTCCACGCCCGGCAGTGCCTCTCCAGCAGGGGGCAGCAGCAGTGCTCAGCAACAGATGATGCAGCAGATGATTCAGCTCCTCGCAGGAGGGAGCTCACCGGTAAGAGGGGCGGAATCCTAAGAACTCTTCTTGGGGTTTTTTTTTAGAAATCTTTGCCGTCTGATGTGAGAATCGGCTGATTTGGCTGCCTAGTCTTGAAATTTTCTCATTCTATATTTAGTCCGCTGTTTATACAGAAATTTCTGATTAATTGTATACAACGCAGTCTGTTTTATTGGGTTAAAATGACTAATCTCTTTTTTACACCGGGTGCAAGTGTCTAGTCCTTTCTTACACTGGGCCTAAAGGTCTAGTCCCCCCCCCCCAACCCATTCTTACCCTGGGTGTAAAGGTCTAGTTCCCCTCCCTCCTTACACTGGGCCTAAAGGTCTAGTCCCCCCAACCCATTCTTACACTGGGTGTAAAGGTCTAGTTCCCCTCCCTCCTTACACTGGGCCTAAAGGTCTAGTCCCCCCCCAACCCATTCTTACACTGGGCTTAAAGGTCTAGTCCCCCCCTTCTTACACTGGGCCTAAAGGTCTAGTCCCCCCCCCCCTTCTTACACTGGGCCTAAAGGTCTAGTCCCCCCCCCCCCCAACCCATTCTTACCCTGGGTGTAAAGGTCTAGTTCCCCTCCCTCCTTACACTGGGCCTAAAGGTCTAGTCCCCCCAACCCATTCTTACACTGGGTGTAAAGGTCTAGTTCCCCTCCCTCCTTACACTGGGCCTAAAGGTCTAGTCCCCCCCCCCCCCCCCCCCCCCCCCCCCAACCCATTCTTACACTGGGCTTAAAGGTCTAGTCCCCCCCTTCTTACACTGGGCCTAAAGGTCTAGTCCCCCCCCCCTTCTTACACTGGGCCTAAAGGTCTAGTCCCCCCCCCCCTTCTTACACTGGGCCTAAAGGTCTAGTCCGCCCCCCCTTCTTACACTGGGCCTAAAGGTCTAGTCCCCCCCCCCTTACACCTGGCCTAAAGGTCAATTCCCACCCCTTCTTACACCTGGCCTAAAGGTCAATTCCCACCCCTTCTTACACCTGGCCTAAAGGTCTAGTCCCACCCCCCTTCTTACACTGGGCCTAAAGGTCAATTCCCACCCCTTCTTACACCTGGCCTAAAGGTCTAGCCCACCCCCCTTCTTACACTGGGCCTAAAGGTCAATTCCCACCCCTTCTTACACCTGGCCTAAAGGTCTAGTTCCCCCCCCCCCCTTCTTACACCTGGCCTAAAGGTCTAGTTCCCCCCCCTTCTCACACTGGGGCCTAAAGGTCTAGTTCCCCCTTACCCTTCTTACACTGGGCCTAAAGGTCTAGTTCCCCCTCACCCTTCTTACACTGGGCCTAAAGGTCTAGTTCCCCTCCTTCTTACACTGGGCCTAAAGGTCTAGTTCCCCTCCTTCTTACACTGGGCCTAAAGGTCTAGTTCCCCTCCTTCTTACACTGGGCCTAAAGGTCTAGTTCCCCTCCTTCTTACACTGGGCCTAAAGGTCTAGTTCCCCCCTTCTTACACTGGGCCTAAAGGTCCCCCCCTTCTTACACTGGGCCTAAAGGTCCCCCCCCCTTCTTACACTGGGCCTAAAGGTCCCCCCCCCCTTCTTACACTGGGCCTAAAGGTCCCCCCCCTTCTTACACTGGGCCTAAAGGTCCCCCCCCCTTCTTACACTGGGCCTAAAGGTCCCCCCCCCTTACACTGGGCCTAAAGGTCCCCCCCTTCTTACACTGGGCCTAAAGGTCCCCCCCCTTCTTACACTGGGCCTAAAGGTCCCCCCCCTTCTTACACTGGGCCTAAAGGTCCCCCCCCCCCCCTAAAGGTCCCCCCTTCTTACACTGGGCCTAAAGGTCCCCCCCTTCTTACACTGGGCCTAAAGGTTCCCCTCCTTCTTACACTGGGCCTAAAGGTTCCCCTCCTTCTTACACTGGGCCTAAAGGTCTAGTTCCCCTCCTTCTTACACTGGGCCTAAAGGTCTAGTTCCCCTCCTTCTTACACTGGGCCTAAAGGTCTAGTTCCCCCCTTCTTACACTGGGCCTAAAGGTCCCCCCCCCCTTCTTCCACTGGGCCTAAAGGTCTAGTTCCCCCCCCCCCCCCCCCTTCTTACACTGGGGCCTAAAGGTCTAGTTCCCCCCCCACCCTTCTTACACTGGGCCTAAAGGTCTAGTTCCCCCCCTTTTTTCCCCTGAATATAAATGTCCATACCCCCCCCCCTTTTTATATATTTATATATATATATATATATATATATATATAAACAAATCCCCCCCGGGGTATAAACGTCTAGAAAAGTATGTCTGAATGTGTATAGACCATCCTCTTAATACGCTGTTCTCACTTTCCAGGGGCAGACGCCGGAAATGCGTTTCCAGTCCCAGTTAGACCAGCTAAACGCCATGGGCTTCATAAACCGCGAAGCCAACCTGCAGGCGCTTATAGCAACAGGCGGAGACATCAACGCAGCCATCGAGAGACTGTTGGGCTCTCAGCCCTCCTAATGACAAAGACCACCCCCCCCCCCCCCAATCCGGACAATGCAGGAACACGCCAAATCCCAACAGTACCATCCCGGCCCTTGTACTGGCCTCAGCCACCGAGCATCATGGGAAGTGGCCAAGCCCCCGCTGCTGACAAGGATAACACCTCTGAATCGGACTTCCCTGCTTTATCCTGAAGAGGGCGCTCAGTCTGTACACACATCATCTCTTCCTCGCCCTGCAGGGTGTGAGCCGTTTGGTAATTCGCCGCGGCCTCTCTCTCCCCTCCCCCAATTTCAGCTCCGCATTAACCCCGTGGCAGCCGCCCTCGCTGTTATTACACAGGACAGTCTACACCCGCTACTAGTGCTAATTGCTCATAATTATTTAACTCACTAATCTACAGTTGACTGCTCCGGCGGATAATGCAAAGCCTCAAAAACGTGTAGAATTGTTTTTTTCGGCCCCCTTTTTCTTTTTTCTTTTTTTTTTTTTTTTTAACCTTTTTTGCCCCAACTAAGTGAATTCTTTTCTTTAGAATTTGATTTTAACAATAAACCAAATGTTTTATTTTTTCCTGAACTTACGCACAGACAACAGCTAATCTCGAGGCCTTGCGGATAATTGATGTATTTTCCCCCCCCTCCCCCAACCTGGTAAAACGGTCAGAGCATCTTCTGGTTTCTTTAACAAATATTTTCCCTACTTTTTTTTTATTTTTATTTTTTTGTCCCTCCCTTTTCTCTGTGCGTAAGATCGTGGTCACTAAAAGCATCTTGGCAAAATGGCGTTTGTTGTGTGTGTTTTTTTTTTTTCATTTTATTGGATGGGGGGGGCTTAGCTGTATTAAATGGATTAGTTCACCTTTCTGTTGGGAGAGTTGAAAGTTCCCCCTCAAAATGGTCCCCCCCCCCCCGACTAACCTGTGTAAAAAAAAAAAAATGTGTGTACACACACGTGTGTGTGTGTGTATATATACACATACACACACACACAATTATTAAAAAGTGTTTAATATCGCGCCCGTCTTACCCATAGGTCTCACCCTTAACGCAAACGTACACATCACCCATAGCAGAGAACAAAAATCGGCACCGCAGCAATTAAAAGGGGTACTAAGAAGGGAGAAACCTAATATAACATGAGAAGGACTCAAAACGCCCCTCTACTGGTTCAGCCATAGACTTGGGTAAACAGGTGGGTTTTAAGTTTGCGACGGAAAGCCAGGAGGTTACTAACCTGTCTAATCGACAGGGGGATGCTGTTCCAAAATTTCGCCCCCTGGACGGAAAAAGAGCGACCTCCTCAACGGGCTTTCCTAAAGCGAGGCACCGTGAAATCCAGGGAGGTACTGGAACGGAGGGGGCGGGAGGGAACGTATTTGATGGATCTTGCACCGAGGTAGCCTGGACCCGAACCATAGAATACCCTGTGCATAATACAACCAGTCTTGAACAATATCCGTTTTGAAATAGGAAGCCAATGCAGGGCGACAAGAGAGGGGGTGATATGCTCTCTATGGGAAGCACCCGTGAGTAGCCACGCAGCTGCATTTTGGACAAGCTGGAGTCTATGCAGGTGGTTGTTAAAGAGTCCTAGATACAGGGCATTACAATAGTCCAGACGACTAGCGATCGTGGGAGAGACAACCGTTTTTTTGCTGGGGTGGTCAATGAATCGAAATAGCACCCTCAGAAGTTTAAGATGGAAGTGGCAGGTGCTTACCACCTTGCTTATCTGGGGGATCAGAGTCAACCGGGAGTCCAGGATGACTCCCAAGTCCCTGACCTGGGTGTCTCTCTCGGGAACGCTGCCAAACTCCGAGGGCCATTGAGGCAGTGTAGGGGCCAGACTCAAGTCACTGAAGGTAATACATTCGGTCTTACTATTGTTTAACTTCAGAGAGTTGGCACAGATCCACTGATCGATCTCCCGAAGGCAAGCGGCCAGGGTTTCGGGAGCAACTTCACCATGTTTGAATTTAAAGTAAAGCTGCGTGTCATCGGCATAGACATGGAACTGGAGATTGTGATGCCTGATGAGGTCAGCCAGTGGCCTCACATATGTGTTAAACAGGACTGGAGATAAAGCCGATCCCTGTGGAACTCCACAGGAGAGGGGGAGGTCAGCTGATTGAAAAACCCCCAGCTGTACTCGCTGCGTCCTCTCCTGGAGAAAGGAGGCCATCCATGCCAAGGCTTGACCTTCTAATCTGGCAATCGTTACCAATCGATCCAGAAGCACCTGATGGTCAATGGTGTCAAATGCAGAAGACAGGTCCAGTAACACTAGAACCACCGAGTGATCCTGGTCTAAAGCTGTCAGAAGATCGTCCTGGACGTTGACAAGAGCTGACTCTGTGCCTCGCCCAGGCCGGCATCCCGACTGGAAGTCATCCAAAATGTTGTTGGACTCTAGGTGATTCTGAAGTTGACCTACCACAGCTTTTTCGGCTATCTTCTCCACGAACGGAAGGCCAGAAATTGGTCTCAGGTTGCTCATCTCAGTCGGGGCGAGCGATGGTTTCTTAAGCAGGGGAGTCACCACCGCCTGCTTAAGAGAACTCGACACCCGACCGGAGGCAAAGGAGCTATTAATGATGTCCTGTATAAACGGGGCCAGGGCCTCCGCGCAGGACCTCATCAACTTAGGACAGGGGTCCTCAAACTATGGCCCTCCAGTTGTTTAGGAACTACAATTCCCATCATGCCTAGTCATGTCTGTGAATGTCAGAGTTTTGCAATGCCTCATGGGATGTGTAGTTCTGCAACACCTGGAGGGCCGTAGTTTGAGAATCCTTGACTTAGGACAGGGATCCAAAGGGGAGGAGGAGGCTTTTAAGCATACACATATATATATATATATATATATATATATATACACACACATACATATAAAATATATTTAAAGAATCTTTTTTTTTTTTTGGTTTTTAAAAAAAACATTTATACAATCAACATCACATTTATACAATCAAGACCACATTTTCAAGACGTTTACAATATAAATTTCTCCATTTAAATACATTCATCATTTCGTGTACATACATTCCAACATAAAAAAAAAAAAATTACATATATCACAACCATAGAGGACAGATCTACCTCCTCCAGACCTCCTGCCCCCTCCTCCCCCCACCCCCCGGGGAGGAGAAGGGAAAAGAGAAAAAAAAAGGGGGGGGGGCCACTTAAGACCCGGACCAAAATGCTGCCAAATGACCTTGCCCCTTTTTGCGATTCGGCACTGCGTGCGACGTGGCTCCCAAACAAAATTTGCGTCCTTTTCTTCCCACAAATAGAGCTTTCTTTTGATGGCATTTGATTGCCTCTGCGATTTTTATTTTTTTGCGCTATAAACAAAAATAGAGCGACATTTTTGAAAAACAAAACAATATTTTTTACTTTTTGTTATAAGAAAAATCAAATAAACTAAATTTTAGTCAAACATTTAGGCCAAAATGTATTCAGCCACATGTCTTTAGTAAAAAAAAATCACAATAAAAAAAAAATAGCTACCTAGCGGGAACAGCGACACTAATACAGCGATCAGAAAAATGATCGCTTAGTGACACTGGCAGTAGGGAGTGAAAGGGTTAACTAGGGCGGTGATCAGGCGGTTAAAACTTTATTAGGTTCAGGGTAGCCCCCTACGCCCCCCCCCCCCCAACACTCACTGCCTGTCACACTGACACTAAATACAGTAATCGTACATATATGATCACTGCATTCAGTGACACTGTGACAAGGGGGGGGGGGGGGGGTTAAATGTGTCTGTGTGCTGTTGTGTACACTTACTATGTGATGTGATCTCTCCTCAGCGGTGGTCGAAAAAACCGCAGAGGGAGCGATCACATCACTTCCCCCTTCCTGTGTTTACACAGGAGGAGGAAATGACACGCAGGGGGAGTGCGCGCATTGGCTGAGAGCGATCCGGAGGGGGCGGACAAAATCCAACCGCCGCCCCCTCTGCACGGATCGCTCGGCCAGGTAACCGGACCGCCGCATGTACCGGGGGGGGGGGTCTGATCGAACCCCCCCCAAGGCACCAACGTATATATACGTTGATGTGCCCGTCGGTGCCATTCTGCCGACGTAAATGCATGCGGCAGTCCGCAAGTGGTTAACCACTTCCCGCCCGGCCAATAGCCGATTTACGGCCGGGAAGTGGTTATGAAATCGTGACTAGACGTTCTCAAACGTCTAGCACGATTTCATGCCGTGGGCGCGCAGCGCGGTGATGCGGGGTGTCAGTTTGACACCCTGCACCTCCGATCTCGGTAACGAGTCTCCGGCGGAGCCTCGTTACCACGTGATCAGCCGTGTCCAATCACGGCTGATCACGATGTAAACAGGAAGAGCCGCCGACGGCTCTTCCTTACTCGCGTCTGACAGACGCGATTTCAGGAGAGCCGATCAGCGGCTCTCCTGACAGGGGGGGTTCGCGCTGATTGTTTATCAGCGCAGCCCCCCTCGGATCGCCACACGGACCACCAGGGAGTGCCCACACTAGACCACCAGGGAACTTAAAAAAAAAATAAAAGGACAAAAAAAAAAAAAATCAGCAAGAAAAAAAAAAAGGGGCAGTAAAAAAAGATGCCAATCCGTGCCCACACATGGGCACTGATTGGCAACATTGATCCATCAGTGCCACCCCTCAGTGATCATCAGTGCCACCCCAGTGTCTGTCAGTGCCACCCTACAGTGCCAATCCATGCCCAGTGCCCACCTGTGCCACCTATCAGTGCCCACCTATCAGTGCCCACCTGTGCTGCCTATGAGTGCCCAGTGCTGCCTATGAGTGCCCATCAGTGCCCCATACCAGCGCCGCCCATCAGTGCCCCATACCAGCGCCGCCTATCAGTGCCCATCAGAGCTACCTAATCGGTGCCCATCAGAACTACCTCATTGGTGCCCATCAGTGCCACCTCATTGGTGCCCATCAGTGCCACCATATCAGTGCCCGTAATTGAAAGAGAAAACATACTCATTTACAAAAAAATTAACAGAAAAAAATAAAAACTTTATTTTTTTTTTCAAAATCTTTGCTCTATTTTTAGTTGTTGCGCAAAAAAAAAAAATCGCAGAGGTGATCAAATACCACCAAAAGAAAGCTCTATTTGTGGGGAAAAAAGGACGCCAATTTTGTTTAGGTGCAGTGTAGCATGACCGCGCAATTGTTATTCAGATTGCGACAGTGCTGAAAGCTGAAAATTGGCTTGGGCGGGAAGGTGCGTAAGTGCCCGGTATGGAAGTGGTTAAACACTCCACACAATTGCATGCATGCATATATATATATTTATATTTTGCCACACACATGTAGCCCGTCCTGGTCCAGCCATGTGATCTGGCATCTCAGTAACTGCTGCAGGGGAGAGGAGGAATTGCTGCAAATGGCCACACCAGAGCTGCCTGAATATAGCCAAGTATATGCTTTGTTTATCCAAAAAAAGTATAAACTTGCCTATATTAACCCCTTCAATACCGGGCTTTTATACCCACCTCAATACCGGACCTATTCTGGCACTTCTCTCCTACATGTACAAATCATCATTATTTTCCTAGAAAAATTATGCAGAACCCCCAAACATTATATATGTATTTTAAGCAGACACCCTAGGGAATAAAATGGCGGTCATTGCAACTTTTTATCTTGCACGGTATTTGCGCAATCATTTTTCAAACGCCTTATTTTTGTAAATTTGTTTCATGAATTAAAAAACAAAACAGTAAAATCAGCCCAATTTTTTTGTAAAATATGAAAGATGATGTTACGCTGAGTAAATAGAAACCTAACATGTCACGCTTTAAAATTGCGCACACATGAAATGGCGTCAAACTTTGTTATTCTCGATAGGCGACGCTTTAACATTTTTACAGGTTACCAGTTTAGAGTTACAGAGGAGGTCTAGGGCTAGATTTGCTGCTGGCGCTCTAACGCACGTGGTGACACCTCACGTGTGGTTTGAACAACGTTTACATACGTGGGCTGGACTTGCGTGTGCGTTCACTTCTGAGCGCGAGCTACCGGTTATAGGGGCGTTGTAATTTTTTTTTTTTTTTTTACTTTACTTTATTTTTTACACTTTATTTTTTATTTTTTTTCGATCACTTTTATTCCTATCACAAGGAATGTAAACATCCCCTGTAATAGGAATAGTGTGTGACAGGTCCACTTTATGGAGAAATGTGGGGGGGGGGGGGGGGGGTGTCAAGACCTCACATCTCTAGGCTGGAAAGAATGAGATTGGGGAAAAAAAATTCACAGATCTCATTCTTACTAGCCACAATTGCGGTTTGTTTACGGGTACCCGGGCGTGACGTCATCGCATCGCGCCCGGACCTCTGACGGTCGTAGAGATGACTGGTGACCATCTGGTCACCAGTCATCTCTATGCTGCACATCCGGCGGACACCGATCATCTCTCCGGGCCCCTGATGGTACAGGAGAGCCCGGAGAAGCTTCGGATGGAGGGGGGGGGGGTCCCCTCCCCACCTATAAGAACGATCAAGTGGCGGAACCGCCGCTATGATCGTTCTTTTTGTGCGCAGGATCGCTGGTGGAAGAAAATTATATCTGAATGATGCCTCTAGGTGCCCCCATCATTCAGATATCCCCTCACAAAGTGCAGGACGTTACATGATGCCCACCCGGGATAATGGGTCCCCTTTCTAGACGTCATATGATGGTGTGCGGTTTTGAAGTAGTTAAAGCGGAGTTCCACCCTTAAAACCACTTTGTTTCATCCCATCCAGCATACTGGCGTCAGCGCCAGTATGCTGTTGTTTTTTTTTTTTTTTTAATGCATGTACTTACTTTATAATAAATCATTTAATTCCGTGCGTACCGCGGTATGTCGCCGCTATAAGGCGTCACGCCTTCCGGAAACAGCCGATTAGCGTTCGGCTCTTCTCGGCGCCTGCGCACAGACCCAGGAGCTGACTGCGCAGGCGCCGTAAATAGCCGGTCCTAGTTCGGGTTTTTTCGGAGGGCATGACGCGGCTATATACGGCGTCTGCGCAGTCAGCTTCTGGGTCTGTGCGCAGGCGCCGAGAAGAGCCGAACGCTAATCGGCTGTTTCCGGAAGGCGTGACGCCTTATAGCGGCGACATACCGCGGTGCGCACGGAATTAAATGATTTATTATAAACTTGTCTCAAGTACATGCATTAAAAAAAAAAAAAAAAACAGTTTTAAGGGTGGAACTCCGCTTTAAGCCACCTCTGGTGTGGTCATGTAGAGTTCTCGGGTCTAAGCCTAAAATGCCTCCACCCTGCAGTAGGAAGATGCTCTACTTAGATTTCTCCAGTAGGCTTAGTTCCATATGGACTGGCATTCTGCTCTAAAGGCCCGTACACACGATCGGATTTTCCGGTAGGGTTTTGTCTGATAATCCGACCGTTTATACGCTCCATCGGACAGTTGTTGAAATTTTTGACAACCAATAGCATGCTCTCAAATTTTCCGACAAATGGTGTTCCGTCGGATTATCCGATCGTGTGTTACAAAAGTCTGTTGGACTAAAATCCAAATTATAAACACGCATGCTCAGAAGCAATGCTAACCATAAGACAACATTGGCAGAAGTTGCCCAAAGGGTGGCGCTAAAGAGCAGAAAAAAAACACGTACGTACAGTTTGGCTGAAAAATTTTGCCGGCTGTATTTGAGACAAGTTCACAGCCAACGCCCTTCGCACAAATTTCCACAGAATTGTCCAATGGAAAGCCGATCGTTCAGTTCTCGATCACATCCTCCAACGTGGATCCTATACTGAGCTGTAAGGAATAAATACTCCACACATTTTCTTCCTTCAAATTTTATTTAAATTACAAATTCACAATCTGTTTTATTAAAAAGGACATTTTGTGGTAAAAGACAAAGGTGGCTAAGTTCTTTCCTCATTGTGACGTCCTACTTCTGAAATAGGGGGGGAGGTGGTATGACCCCCCCACCCCCCCCCCCCCTGTTCACACAGGAAATGGGTGTATGTAACACTTGTGTATGGGGTAACGGCATTCAGAATGTGATCCAATGAGAAAGTATTAACCACTGGAATGTTTTACCCCCCCCCTTCATGATCAGCACTGCGCTACTTTAACTGGCAAATGCAACACTACACACACAATTTTTTTATTTTATTTTTTACTTAAAGCGGTTGTAAACCGCAAAAAAATATATATATTTTTTTTAGACCTGCAAGGGAAAAGCCATAATGAGCTAATATGCACCGCATATTAGCTCATTATGAAATACTTACCTCGGAACGAGGTGTAGGGAACTTACCTGGTGCACGCCGAGCGAGATGTCATCTTGACTCGGCGTGTTTTCCGGGTATCGCCGCTCCAGCGCTGTGATTGGCTGGAGCGGCGATGACGTCACTCCCGCGCGTGCGCGCGGGAGATTTAAATCCGGCCAGGACGGCGGTGGCCGGTCCTTTGGCCGTAGATTCCCCCCTGCGCATGCGCCGCTGCAATCAGCGGGGGTAATATCTCCTAAACCGTATAGGTTTAGGAGATATTCTTTATACCTACAGGTAAGCCTTATTATAGGCTTACCTGTAGGTAAAAGTCGAAAAAGTGGGTTTACAACCACTTTAAATAGAACTTTTATTTTGGTGGTATTTCACCTGAGTTTTTTTTTTTCTTTTTGACTTTTTTAAACTTTGTTATAAAAAAAAATACCCAATCAAATGTTTCTATAAATTTAGACCAAAATGTTCTCTGCTACATGTTGCAAGTGCTGACAGTGATTGGGGGGTTGATCTTGCGAACACTGTTTTTGGGGACACGGATTGTGATCAAGATACTGATGTACAGAGAATTATCCCAGCAATGGCATTTATAGTGTGGTGGACATTCTGGTGCCAACTGATGCTAGCTGGGAGGGACACTAACTGGCGTCACTAGTGACACTTATACAGTGATCATGTTGTACACTGTACTAATGACATTGGCTGGGTGACATTAGGGCAATCACAGGGGTCATGGTGTGCCTAACAAGTGTATGTGATGTGTGCTGATCTGACTGGGTTTCTCCACTCGTTTTCAGATTTAAATGACAGGGAGAAATCCAGCCAGCACTCGTTATATTGGCTGTAACCTGCTGTAATATCCACAACTCCCCACAGTAATGCCAGGCTTTCTCCCTGGTATGGAGTGTCGTGCTTGCCCCCTCCCTTGGACTACAGGAGAGTCAGGACGCTCTCTACGTTGCAGATAGAGAAAGGAGCTACCGTGTTTCCCCAAAAATAAGCCTGGGTTTTATATTTAATTTTGGCAACAAAAGACACAGTGGGGCTTATTTTCAGGGTAGGTCTTACCATGTAATGTGCTGTCTTCTCTCTCTCCCTGCCTGTCAGGAATCCCCAGTGCGAACAAAGTAAAAATGCTTGTAGAATCTTCTCTATTACAGTATTATATAATGTACAATGTGTGTGTTTCTGTAATATAATTGCGGAGAAGAGAGCTCCGGAGGATCACAAAGGTGCAGATTGGTGCTATAATGAAGGTACCGTATTTATCGGCTTATACCGCGCACTTTTTTCCCCTTAAAATAAGGGGGAAAATTGTGGGTGAGCGATATACGCCGATACCCACGCTTAGTTTGAACTGAGCCGCCGACATATACCGAGTTCAGTACACTCGGGTACATTCGGCCAGGCTCGGCTTTGCTCGTGTTTGCGCATAAACGTCACAGAGCGTGAGCACGAGCGAAGCCGAGCCTGGCCGAATGTACTGCACTCGGTATATGTTGCGGAGGCGTTCAAACTGAGTGTGGGACGTGGGGATTAGACTTGAGACCGCGCTGGAGAAGCTGGGAGGACACTACTGAAGCCGAAGATGGACGCAGCGCAAGACACCAAAACTGTAAGTATTAAAATGTTTTTTTCACAGCAATGTCGAGTCCACATTAGGGGTGCGCTTTATACGCTGGAGCGTGCAATACCCCGATAAATACGGTATTTGACACGTTTATAATACAGAAAGACACATTGTACATTATATACTACTGTAATAGAGGGATTATAGGATTTTACAATGTGTGTGTTTCTGTAATAGAAAATGTGCCAGATACCCTCATTATAGTGCCGCTCTGCGTCTTTGTGACCCACCGGAGCTCTCTTCCCCGCAATTATATTACAGAAACATACACATTGTACATTATATAATACTGTAATAGTGTGGATTATAGGATTTAACAAGCATTTTAAACTAGGGCTTATTTTCAGGGTAGGGCTTATATTGCAACTGTCCTGGAAAATAACGCTAGGTCTTATTTTTGGGGAAACACGGTAGGTGTTGGTGGATGTCCTGACTCTATGGTAGCCCAAGGGAGGGGTGAGCATGACACTCCACACCAGGGAGAAAGCCTTGCATTACTGTGTGGAGTTACAGACAGAAGAATAGGAAGTGATGATTTCTCAGAAGAAATTAGGACATTTAAAAGCAAAATGGAAGGATGATGTAAGTCAGGGGTCTCCAAACTGCGGCCCGAGGGCCAGATGTGGCCCTTTGTTAGCCTTCATCCGGCCCTTGGGGCAGTATTGCTTCCAATGATATGAGGCAGTATTCCTCTCAATGGCACCAACAATGGGACACTATCTCTTAGACTAATAGCAATGATGGAGCCCTATTCCTCCTCCTATTGCCCATCAACACTGGGGCCATGTTTATTCTCACTGATGCTCAGCCCTGGGGCATTTTCTACCCGATTCGGCCCCCCTGAAGTCTAAAAGACCGTAAACTGGCCCTTTGCTTGAAAAGTATGGAGACCCCTGATGTAAGTGAAGGAGGACTGCACTGAGGTAAAGGAAGCTATTTAGGAAAAAATAAATTGTACCTTTACAACCCCCTGTAAGCCCCCTACTGGGGCGATTGACAACGGTAAAAACGTGACAGGTTCTGAATATTCCCTACTCTAACCAAAACTGAAAGAGCTTGATTTTGTGTTGGTTTGTTATATTGGAGGGCGGCAAAGGAGGTGCTTGGTTATTGCTTGACTGAAGTCGGCCTTTTAGGTGGACACCATATTTGTTGATCACACACATGTATATGGAGCAGACCATCTTGGCACACACGATTGGTCCTGGCTTTTGGAGAGCCCTTGACGGAAAAAACTTCAGACCAAGAGTCCCTTTAAAACACCTGTTTGAAGAAGTCCTTATAGCCAAGAACACCAGTTGGCGGAAGGTCGGCCATTGTTGTTGTTACTTGGAAGGCGAGAGCTTTCCGGGCAGTGTGGAGACTAAGATTTGCTGTTTATGTTAGAAACAACAAAATCACTAGTCTTCCATACCGACCAAGAAACTGATATCTGGATTTCGGCAACAATAGAGAGAGAGAAGTGTTTATTATTTCATTGACATAAAAGGTTACGTGAAAACATCAGACAAAACACATTTCATAGAAAATAGGCTAAGAAAAGGAGATTTATATAAAAGTGTCCTTCGCACTACTATATGGAATAGTGTAAATATATAAACAAGTAGTGATAAAAGGCGAGTCAAAACCTAATAGTGTCCAAAATACACAAAAATAAATGAATGAGTGATCTCGTGCAGTAATGTCTTATCACTTAACCAATAATATTGGCTTATAATCAAGAAAATCCCAAGGTCATAGTAAATAAAAGCTGAAAATGAATTCAAGTTATTCCAAATTAAAGCGGTCTCCAATATGCATTCATTACATCCGGTTAGAAGGTTGTTACCTATTATTCTACTTGAATAGGTAAGTCAATGACCAAGACCAGGGATCCTCAAACTACGGCCCTCCAGCTGTGGCGGAACTACACATCCCATGAGGCATTGTAAAATTCTGACATTCACAGACATGACAAGGGAATTGTAGTTCCTGAACAACTGGAGGGCCGTAGTTTGAAGACCCATGACCAAGACCATGGAGCCAATACTTCATATTCTTGGCTTACAGCTGTGTCAAGACTTTGATGGAAACCATGGAAGCATGTGCCTTCAGGAACAAGCTCCATAGCTCTTATCCTATTTGCCTGATGGGGCAGTCAATGACCAAGAACGTCAGGACTTGTATGGCGCAAGCTCCAGAGCTCTTATCCTATTTACTTGATAGGCAAGTCAATAACCAAGACCATGGAGCCAATACTTCATATTCTTGGCTTACAGCTGTGTCAAGACTTTGATGGAAACCATGGAAGCTTGTACCTTCAGGAGCAAGTTCCAGACCTTATTTACTTGATAGACAAGTCAATGACCAAGAATGTGGAGCCAATATTTCATGTTTTTGGCTCACAGTTGTGTCAAGATTTGGATGGAAACCATGGAAGCTTGTACCTTCAGGAACAAGCTCCATAGCTCTTATCCTATTTGCCTGATGGGGCAGTCAATGACCAAGAATATCAGGACCTGTATGGCGCAAGCTCCAGAGCTCTTATCCTATTTACTTGATAGGCAAGTCAATAACCAAGACCATGGAGCCAATACTTCATGGTCTTGGCTTACAGTGGTGTCAAGACTTTGATTGACACTTGTTCCAGAGCTCCTATCCTATTTAATAGATAGGTAAGTCAATGATAGAGAACAAGAATGTGGAGCCAGTACTTTATGTTCTTGGTCAGAGACCTACAGTTGTGTCAAGACTTGGATGGAAACCATGGAAGCATGTGCCTTCAGGAGCCAGTTCCAGACCTTATTTACTTGATAGGCAAGTCAATGACCAAGAATGTGGAGCCAGTACTTCATGTTCTTGGCTTACAGCTCTGTCAAGACTTTGATGGAAACCATGGAAGCTTGTACCTTCAAGAACAAGCTCCATAGTTCTTATGCTATTTGCCTGATGGGGCAGTCAGTGACCAAGAATGTCAGGACTTGTATGGCGCAAGCTCCAGAGCGCTTATCCTATTTATTTGATAGGCAAGTCGATAACCAAGACCATGGAGCCAATACTTTATGGTCTTGGCTTACAGTTGTGTCATGACTTTGATGGAAGCTTGTGCCTTCAAGAGAAAGTTCCAGAGCTCTTACCCCATTTACTTGATAGGTAAGTCAATGGTAGAGGACAAGAATGTGGAGCCAGTACTTTATGTTCTTGGTCAGAGACCTACAGTGTCAAGACTTGGATGGAAGCATGTGCCTTCAGAAGCAAATGTTCCAGACCTTAGGCAAGTCAATGACCAAGAATGTGGAGCCAATACTTCATGTTCTTGGCTCACAGTTGTGTCAAGACTTAGATGGAAGCTTGTACTTTCAGGAACAAGCTCCATAGCTCTTATCCTTTTTGCCTGATGTGAAAGTCAGTGACTAAGAACGTCAGGACTTGTAGGCAAGTCAATGACCTAGAATGTGGAGCCAGTACTTCACGTTCTTGGCTCACCGTTGTGTCAAGACTTGGATGGAAACGATGGAAGCTTGTGCCTTCAAGAACAAACGCCAGAGCTCTTGTCCTATTTATTTGAAAGGTACGTCTATGACCAAGAATGTGGAGCCAATACTTCATGTTCTTGGTCAGTGACTCACAGTTAGGGTTGTGTATTACACTATACAGACCACTATATCAGCAGCACAGGGCTTCACAACCGCTATGTGCAACAGGATCCAGATGGGTTGGCTATATTTGTAGTTCACCTTCACTTTTTGTGAAAGGGTGAACCTACCCTTTAAAGCAGATCTTAACTCAATTAGCTCTTCTATTTACTCCATCCGTAAGTCAAAGACCAAGAACTTAAATGTACGGCCAATTCTTGATCTTGGGTCGATGACAGTTGCGCCAAGACAGAATGTGGAGCCAGTACTTTATGTTCTTGGTCAGAGACCTACAGTTGTGTCAAGACTTGGATGGAAACCATGGAAGCATGTGCCTTCAAGAGCAAGTTCCAGACCTTATTTACGGTACTTAATAGGCAAGTCAATGACCAAGAACATGGAGCTAATACTTCATGTTTTTGGCTCACAGTTGTGTCAAGACTTGGATGGAAACCATGGAAGCTTCTGCCTTCAAGAACATACTCCAGAGCTCTTGTCCTATTTACTTGAAAGGTATGTCTATGACCAAGAATGTGGAGCCAATACTTCATGTTCTTGGCTCACAGTTGTGTCAAGACTTGGATGGAAACCATGGAAGCTTCTGCCTTCAAGAACATACTCCAGAGCTCTTGTCCTATTTACTTGAAAGGTATGTCTATGACCAAGAATGTGGAGCCAATACTTCATGTTCTTGGTCAGCGACTTACAGTTAGGGTTGTGTATTACACTATACAGACCACTATATCAGCAGCACAGGGCTTCACAACCGCTATGTGCAACAGGATCCAGATGGGTTGGCTATATTTGTAGTTCACCTTCACTTTTTGTGAAAGGGTGAACCTACCCTTTAAAGCAGATCTTAACTCAATTAGCTCTTCTATTTACTCCATCCGTAAGTCAAAGACCAAGAACTTAAATGTACGGCCAATTCTTGATCTTGGGTCGATGACAGTTGCGCCAAGACAGAATGTGGAGCCAGTACTTTATGTTCTTGGTCAGAGACCTACAGTTGTGTCAAGACTTGGATGGAAACCATGGAAGCATGTGCCTTCAAGAGCAAGTTCCAGACCTTATTTACGGTACTTAATAGGCAAGTCAATGACCAAGAACATGGAGCTAATACTTCATGTTTTTGGCTCACAGTTGTGTCAAGACTTGGATGGAAACCATGGAAGCTTCTGCCTTCAAGAACATATTCCAGAGCTCCTGTCCTATTTACTTGAAAGGTATGGCTATGACCAAGAATGTGGAGCCAATACTTCATGTTCTTGGTCAGCGACTTACAGTTAGGGTTGTGTATTACACTATACAGACCACTACATCTACAGCACAGGGCTTCACAACCGCTATGTGCAACAGGATCCAGATGGGTTGGCTATATTTGTAGTTCACCTTCACTTTTTGTGAAAGGGTGAACCTACCCTTTAAAGCAGATCTTAACTCAATTAGCTCTTCTATTTACTCAATCGGTGTGTCAAAGACCAAGAACATAAATGTAGGGTCAATACTTGATCTTGGTTTGATGACAGTTGTGCCAAGACAGAGCGCTTAACCTATTTACTTGATAGGTAAATCAACGACCAAGAATGTGGAGCCAGTACTTCATGTTCTTGGCTCACAGTTGTGTCAAGACTTGGATGAAAACCATGGGTGCCTGTCCCTTTAAGAGCAAGTGCCAGAGCCCTTGGTTTTTGACTTGCCTATCAAGTAACTAGGACAAGTACAAAAATGTAGGACCAATATTTGATCTTGGGGTCAATGACCTAGATGAAAACAATGGAAAGCTTGTCCTTTCAAGAGCAAGTTCCAGAGCTCTTATTTACTTGATTGACTCCACATTCTTGGTCATTGACTTGCCTATCAATACTTCATGTTCTTGTTCTAGAAGCTTGTGCCTTCTAGAACAAGTGCCAAAGCTCTTCTAGTTTCTTGATGGGTAAGTCAAAGAACCAAAATGTAGGGCCAACAATATTTGATCTTAGGTCAATGACTCACAGTTGTGTCAAGACTTAGATGGAAACCATGGAACTAGCTTGTGCCTTCAAGAGCAAGTGCCAGAGCTCGTATCCTATTTACTAAGTCATATGGAGTCCGTACTTCATGTTCTTGGTCAGTGACTCACCCTTGGAGCTTGAAGAGCATCATCAGTTGCATCTCCTATGGTTCTGTCCTGAATGGGTCCTTGTTCTGGTTACGGGAGTTTAGGCTTAAACATTTTTGGCACCATTAACTTGTGTGGACAATCGGAAAAGAGGGGAAATCCCTTCTAAAGGCCCGTTAACACGATCGGATATTCCGACAACAATTGTCCGATAGGCGCATTTTGGCAGGTAATCCAACCGTCTGTACGCTTCATCGGACAATTGTTGGAATTTCCGACAATAAATGTTATCCGTGCAAATTGTCCCAGAACAAATGTGTTCCGTCGGATTATCCGATCGCGTGTACACAAATCCGGCGGATTAAAATCCAAAGTACAAACACGCATGCTCTGAACCAATGGTAACCATCTGACAACATTAGCAGAAGTTGTCCAAAGGGTGGCGGTAAAGAGCTGAAAAAACACTTTGTCTTGTGAATGTTGGATGAAAAAGTTCTGCCGTCTGTATGCAGAACAAGTTCACGGCCAACGCCCTTCGGACATAAATTTACGGATTTGTCTGATGGAAGTCCGATCGTCTGTATGAGGCGTTAGATGATTGTCACCAAGTCGGGTTTCTCTCTATTCCTGGCCTAGTGCCAACTGTAACATTTTTGGATTCGCTTTACTTTCTGGCTGGGTGACAATGGTCGCCAGAACAAAGTTTCACCTATGAATATACTTAAAGTGGAACTACACTGCATCTGCGCACCACAAACCGAAAACGCCATTTATTTAATCCATTTATAATATTGAAAGCAAACTCACCCGTCCATGTCTCCATGCTTTATTTTGCATCACTTTGAAAGCCACCCCCAGGCATTTCTGTCCGTTGCAGTCTTGGGTAAGTGCGGATGATTCATGTTGTGTTTATTTCCTGGAACCTCTCTGCCCTTAGCTCAGGCATGCAGGCAGAAGGGTGTGCTTAGCTGAGAAAACTCCCCATCTTGCCTCCTGAAGACTCCTGGGATGTATGACGCCATTGGACTAGGCCTGGAAATCAGGAAGTTACTGAAGAAAAGTAAATATAATATAATTTCCTATCTAATCACTAATGTGAGCAACACAAAGATTACAAATAATTCAGGCTGATTGAGTGAAGTTCTGCTTTAACCACTTCAACCACCGGACCATTTGGCTGGCCAAAGACCAGGCCACTTTTTGCAATTCGGCACTGCGTCGCTTTAAACGACAATTGCGCAGTCGTGCGACGCGGTTCCCAAACAAAATTGACGTCCTTTTTTTTCCCCACAAATAGAGATTTCTTTTGGTGGTATTTCATCACCTCTGCGGTTTTATTTTTTTGTGCTATAAACAAAAAAAAAAAAGAGCGACAATTTTGAAAAAAATTCAATATATTTTACTTTTTGCTATAATAAATACCCCTCCACCCCAAAAAAAAAAATCTCAGTTTAGGCCGATACGTATTCTTCAACATTTCTTTGGTAAAAAAAAAAAAAGCGCAATAAGCGTGTATTGATTGTTTTGCATAAAAGTTACAGCATCTACAAAATAGGGGATAGTTTTTTTTTTTTAAACTAGTAATGGCAGCGATTAGCGATTTTTATCGTGACTGCGACATTAAGGCAGACACATCGAACACTTTTGACACCATTTTGGGACCATTTCATATTTATACAGCGATCAGTGCTATAAAAATGCACTGATACTGTAAAAATTACACTGGCAGTGAAGGGGCTAACCCAGGGGTCTTCAAACTACGGCCCGCCAGTTGTTCAGGAACTACAATTCTCATCATGCCTAGTCATGTCTGTGAATGTCAGTGTGTTACAATGCCTCATGGGATGTGTACTTCTACAACGGTTGGAGGGCCTTAGTTTGAGGATCCCTGGGTTAACCTGTAGGGGGCGCTGAAGGGGTGAAGTGTGATCTAGGGCGTGATTCTAATGGTTAGGGGGCGTGGCTATGAGTGACATGTCACTGGTCACTGTTCCCAATGAGAGGGAGCAGACGATCAGTGACATATCACTAGGAAGAACGGGGAGATGTTGGCACAGATTCGCAGAGAGTTGGACGCACATTACACCGCCGTACGCAACGCCGACAGGCAAGCACTGCATTCAGCAAGCTATTGCTCCCAACGCTGCGTCGGTGTGGCGTATTTTTCGAAGGCGCAGGCCGGCGTAGGTGGAAGTGGGTGTGACCCCATGCAAATTATAGTCCGAGCATGGTGCAGTGTTTTACACCCGGCGTATCACAAACTGCGCATGCGCCGTGACGTGGACGCATGAAACTGCACCCTTATGCGCATGCTCACAACCACGCCGGCACAACTGCCTAAGCTACGCCGGATCACTACGTACGCCGTGAACGTAACGTACGCCCAATACGCCGGCCTGTGTTCTCTGGTGTAGACCTTTGCATGTCTGTTGCCGGGTTGCACCTCATCTATAGGGAATAACGCCGGACATACAATTGACGCACACCTCACGCAGCATGCGCACGTACGTTCGCGAATCGCCGTATTTCCCTCATTTGCATATTTGAATGATCAATGGGAGCAGCAATATGCGTCCAGACGAAAAGTATGGCCACGCTACGCCAGGGTATGTAAGCTACGTTGGCGTAGGGTGGCCAGTTTTTAGGCGTATGTTGGTTTGTGGGTCCGGCGCACAGATACGCTGGCGCAAATTTGCATTCACCGGCGCACATTTGCACTTAAGTGCTTTGTGAATCTGGGCCGTTGTGTTTACAGTGACATCTCCCAGTTCTTCAGCTCTGTGACCCGATCATAGGACACCGGTGGACTTTGAGTCCGCAGGTCCCGGAGCTTGCGGGAGTTTTCCGGCCGCCATGGGAGAGACCTGTCAAAGTGGGCCAGTCTGGATGAAGTCCAGGGCCAAATTTCTGTCGCAGTCCAGCCCTGGTTGGAATTAAGCCTCGTACACGCGAAGCCTCAGACTTGTGTCCGAAGGGCGTTGGCCAGGAACTTGTTTTGCATACTAACGGCACACAATTGTCGGCCAACAAAACACTAACGTAGTTACCTACTACGTGGTTTTCAAGCTCTTTAGCGCCACACTAGGGGCACTTTCTGCTAATGTTGTGTTTGGTAAGCATTGCTTCCGAGCATGCACATTTGGAATTTTGTCCGACGCATCCAAGCCTGCCATCCAACATTCGTCTGTGGAAAATCCGACAACAATTGTCCGATGGAGCGTACAAACGGTCGGATTTTCCGCCAACAGGCTGTCAACACACAATTCCCATCGGAAAATCCAATTGTGTGCAAGAGGCTTTAGTTCGCCTTTTCATTTTTTTTTTGTGAATAACTGAATTTATCCTTTAACCACTTGCTTACTGGGCACATAAACCCCCTTCGTGCCCAGGCGAAATTTCAGCTTCCGGCACTGCGTCGATTTAACTGACAATTGCGCGGTCGTGCGACGTGGCACCCAAACAAAATTGGCGTCCTTTTTTTCCCCACAAATAGAGCTTTCTTTTGGTGGTATTTGATCGCCCGTGCGGTTTTTATTTTTTGCGTTATAATGAAAAAAAGAGCGACAGTTTAAAAATATATATATATTTTTTACTTGTTGCTATAATAAATATCCCATTTATTTTTTTTTTTTAATATTTTTTTTTCTCAGTTAAGGTCGATACGTATTCTTCTACGTATTTTTGTAAAAAAAAAAAAAAAAATCACAATAAGTGACTGCTTTGCGCAAAAGTTATAGCACCTACAAAATAGGGGACATAATTATGATTTTTTATTTTATATATTTTTTTTACTAGTAATGGCGGCGATCTGCGATTTTTATTGGGACTGCGATATTGCGACGGACACATCGGACACTTTTGACACATTTTTGGCGCCATTCACATTTATACAGCGACCAGTGCTATAAAAATGCACTAATTACTGTATAAATGTGACTGGCATTGAAGGGGTTAACACTAGGGGGTGAGGAAGGGGTTAAATGTATTGCCTGGGTGTGTTCTAACTGTGTGGGGGGAGGGGGGTGACTGGGGGAGGTGATCGATGCTGTGTCCCTATGTACAAGGGAAACAGCATCGGTCTCCTCTCTCCCTGACAGGACGTGAAGCTCTGTGTTTACACTCAGAGCTCCACGTCCCTGCTGTCTCACCGACGATCGCGTGTACCTGACGGACATCGCGGCCGCCGTGTACACGCATCGGATCCTCGGTGATGCGTCGGGACTGTTTTTCCCCGCCGTGCGCCACCCTGTGGCGCGCGTGGGGAATTACAAGTAAATCACGTCCAAAGACGTGACCCCGGCGCCTCAGGTCCGCGCTGTTCACGTATTATGTCAATAGCGCGGACCTGAAGAGGTTAAAAAGGGAAAGTTTGTATTCCCCCAGCATGCAAACACAGTGCCATTGGCTTCAGCGGCGATTGTATTTTCATGCCTTTCCCCAAATTATGAAGAATTATCAGGCTGAATAGTGCTTTTTTATGACTGTGAACCCACACCAATAAAAACTGGGGGGTGCCGCTCCAGGCTCCCAGACGCCCAGATCTGGCCACTCACACTGAGAGTACAGGCATGGAAAGAGCCTATCCTGGCTCAGTATATGCAGTGTGAAGAAAAGAGAAAGCCCTGAAAGCCGCACTCCATCGCAACCCGACAAAGTAAAAGCAGCCTCAGCCCCGGCTCGTCCAGGCCACGCCTCCAACATGTTTTGTCCTGCTCGCAGGGCTTAGTCATAAAACTCCATAACTAAGTCCTCTGGGTGGGGCAAAATGTGTCAGTGGCATGGCCTGGACGGAGCCGGGCTGGGGTTGCTTTTACTCTGTCGGGGTTGTGATGGTGTGCGCCATCTGGGGCTTTCTCCAGTAGGGCAGAGGTTGGTGTCATTAGAACAGTGTCAGTAGTTAATTTTAATATTTTTTAACATTTTTTTTATATTTATTATTTTTTACAATATTCTTTTACAATTCATTATTTATTTATTTTTTAAATTGTAGGAACCCTATTGGGGGGCTTCTGTGAAATATCGGGGGTTTAAACACACTGCCGATGTCTCACTTTTGAGATTGAGAAAGGGACTGAGGACAGAGATTCTTCAGTCTTTTTTTCTGCAGCCAAGCAGCAGGGGGAATCTGCACAGCACACTATCATTAGGGTGTGCCCTGGCACACTGTGCGCACACTTATGGATAATCCTTCATATCCATCTTTAGCCACAGCCCCTGCTTGCTGACATATGAAGAGTGCAGTGACCGTCACTGGATGGGCAATTTTGTGTGTGTGTGTGTATTGAGAAACTCCAAAAATTGGTGGACTTTGTGGGCACATCCCCCGTTTCTCTCTCCCCTGTCTCTCTCTCTCTCTCTCTCTCACCCCCTCCTCTGTCTCTCCCCCTCTCTCTCTCCCCCCCTCCTCTGTCTCTCCCCCTCTCTCTCCCCCTCTCTCTCCTCCTCCCCCTCTCTCTCTCTCTCTCTCTCTCTCTCCTCTCTCCCCCCTCCTCCTCTCTCTCTCTTCTCCTCCCTCCTCTCTCTCTCTCTCTCTCCCCCCCTCCTCTCTCTCTCTCCTCCCTCCTCCCCCTCTCTCTCTCTCCTCCCCCCCTCTCTCTCTCTCTCTCTCTCTCTCTCCCCTCTCTCTCTCTCTCTCTCCTCCCCCTCTCTCTCTCTCTCCTCTCCCCCCCCTCTCTCTCTCTCTCCTCTCCCCCCCTCTCTCTCTCTCCTCTCCCCCCTCTCTCTCTCTCCCCTCCCCCTCTCTCTCTCTCTCTCTCCTTCTCCCCCCTCTCTCTCTCTCCTTCTCCCCCCTCTCTCTCTCTCCTTCTCCCCTCTCTCTCTCTCCTTCTCCCCCCTCTCTCTCTCTCTCCTTCTCCCCCCTCTCTCTCTCTCTCCTTCTCCCCCCTCTCTCTCTCTCCTTCTCCCCCCCTCTCTCTCTCTCTCCTTCTCCCCCCTCTCTCTCTCTCCTTCTCCCCCCTCTCTCTCTCTCCTTCTCCCCCCTCTCTCTCTCTCCTTCTCCCCCCTCTCTCTCTCTCCTTCTCCCCCCCTCTCTCTCTCTCCTCCCCCCCTCTCTCTCTCTCCCCTCCCCCCTCTCTCTCTCTCTCCCCTCCCCCCTCTCTCTCTCTCTCTCTCTCTCCCCCCTCTCTCTCTCTCTCTCTCTCTCTCTCTCCTCCCCCCTCTCTCTCTCTCTCTCTCTCCTCCCCCCTCTCTCTCTCTCTCTCTCCTCCCCCTCTCTCTCTCCTTCTCTATCGTGAGGGTCTTCCCTTCCTGTGTGTATTTGTGATTCACAATCTGACTTTTTTTATGATGACCAAGCGGCAAGATGGTGGCACCCAAAGGGAGCATAGCTTAGTCTTTGGTGAGACACTAGTGTAGGTCAAGGCAGATCTATGGGGGGGGGTCTGTTGAGCGACCACCAAAAACCTATTTGGCCCTGAACACTACAGGGGGCTGCTGTTTCTCAACTGCAATAAGAATCATGTGACCTTGCATCACTTTGATTGGCTCATCCTGTCCCGCTGTGCGGCGCCCAGTACAGTCTGTGCTTCCCGTAGTACAGAAGATCATTTGGAATGTGTGAAATAGAGCTGTTGCTGCGGAAGAGACATGAAGACATACAGCATGGAACGTTTGAAGCCATTATTCTGTTAAGAAAAGGTTTCATCTGCATTAGATTGCCCAAGGCACGTTTCCAATGATTAGAGCCAAATGCCTGAGGCATACCCACCGTGCGCCAGCGCTTATCCGCCTGTGTAGGCTTAATTAGATATTTACCTTGCGTGAAGGAAAAAATAAAAATATTAACCACTTCTTGCTGAATCTTCGGCTATAAAACATTGACGAGCCTTCAACACGTCCTCTATACCGCGTTCTCACCTTCGCACGCATCTATGAAATAAAGAAAATAAGATCATGATTGGATTAGATGGGCTGGTTCAGAATACTTAAACATTTGCCTAATTTACATGTTATGTCTAGAGATATACGAGCTTCTGGAAAGTTTGATCCACTTTGGTTTGGCCTAAATTTTGTAAAAGAAAAAAAAAATTAGCAAACCTCCAAAATTCAGCATTTCAGAACCAGAAGCTCCCATTGAAGTCAACAGAAATCCAAAACCCGGCTCCTAAAAAATGTTCAGCACCCGCACATGCCCGCTCTCTTCTCTTGGGTTCTCCTGGGTCCTTGGGGTTCCCTGAGCCCCTTTTCTATCATGCTCAGAATGAAGTCGACGCATGCTCGGAAACCACTGAACTTTAGTTTTCTCGGCTCGTCGTAGTGTTTTACGTCACCGCGTTTTGAACGGTCGGAGTTTGGTCTGGCAGTGTGTATGCAAGACGGCGTGAACAGAATTCCGACGAAAAATTCCATCGGATTTTAGGCAATTGGAAATTCTGATCGTGTGTACGGGGCATTGGATGCTAATGTCATCAACTCCAGCCACCTGTCTGTCTGCTATAATGTATATGAGTCTAGAATAACTTCTAAGCAGGGGCGGACTGACCAATCGGGCCCTAGGGCATTGCCTGAAGGCCCCATGCCACTAGGGGGCCCCATTAGGGTTGCCAGCCTTAATAAAACCAGGGACAGTATGTAAAATCTATGTTTTTTTACATCTGTCCCTGAAATGTACCTTACCGACATCCCTTTGTTCTAAAAATCCCAAGATTATAGCTGCTCCGCCTCTCCAGTACCTTTTCAGTGTGTGTATGTGTATTCTGTGTGTCTGTATACTGTGTGTGTATTCTGTGTGTCTGTATTCTGTGTGTCTGTATACTGTGTGTGTATTCTGTGTGTCTGTGTATATTGTGTGTGTGTGTGTGAGAATACTGTGTATGTATACTGTGTGTGTGTGTGTGTGTGAATACTGTGTATGTATACTGTGTGTGTGTATACTGTGTATGTATACTGTGTGTGTGTATATTGCCCATAAGGCAACCCTTATGGGGCCCCCTCGGGCATATTGTGTGTCTGTGTGAATACTGTGTATGTATACTGTCTGTGTATTCTGTCTGTGTATATACTGTGTATGTATACTATGTGTGTGTATACTGTCTGTGTATATTGTGTGTCTGTGTGTGAATACTGTGTATGTACAGTATATTGTCTGTGTATTCTGTGGGTGTGTGTATATTGCCCATAAGGCAACCCTTATGGGGTCCCCTCGGGCATATTGTGTGTCTGTGAATACTGTGTATGTATACTGTCTGTGTATTCGGTGTGTATATACTGTGTATGTATACTGTGTGTCTGTGTGTGTTTACTGTGCGTCTGTGTGTGAATACTGTGTATGTATACTGTGTGTGTATACTGTGTGTATACTGTGTGTGTCTGTGTGTGAATACTGTGTGTAAATACTGTCTGTGTGTGTGTATATATTCTGTGTGGCCCCATAATCTATTGCCTGGGGACCCCATAATCTCCTATTGCCCGGGGGCCCCATAATCTTCTATTGCCCGGGGGCCCCATTAGTTGTCAATCTGCCCCTGTTTTCAAGGATCTCTCACCCATTCTTGCTTGTGCTAATTGACCCTGCAATTGTATGAAGGAGTTCTGTGTTGATATGTATGATAATGTGTATTGTAGTTACGAAGTCACAACGGCTGCATAAGGGAATAGTTAATTAGCTCATGTTAATTTATGTGTCTGTGTATTGCTAGAGTAATATGAGCAGGATGTAGGAACCTCTTCTTTTACTGTATATAAGACTTGTATTCTGGTTCTAATAAGGGGTCCATGTTCAGCAGACAAACAAGTCTCGTCTCGTTGTGTGCTTGTGAGCGGTTGGAATATCTGATATCTATATATGTGGTATATGAGGAAAGCACTCACGCAGAGTGTGGGACCCTCCGTTACAGACCCTAACTGACATCCAGGAGAAGACGTCATTGTATGATGTAATATATTATGTTTAATTGTGAAATTTTGTATAAATCAATAAAAATAAATTGAACAAATATTCAGATTTGACCATCCAAACCTGTGAAATTTGGTTTAAAACTTTTTTTTTTTTGTCCAATGATCTTTTTAGCAGTGGCATTCTGACCACCACTGTTAGGGGTGCATTTTTCCCACTGACCATCAATTTAAAGGTGCATTTTTCCTGCTGGCCACCAATGTAAGTGCCATGTTTCTCACTGGATGACAATATAAATTATATTTTTCCCACTGTATGTAAGGCATTGCCACCACTGAAAGGGGAATTTTTCACACTGACCATCAATGTAAGGGGCATTTTTTTCCCCACTTGCCACCAATGTAGGGGGCATTTTTTCCCCACTTGCCACCAATGTAAGGGGCATTGTTCCGATTGGTGATCAGCTTGAAAAATGCCCCTTACATTGGTGGCAAGTGGGAAAAATGCCCTTTGCTTTGTTGGCCTTGAATTTTTTTCACTGGCTGCCAATGTAAGTGGCATTGTTCCCACTGGCCAACAATGTAAGGGACATTCTTCTCACTGATCACCAATGTAAGGGACATTCTTCCCACTGATCACCAATGTAAGGAACATTCTTCCCACTGATCACCAATGTAAGGGACATTCTTCTCACTGATCACCAATGTAATAAACATTCTTCTCACTGATCACCAATGTAAGGGACATTCTTCTCACTGATCACCAATGTAAGGGACATTCTTCTCACTGATCACCAATGTAAGGAACATTCTTCTCACTGATCACCAATGTAAGGGACATTCTTCCCACTGATCACCAATGTAAGGGACATTCTTCCCACTGATCACCAATGTAAGGAACATTCTTCTCACTGATCACCGATGTAAGGGACATTCTTCTCACTGATCACCAATGTAAGGGACATTCTTCTCACTGATCACCAATGTAAGGGACATTCTTCCCACTGATCACCAATGTAAGGAACATTCTTCTCACTGATCACCAATGTAAGGAACATTCTTCTCACTGATCACCAATGTAAGGGACATTCTTCCCACTGATCACCAATGTAAGGGACATTCTTCTCACTGATCACCAATGTAAGGGACATTCTTCCCACTGATCACAAATGTAAGGGACATTCTTCCCACTGATCACCAATGTAAGGGACATTCTTCCCACTGATCACCAATGTAAGGAACATTCTTCTCACTGATCACCGATGTAAGGAACATTCTTCCCACTGATCACCAATGTAAGGGACATTCTTCTCACTGATCACCAATGTAAGGGGTATTTTTTCCCACTGATCACCAATGTAAGGGGTATTTTTTCCCACTCACCCCCCAAATACATTGGTTTTAGCAGAGGTTCACTATGACCTAAAAATGATTTTAAGGGTAACTCTGGTAAAAAGTTGGAAAAAGGCTGGTCTAAATCATTTGATAATCCCTCAACTCTAGCTCTAGCCCCTTTGCCTAGTCACTGACCTATGAAGAGTAGAGTTACGGGACTGGTAAGGCATCTTATACATGGCTGGTGCAAGGATTTCTGACACCCTAGGCGAAACCCCATTTTGCCTTCGCCCACCTTGGCTCCACCCCCTTTGTCCTGCCCACGTATACCTTTTAATGTATACTTTTTAATGAAGTGCCCATAAAATGCAGCCTACCACTGCCCATGAATGTTTGCTTGCTTCGATTCATACGGGAGTCGAGACACAGACACAGACTTAGGCCGCCCCCGCCCTCTAACACTCTGTGTGAACGGAGCAGCGGCTGCCTGCAGATGCTGAGACTTAGTTGCTTGCTGCAGATAGAAGAGGGTAGAAACACCATTGGCTGGGCGCCCTAGACAGCAGTGCACCCTAGGCTGCTGCCTAGTTTGCCTAGTGGTAGCACCGGCCCTGGTCTTATGTGTGTGGGCGCATCGGTGACCAATAACCTGACTTCTTATTAATGGCAAATGAGGGGCAAGATGTGGTCACAACTTGGGTAACATACTGGTGTAGGTTCTTTCTAAGGTGAACCTATGGTGGTCTGTTGAATGACCAGAAACCTATTCAGCCTGAACACTACATTGGTTGAGACTGGGGTGGAGGTTCACCTTCCAGCAGGATAACGACCCTAAACATACAGCCAGAGCTACAATGGAATGGTTTAGAATCAAAGCATATTCATGTGTTAGAATGGCCCAGTCACAGTCCAGACCTAAATCACATTGAGAATCTGTGGCAAGACTTGGAAATTGCTGTTCAGACGCTCTCCATCCAATCTGAAAGAGCTTGAGATATTTTTCAAAGATGAATGGGCAAAAATGTCACTCTACCAGCTTTGCACATCTAGAGATTCATCCCCCAACAAGACTTGCAGCTGTAATTGCAGTAAAAGTTGGTTCTACAAAGTATTGACTCAGGGGGGCGCCATACAAATGCCCCCCATGCTTTTCACATATTTGTAAAAAAAAAATAAAAAAAACATTTATCAATTTACTTCCACTTCACAGTTATGTGCCACTTTGTGTTGGTCTATCACATAAAATCCCAATAAAAAGCATTTACATGTTTTGGTTGTAACATGACAAAACTTGGAATATTTCAAGGGGTACAAGGGGTATGAATACTTTTTCAAGGCACCAGTGTCCTAATCACTTCCACATCAGTTCCAGGGCCGTCTTTAAGGAAGGGCAAAGGGGGGAAGCTGCCCTGGGCCCTGTCATTGTCACATTCGCCAACTATCCCAGTTTGAATGAAGTTTTAGTCCTGTGCTGTATCCTGATATCTCAGTGTGAAGGGCTGCTACTAATGCTGCCCAGCTCTTTCATATTTTTGTGTACAGATGACTCACCTGCAGACCCTGTGTTTACATGTAATATGTGATTCATATGTAAATAAAAGGAGCATTCATATGTATATAGCGGCATGATTTATATGTAAATAGCTGAGCCCGGCAGCATTCATATGTAAATAAAGGCGGAATTCATATGTATATCATGTCCCTCTGCAGTGAGCAGTAATGATGTGCTGTAACCTCCAGCAACCAAACAGTGAGCAGTATTACTGTACAGTAATCTCTATCAACCAATCAACAAGAAAAAAAATATCATATGCTGTAACCTCTAGCAACCAGTCAGAAAGTGCTGTGACCTCTGGCAACCAATCACAATCACTGCCTGATCTGATACAGTAAACTGATTTTAAGTCTAGCTGATAATTATTGTATTTCTTAGAGCAGGTGGAGAGTAAAATTGCATGGGGGGGAGGCAAGATTTTTTTTGCCCAGGGTCCAATCAACATCAGTTCTTCAACACTGTACTGCACTGGTGACAGTATGTGTGAAAGAAAAAAAAAAAGGAGGGAAAAAAGTTTCTTACTTTCCTAAAAAATTGTGACAAAAAATGACAACTTCAAAAAAACTCGTCATGCCTCTTACCAAATACCTTGGACTGTCTACTTTCCAAAAAAGGGGCATTTGGGGATATTTGTATTGTCCTGGCATTTTTGGGCCTCAGGAAATGAGATAGGCCATCAGTACATCAAGATTGTTAGATTTCAAGATATATGATATATAATCCCTTACAAAAAAAGTAAATAAAATAAATAATACATCAAAAATAATAAAAAAAAATAAAGTAACCCCTAACCCTAAACCCCAAGTTTAAACCCTAATCCTAACCCCTAACAAAATAAATAAGTATTAATAAGTAAATAAATAATGATAAATACCCTAACCTTTAACTCCTAACCCCTTACAAAAAAAAAGTAAAATAATAATAATAAAATAAATAAATGATACAACAAAAATAATAAAATAAATAAATAACTAAATAAAGTAACCCCTAACCCTAAATATAAACCCTAATCCTAACCCCTAAACCTAACAAATTAAATACATATTATTAAGTAAATAAATACTGATAAATAAATGAACCCCTAACCCTAGCCTAACTCCTTACACAAAAAAAAGTAAAAAAAATAATTATAAAAAAATTATACATCAAAAATAATAAAATAAATAACTACATAAAGTAACCCTAACCCTAATATTAATCCCTAATAATAAACCCTAACTAGAACCACTTAAGGACCGCCTCCTGCACATATATACGTCGGAAGAATGGCACGGCTGGACAGATCCACATACAGTGTTAGGAATAAGTTCACCTGCTGGTGGCACTATCCTGCTCTGCGCTGTTTGCTGCAGTTTCAGTGTCCACCAGCAGGTGTCTACCAGAAGCTGTCAGGTTCTGATCGGCCACACCTGGCTCCAGCTGCCTGGATATTTAAGGCTGCTCCTCCCTTCCCCCAGTGCGTCAAGATTCTGGTCCCTTCCTGTCTGCTACCAGCTTGTGCCTGCCAACCTGCCCACCTGTCCTTGTCCTGATCCTTCCTGCCTTGTTCTATGCTCTTGTCCCCAGCCGTGTCCTTTTCCTTGCTTCCCTGTTGCCTTTTCCCCTGTTGTAGATATTGTTGTAGATACTGTATATAGTTAGCTATTAGGTTTATTAGTTATTATTGTTTGCTGGAGTGGTTTATGTTTTCATTGGTTGCTGTGTATGCTTGTTGGTGTATTCTCACTGTAAATAAATATCACTTAATATATATATCCTTTGTTTGGTCTCGGTTCCCTTGTGTAGCATACGTGTCTGGTCACCTTAGCCGCTGATCCTGACATACAGGTACGTCCTGTGCTAGTACCCAGCCGTGGGTCGCGGGCGCGTTCCTGCGGCGCGCGCGCCTGCGACCCGGTCCGAACCTGCGGGACTCCGGCGATCGGTCCCCAGAGCTGAGGAACGGGGTGAGGTGTGTGTAAACACGGCTTCCCCCCGTTCTTCACTGTGGCGGCATCATCGATCGCGTCATCCCTTTTATAGGGATACACAATCGATGACGTCACACCTACAGCCACACCCCCCTACAGTTGTAAACACACATCAGGTCACACATAACTCATTCACCGCCCCCTTGTGGTTAACTCCCAAACTGCAATTGTAATTTTCACAATAAACAATGCATTTTAAATGCACTTTTTGCTGTGAAAATGACAATGGTCCCAAAAATGTGTCAAAATTGTCCGAAGTGTCCGCCATAATGTCGCAGTCACGGGAAAAAAAAAAACCGCTGATTGCCGCCATTAGTAGTAAAAAATGTTTTTATAAAAAGGCGATAAAACGATCCCCTATTTTGTAAACGCTATAAATTTTGCGCAAACCAACCGATAAACGCTTATTGCGATTTTTATTTTTATTTTTTTTTAACCAAAAATAGGTAGAAGAACAAGCCTAAACTGAGGAAAAAATATATTTTATATATACTTTTGGGGGATATTTATTATAGCAAAAAGTTAAAAATATAGAAATTTTTTCAAAATTGTGGCTCCATTTTTGTTTATAGCGCAAAAAATTAAAACCGCAGAGGTGATCAAATACCCCCAAAAGAAAGCTCTATTTGTGGGGAAAAAAGTACGCCAATTTTGTTTGGAAGCCACGTCGCAAGACCGCGCAATTGTCAGTTAAATCGTCGCAGTGCCGAATTGCAAAACCTGCCCGGGTCCTTTAGCTGACTAAACGTCCGGGTCTTAAGTGGTTAAACCCTAAACTTAACCCCTTCTGTAACCTTCAGGATCAATATAAAAAGGCCCCTTAACTCCTCCATCATCCCTACTGGCTTCAATGCTTTTAGCCAAAATGTTGACGTCAAGCCAGATCCTTGTCTACATTTTGGGGAAATTAAAACTCTTAATTTAAAAAAAAAAAAGGGGTCGATATATATATATACGGCATAACAAGAATTCCTATATCATCGGCTCCATCTACTGGTCAAAATGCTCTATATATATTGAGGCGTTTCAGAAAGCTATACCGCATTTTGGCCATTAGATGGAGCTGACGAGATAGGAATCAATGCATGGTATGGGGAAATTTCGACCAGCTTGCTTTTTTTTACATAATATTTATTACTTATCCCTTTAGAGTTCTGCTTTAATTTATCATGTTATTCCAAACCACCAACCCAACTGTTACTCTTCCAGTGCTGGTTGGAAGCAAATCCGAGAAACCGGTTGGCTTCTAAATGTGAATTTTTTCCATAGCTCAGTTCCACAATGGGAAAAAAATAAAAAATAAACAACAAAAGGGGGGTAACCTTGCTTCATACACCCTCCATGTTGCCGAGAGAGTTTAGCCCACCCTGGGCTTTGTGCTTAATTGGCAGCTCTTCCTCACGTCAACCGAAAAAAAAAAAAAACCTGCAGCTTCCATTGTTGCGATAATAGCTCCGAGACACTCATACTTCACAATAGCATGGCTGAGAGAACAAAAATGCTTTTAAATGACATTAATAAAAGAGAAAAAAAAGAAAGAAAAAAAAAAGAAATCATTCATCGCAAGGGAAAAATGGCATTAATTAGGCCTCGTCTTTTGTTTCTGCCAAAAAAAAAAAAAAAGCTGAATAATACCACCCCCTCCCCCCCCCCAAAAAAAATACCTCCCGATTTTGTCATTTTTCCAATTGCGTGACCTGAGGCCTACCTCTCCGGGGCCGAGCCTTTTCAGTGACGCCTCCATCGCCGGGACAGGAAAATTGGGTTGTTTTGTTACCCTGCTGTTAATAAAAAGCTTTTTTTTTCACAATATGAATTATTTTGAAAAAAAATTAAATAAAAACTCTGCAGACAATAAGCGCGCATTAGCCCAGCTGAGTCCACTTAGCCGTGTACTTCAAAACAAGTGTGTGAATTGGATTTTTACATAGAATTTGTCTGGTTGAAAAGAAAGACACAAGTCCATCTAGTTCATGCAATAAAAAAAAAAGGGAGGAAGAAATGAAATACAAAAAAAATATATAAAAAAAAATATATATATAAATATATATTTTTTTCATTTTTTCCTCCCTTTTTATATATATATATATATATAAAACTGTAATAAAAAAAAGATAAAAATGTTTATATATATATATATATATATATATAGATAGATAGATAGATAGATAGATAGATAGAGACAGGACACACATAGCTATATATATATATATATATATATATATATATATACACACACACACATATATATTAAAAACACTAATAATAACCATAATAAAAAATAATAAAAATTATGATACAAAAATAAATAAAAACAACAATAAAAAAAATATATAATATAAAAAAATAAAATATAAAAGTCCCCTTTACATGAGAGTCCCTATCAGTGTCCCCCCTTACTTTGGAGTTGCCCCCAGAGTCCCTCCCCATCATTATATATATATATATATATATATATATATATATATATATATATATATATATATATATATATATATATATATATATATATATATATATATATATGTATGTATGTATGTATGTATGATAGATAGATAGATAGATACAGATAGATAGATAGATAGATAGATAGATAGATAGATAGATAGATAGATAGATAGATAGATAGATAGATAGATAGATAGATAGATACAGATAGATAGATAGATAGATAGGATAGAAGAGAGAGAGAGAATATATATATATGTATAAATAAAATAATAACACTAATAATAATAATAATAAACTAAGTAATAATAAATAAAAAATAATAATAAAATAATAATAATAAAAAAATGATAAAAAATAAATAAAAAGATAACAATAAAAACAATTGTTATAATATAAAAAAATATATAATACAAAAAAAATTATAATAATAAAACATGTCCGGAAGGTATAATACAGGTCAGTATAGATATTAAATCATTAAAGTGGACCTTTCATTAGCAGTACTAGGCTCAGCTCCAGGCGTGTCACTATGCAGCATAATTCTTCCAGAAAAGAAAGCTCCACCATTGATCATGAAAATTCATTGGGGAGCTTCAGTCCAGTGGCTTCTACTCGGCTGAGATAAAGTCACCATTGTGCTGCAGACAGAAGAAAGCATTTCCTCAGTCCCCCACTCCCCAAGTGACTGCACATTGTAAGTTTGTTGCAAGTCACAAGGTGTGATGTTGCACAGGGGCTGATCTATGTCAAGCATTTGTAAACACCAGGATTTTCATGATTGCAAGTCCAGGAAGTAGATAGTGACTCTGTATGGTGCCTGAACAAAGATCCTGGAGAGAAAAGCAGACAAGGGCATTCTCAGGAGGTTTAATGTGGATATCTATGAGAAGTAATAAAAACCTAGAAGTTTTACACTGAAACATGACTTAAGTATGCTGCACTCAATATAAAAAAAATATGTCTGATGACAGGTGCACCTTGAAGGTACACTTTACAGGAGGCGTCCCAAAGGTACACTCTGGTAAATGCTAAAAATTCAGCCTTAAGATGCAGAAACTCTCCACCGGTCACCCCGATTCCTTAACACACACAGAATAGAGATTGGCCACTAGTTTGTTGAACACACATAAGCTAAGGACTGGCCACAGAGGGTTTAACACACAGACAGGGGGTTTGACACATATAGGCTAGGGATTGGCCACTGAGGGGTTAACACAGAGACTGGGCACTTGGGGCTTAATACACATAGGTTGGGGATTGGCCACTGAGAGGTTAACAGACATAGGTTGGGGATTGGGCACTACACTAGATCTAAAGACAGGTATTTGCGTTGTGTGCTGGGAACTCTCGGCTCCCAGCACACAGCGGGAGCCAATCGGAGGGCGCAGCGCGACTCGCACATGCGCCGTAGGGAACCCTTGCTTCAAGTCTCCACCAAAGTCCACCTTAAATCAGATCCCCCCTTTCATGTGAGTCCCTATTAGAGTACTCCTTACTTCAGTGTCCCCATCAGTGTCCCTTTGCATCAAGTCACCATCAAAACCCGTCCCCCTTAAATCAGATTATCTCCCTTACATGAGAGTCCCTATCAGAGCCTTCTCTTACCTGAGAGTCCCCATTAGCCCCCCCCCCCCCAAACATCAGAGTCCCCATCGGTGTCCCTTTGCATCAAGTCACCATCAAAGCCTCGCCTTAAATCAGATCATCTCCCTTATTTGAGAGTCCCTATCAGATTGCCCCAAGTGTCCATCAAAGTCCACCCTTATGCCTGATCCGCCTTAAATGAGAGTCCCCATCAGAGCCTTCTCTTACCCAAGAGTCCCCATCAGAGCCTTCTCTTACCCAAGAGTCCCCATCAGAGCCTTCTCTTACCCAAGAGTCCCCATCAGAGCCTTCTCTTACCCAAGAGTCCCCATCAGAGCCTTCTCTTACCCAAGAGTCCCCATCAGAGCCTTCTCTTACCCAAGAGTCCCCATCAGAGCCTTCTCTTACCCAAGAGTCCCCATCAGAGCCTTCTCTTACCCAAGAGTCCCCATCAGAGCCTTCTCTTATCCGAGAGTCCCCATCAGAGCCTTCTCTTACCCAAGAGTCCCCATCAGAGCCTTCTCTTACCCAAGAGTCCCCATCAGAGCCTTCTCTTATCCGAGAGTCCCCATCAGAGCCTTCTCTTACCCAAGAGTCCCCATCAGAGCCTTCTCTTACCCAAGAGTCCCCATCAGAGCCTTCTCTTACCCAAGAGTCCCCATCAGAGCCTTCTCTTACCCAAGAGTCCCCATCAGAGCCTTCTCTTACCCAAGAGTCCCCATCAGAGCCTTCTCTTACCCAAGAGTCCCCATCAGAGCCTTCTCTTACCCAAGAGTCCCCATCAGAGCCTTCTCTTATCCGAGAGTCCCCATCAGAGCCTTCTCTTACCCAAGAGTCCCCATCAGAGCCTTCTCTTACCCAAGAGTCCCCATCAGAGCCTTCTCTTACCCGAGAGTCCCCATCAGAGCCTTCTCTTACCCAAGAGTCCCTATCAGAGCCTTCTCTTACCCGAGAGTCCCCATCAGAGCCTTCTCTTATCCGAGAGTCCCCATCAGAGTCTTCTCTTACCCAAGAGTCCCCATCAGAGTCTTCTCTTACCCAAGAGTCCCCATCAGAGCCTTCTCTTATCCGAGAGTCCCCATCAGAGCCTTCTCTTACCCAAGAGTCCCCATCAGAGTCTTCTCTTACCCAAGAGTCCCCATCAGAGCCTTCTCTTACCCAAGAGTCCCCATCAGAGCCTTCTCTTACCCAAGAGTCCCCATCAGAGCCTTCTCTTACCCAAGAGTCCCCATCAGAGCCTTCTCTTACCCAAGAGTCCCCATCAGAGCCTTCTCTTACCCAAGAGTCCCCATCAGAGCCTTCTCTTACCCAAGAGTCCCCATCAGAGCCTTCTCTTACCCAAGAGTCCCCATCAGAGCCTTCTCTTACCCAAGAGTCCCCATCAGAGCCTTCTCTTACCCAAGAGTCCCTATCAGAGCCTTCTCTTACCTGAGAATCCCCATTAGCGTCCCCCATACAGAAGAGTCCCCATCAGTGTCCATTTGCATCAAGTGTCCATCAAACTCCCCTTTATCAGAGCCCCTTTGGATCAAGTCCCCATCAAATTCCCCCTGACTTGAGAGTCTCTATCAGAGTCTCACGGGAGTCTCTCTTCATCAGAGTCCCCATTAGTGTCCCTTTGCATAAAGTCACTATCAGAGTCCTTCCTTACATCAGACTACCCCCCTTACAGGAAAGCCCCCATCAGAGTCCTTCCTTACATCAGACTACCCCCCTTACAGGAGAGCCCCCATCAGAGTCCTTCCTTACATCAGACTACCCCCCTTACAGGAGAGCCCCCATCAGAGTCCCCTCTTATATAAGAGGGTCGGATAAAATCTTACAGTGGGTCATATTTGGCCCACGGGCCACAGTTTGGAGACCCCGTATAAAAAAACAGTAAAATGCACTCACAGTGCAATATATAAAGCCAAAGGGCTATGTAATGAACAAATATGGCTGCCGCCATCAACAAATATGGCTGCCGCCATCAACAAACATGGCTGCCACCATCAACAAACATGGCTGCCACCATCAACAAATACAAACCGCACACAGAAAACACAGTAATACGACACTAATACATATTGATAAAAATGTTTACATCAAGTCGAAAAATATTTATCAATAAAAGAAAAAGAAAAAAAATGGAGAAAGACGATGGTTCCCCTTTAAGACACGTATAGAATTCTCCGACACACATTGTCACTCTTAATTCTTTATTTTTTTATTTTTTTTATGTATGTTACGTCTGATCTCCGAGTTTAAAGCCCGGGAACAATTATCACCGCCGTCCGCGGCCGAATCTGCCCGCGCGCCTCCGTGCGCTCCAGCCGATGCCACCCTTCCTTTCAATTTGGCACAAAGCCGTCTGATAATTGGCCTTGATCCAAACCGGCCCCTCCGGAGTCTAAAAAGCTGGGACAAAGAGGCGAAGAATTAAAAAAAAAAAAAAAAAACGCACGTACGCCAAGCGAAGGGCGGAAAGGGACCTCTCGTATAAAAAAAAAAAAAAAAAAGGGATGGCGTATCATCTGGGAACCTTTGTGCGGTCTAGAACAAAGGGCTGGAATGGCAGACGACGGCCTCTCATGTCTCTCCACAGAGCCTGGGCCAAGCTGGCAAAATTTTCTCTGCTGCGTAAAAAAAAAAAAATATATATAAAAATTCAGACATGAAAAGGAGCCGGGCTCTCAGCCTCTCTCTTCTGATTAGCCTGCCACTTGAAAGCCACTTTTTAAGCGCGGTGCACGGTCCGTGCGGCGGCGGGGAGCTTTGTCAGAGACAGTAACGAGGAGCTTTCAAGAGCTTTTTTTTTTTAAGTAGGAAGGAAGAGTTGATTCTGGCCTCTGTAATGTGCTTAAAGCCGGGGCTCTGAGGGTTAGGGGTCCAGAAAAGGATTTACTAAGAGGTGCTACTGGGGCGGAGGTGAGAGGAAGAAGCATCATCAATACATAATACAGGTTACAATATTTTCTTCAAAAGCAGAATTAGAGGAGGGAGTAGTCACAAGACTCTCTGCAGCTCCAATATGCAAGCAACTTTTGCAGGAATTTCTATACTGGTGGCATGTGTGACGTGGCTATCTCTCATTTCTTTGGGGGGGGGGGGGTTATTTCTTTATTATCAATTTTCTCTTACTTATTTCATTTATCTCTCTCTCTTTCCCTTTCATTCCTTCTCTTTCTATCTCTCCTATTTCTTGCTTCCGCTCTCCTGTTTATTTCTCATCTTTACCTACACCCCCCCCCCCATAGGTGTACGCACAGGGTGTGCCAGATGTGCCTGGGCACACCCTAATCACCCTGTGCTGGGCAAATTCCCTCTGCTGCTTGGTTGTGAGAAAAATTGGGGAAAACTACCGACATCAACCACTACTCTACTGATGCTGTCCATTGCCCTATGTATTTATAGGGCATGAGTGTTTGAGCTTTGGGGTGCACACCCTAATGCAATAGGCTGGCGCACACCTATGCCCCCCCCTTTCTTCTCTCTCTTTATCTCTTTCTTCTTACCTTCTCTCCCCCTCTCTCCTTTCATTCTCATCTCTGTATAATCTCTAATCTCTCTTTACTTCCCCTCCATCTTCTTTCTTTCTCTTATTTCTATCTTCTCTCTCTCTCGCTCTCTCTCTTTTACTTCCCCTCCATCTTCTTTCTTTCTCTTCTTTTTATCTTTTCTCTCTCTCTCTCTTTTACTTCCCCCTTTATCTGCACTCTCTCTCTCTCTCTCTCTCTCTCTCTCTCTCTCTCTCTTTTACTTCCCTCTCTTCTTTCTCTTCTTTCTATCTTCTCTATCTTTTACTTCCCCCTTTATCTGCTCTCTCTCTCTCTTTTACTTCCCTCTCTATCTTTCTTTCTCTTCTTTCTGTCTTTTCTCTCTCTCTCTTTTACTTCCCTCTCTATCTTCTTTCTATCTTCTCTCTCTCTCTCCCTCTTTTACTTACCCCTTTATCTTCCCTCCCTCTCTTTTACTTCCCTATCTTCTCTCTCTCTCTCTCTCTTTTACTTCCCCCTCCATCTTCTTTCTTTCTCTTATTTCTATCTTCTCTCTCTCTCTCTCTCTCTCTCTCTCTTTTACTTCCCCTCCATCTTCTTTCTTTCTCTTTTTATCTTTTCTCTCTCTCTTTTACTTCCCCCTTTATCTGCTCTCTCTCTCTCTCTTTTATTTCCCTCTCTATCTTTCTTTCTCTTCTTTCTGTCTTTTCTCTCTCTCTCTTTTACTTCCCTATCTATCTTCTTTCTATCTTCTCTCTCTCTCTCTCTCCCTCTTTTACTTACCCCTTTATCTTCTCTCCCTCTCTTTTACTTCCCTATCTTCTCTCTCTCTCTCTCTCTCTCTCTCTCTTTTACTTCCCCCTCTATCTCTCTATCTTCTTTCTTTCTCTTGTTCGTCCTTTGTTTCTTTCTTCTCTCTTTATTTTACTTCCCCCTCTATCTTCTTTCTAAACTTACATGCTCTCTCTTTTACTTCCCCCTCTGTCTTCTTTCTTTCATTCTTTCTTTGTTTCCTTCTTCTCTCTTTTTTATTTCTTTCCTCTTTCTCTTTCCTTTTTCTCTTCTCTCTTCTCCACTCCTTTTTTCTCTTCCCTCTTTCTTGCTTCTCTCTCTCTCATTTCATTCTCATCTTTCTCTGTCTTCTTTCTTTCTCTCCTCTATTCTCTTTCCTTTACTTCCACCTCTATCTTTTTTTTCTCTTGTTCATCCTTTGTTTCTTTCTTCTATCTTTATTTTACTTCCCCTTCATCTTCTTTCTTTCTCTCTCTTTTTCACTTCCCCCTTCATCTTCTTTTTTCTTCCTTTGTTTCTTTCCTTTTTCCTTCTCTCTAATTTTTTTATTTCTTTCCTTTTTCTCTTTTTTCTTTCCCTTTTTCTCTTTTCTCAGTTTCCCACTCCTCTTTTTCATCTCGATTTCTCTTCCCTCTCTCTTGCTTCTCTCTCTCTCTCATTTCAATCTCTTCTTTCTCTCTTTCTCTCCTCTATTCTCCTTCCTTTACTTCTCTTTCACTCTTTCTTCTCTCCCAATCTCATTCTAATCTCCATATTCTCTAATCTCTTTTTCTTGTCTCTCCCCTTTTTTTCCTCTAAACTCTTCAATTTCTCCTCTCTCCCTCTTACTTCCTCCTCTTTCCCTTCCCCCTCTAACTCCTATTTTTTCTTTCTCTCTCTCCTCTCTTTTGCGCTCTCTCTCTCTCTGTCTTGCTCTCCTCTTTCCCACTCTTCTACAGCATCTCGCTCTCTCTTTTCTTTCTCTGCTCTGTCTCTCTCTCCCTCATCTCTCCTCTTTTTCTTTCTCTCCCTCTTGCTCTCTCTTCTTTCCCCATCTCTCGCTCTTCCTGCACTTCTTTCTCTTTCTGTCTTTCTCTCTTTTCATGCCCCTGATGTAAAAGTCAAACCCACCCCTGGTGAACAAGGGCGAAAGTGCCCCTGAAGAAAAATGGAAAACTTACCCTGATGAAAAAGGGAAAGCTGCCCCTGACAAAGAAGGGAAAACCGCTCCTGATGAAGATGCAAAAGCCGCCCCTGAGAAAGAAGGGGAAAAAAACCCTGATGAGGATGCGAAAAGTTCCCCTAATAAAGATTGGAAAACTGCTTCTGATGAAGAAGGAAAAACTGCTCCTGACAAAGAAGGGAAAACTGCTCCTAATGAAGACAGGAAAACTGCCCCTGACAAAGAAGACAAAGCTGCCTCTCCTGAAAAAGGGGAAAATTTCCCCTGACGAAGAAGGGAAAACTGCTCCAGACAAAGAAGGTAAAACTTCTCCTGATGAAGAAGCCAAAACTTACCGTAAGGAAGAAAGGCAAAATTCTTCAAGAACAGGAAACTAGCCCTGAGGAAGTAGGGCAAAACTGCACCTTAGGGCAACTGCCCCCAATGAAAAGTACACCTGTGCATGATGAACAAGGGCAAAACTGGCCATTAAAGTAGGGGAAACTGCCCCTGAGGAAGAAGGGAAAACTGTTCCTGATCAATATGGGAAAACTGCCCCTGACAAAGAAAGGTAAAACTGCCCCTGACAAAGAAAGGTAAAACTGCCCCTGACAAAGAAGGTAAAACTGCCCCTGACAAAGAAGGTAAAACCAACCCTGAAGGAGGGCAAAACTGCCTCTGACGAAGAAGGGAAAACTGCCCCTGACAAAGAAGGTAAAACTGTCCCTGACAAAGAAGGTAAAATCAACCCTGAAGGAGGGCAAAACTGCCTCTGACGAATAAGGGAAAACTGCTACTGATGAAGAAAGGCAAAATTGCCCCTGACGAAGAAGGGAAAATTGCCCCTGACAAAGAAGGGAAAATTGCCCCTGACAAAGAAGGGAAAATTGCCCCTGACAAAGAAGGGAAAATTGCCCCTGACAAAGAAGGGAAAATTGCCCCTGACAAAGAAGGGAAAATTGCCCCTGACAAAGAAGGGAAAATTGCCCCTGACGAAGAAGGAAAAATTGCCCCTGACAAAGAAGGGAAAATTGCCCCTGACAAAGAAGGGAAAACTGACCCTGACAAAGAAGGGAAAACTGACCCTGACGAAGGAGGAAAAACTGACCCTGACGAAGAAGAGAAAACCACCCCCGATAAAGAAAGGAACACTCTCCCTGACAAGGAAGGAAAAACGTACCCTGAAGAAGAGAAAACCGCTTCCAATGAAAATGGGAAATCTCCTGACAAAAAAGGGGAAACTGCCTCTGACGAAGAAAAGCAAATATGCCCCTGACGAAGAAAGGCAACATATGGAATTGAACATAGCACCACCTAGTGGTATGATCCTATTATTTAGTGATTTCTATTATATAAGGGACACTGACAGTTCTTTTTAGGACCGACATGTCTCCTCTCCAGTATTAGGAATTCTTTGTAACCAGCAGTAAAAAAATGAGCGGTGAATCGACGTGGTCGGTTTGGTAATTTTCGGTCTCCACCTATTATAAAACTAAATAGGACTTCCACTGCAGGAGCTAAACTTCTGAGAACATAAGAATCTAAGTTTTCAAGAATAAAAGTATCACAATGAATAAAACATGAAGATCACTTCTCATTTCCTTAGAGATGCTATTATCGAAAACAAGCCGATGTCACAGAGGTCACCCTGCCATGCCTTCGCTGCTCTGCTCTAATATGTTTGTATATAAAGTAGATGTAAACACAAACTGAATGTCATTTAGTGCTCCCTCTGCACTGCGAATCATAAATATTTGCCTTAAAAAATAAACTTGTTTTAACCTTTATTATGCTTTGTTACATCTCAGTGCTGCTGATCTCCTGCAGCCTCTTTGCACCCCTCTTCCTATCTTCAAGCACCCCAGCGAAGGCTGCGTGGCATTTCTCAAGGCAGATTTTCTGATGGCGACAACCAGGGGTGGACTGACCATTGAGTCACTCGGGCACTGCCCGAGGGCCCCATGCCACTAGGCGGCCCCATCAGGGTTGCCAGGCTCAGTAAAACCAGGGACGGTATGTACAAATCTGTGTTTTTTTTACATCTGTCCCTGATATGTCCGAAACTGACATGCTTTTGATGTGAAAATCCAGAGATTTTAGCTGCCCCGCCTCTGCACTGCCTCCTGGCGTGGTGGCCATCTGAAAGCCCAGGGGGGCCCCTAATCTTCTATTGCCCAGGGGCCCCATGAGTTGTCAGTCCCCCCCTGGTGACAACAGTGGACCATGTGTGTTAGAGTGGCCACTTGTGGTTATTGAAAACCCAGGTGAAAACTAGTGTTGCTCACGAATATTCGCATTGCGAATATTCGCTACGAATATTGCATATTCGAGTATTCGCGAATAACTCGAATATTGCGGCGAATATTCGTATTTTTTCAAATTTATTTTTAAAACAGATCACATCCTAGTGATCTCCATCGACGTCTAAAAGCATTGCTGATATGATTAGAGAGAGACCCTGGGCCGAGTAGCTGATGCGACTCTTTTATGTTGCCGAAAATTCGCATTGCGAATTTTCGGCAACATAAAAGAATCGCATCAGCTACTCGGCCCTTCTTTTGCATCAGAGCCAATCAGAATAACTCGAATATTCGGCAATAGGAATATTGCGCGATTTTCTTCTCCGCCCTTCTTTTGCATCAGAGCCAATCAGAATAACTCGAATATTCGACAAACGGAATATTGCGCGATTATCTTCTCCGCCCTTCTTTTGCATCAGAGCCAATCAGAATAACTCGAATCGGCAAAAGGAATATTGCGCGATATTCCTTTTGCCGAATATTCGAGTTATTCTGATTGGCTCTGATGCAAAAGAAGGGCGGAGAAGATAATCGCGCAATAGGAATATTGCGCGATTATCTTCTCCGCCCTTCTTTTGCCCCCTTATTCTCCTTTCTTTTAGGTAGAGTTAGTGTAGAGTTAGTGTTTAGTGCATATTAGTTTAGTAATACAGGAAATGATCTCCGTTTAAGAGAATTTCGCAATCATTTTCGCATTAGCGAAATTTCGCATTAGCGAAACTTCGCAAAATTTTTTTTGGATAAAATATCACGAATATTCGATATTAGCGAATATCCGCGAATATTCTTCTATATATTCGCGCAATATCGCGAAATCGAATATGGCGCATTCCGCTCAACACTAGTGACAACACAGGAACACATTTGGGAGACAGAGTGTGAGAGTTGTCACCCACAAACAAATAGAACCTGAAGAAGGATCTTCATGGCAGGATCTCCAGAGATTACTTTAATCAAAGCTGCAGGTTTAAGAATATGAAAAATGGTATAGCCTTTGGATCTGAAATCATGAGCATTGTTAAACTCTGACTTTCACTTTGATTACCTGGAACAGTATGTGCGTGCATGGGCACCTTGGATTATTTTTAATTTAAGGGAATCTGTTAGGAATACCTGGGAAAGAAACCTTTTGACGAAAGCTGCTACGGTTGGCCTTACAGGTCTTGGTCTAAGGGAAATGTATATATATAAAAAAATACAATGGCCCAGATTCACAAAGCATTACGCCGACGTATCTCGAGATACACCGCGTAAGTGTAACTATGCGCCGTCGTATCTATGCGCCCGTACCCATAGAACTAAGATACGCCAAAAAACTGACTTCATCCAACCAACGTAACTTGCCTACGCCGGCGTAGAGTGGGCGCATAGTTACGATGGACGCATTCGGCGTACCCATGTTAAATATGCATGTTTTAAGCGATTTGCGTAAGGGTTACGTCCCACGTAAAGTTATTCCTCATATAGGAGGCGCAACCCATTCAAAAGGTATGGATAAGGGAACAGCCGTCATATTTTACGTTGTTTACGTAGTACTACGTGAATAGTGCTGTGCGTAGGTGACGTTCACGTCATAAGCAGTGTTCGGCGTATCTTAGCCAGCTATTTCGACGTTACTGTGAGCATGCGCACTGGGATGCGTCCAAGAAACGACGCATGCGCAGTTCGTTTTTTGAAGCTCAGCCCATAATTTGCATGGGGTCACGCTTCATTTTAATATATCACGCCCACTTCCACCTACTTTGACTTACGTCGGCTTATGCCGACAACTATACGCTACGCCGGCGCCACGTTGAGCGCATATTGTTTGTGAAAAGCATGCTTGCCTCACAACGTTGCGCCGGCGTGTAGACGATGCGCTACGCCGGCATAAACATGTGCCGTTGGCTGTGAATCCGGGCCAATATATATAAAGGGAAGATGTTTGGAAAGTGGATCATGGAGTGTGAAGCAGGGTACCGATCGGTTTACCCTTTATTCCACCCAGAGGTGACATTTTATCATCTTATATGTTATATTCCTGACTCTGTTCCTGTCCACCTGGGAGCTCTGGGTGTCCCTGTCCAGCTTCTCCTGTTCTCCATAAAGAAGAATATATATCAAATCTATGGTGGGAACCCCTCATAATGGGCACAGCAGGTGTACAGACCCAGGAACTCAGCACAGGGATGGTGGGAACCCCTCATAATGGGCACAGCGGGTGTACAGACCCAGGAACTCAGCACAGGGATGGTGGGAACCCCTCATAATGGGCACAGCGGGTGTACAGACCCAGGAACTCAGCACAGGGATGGTGGGAACCCCTCATAATGGGCACAGCAGGTGTACAGACCCGGGAACTCAGCACAGGGATAGTGGGAACCCCTCATAATGGGCACAGCAGGTGTACAGACCCGGGAACTCAGCACAGGGATGGTGGGAACCCCTCATAATGGGCACAGCAGGTGTACAGACCCGGGAACTCAGCACAGGGATGGTGGGAACCCCTCATAATGGGCACAGCAGGTGTACAGACCCGGGAACTCAGCACAGGAATGGTGGGAACCCCTCATAATGGGCACAGCAGGTGTACAGACCCAGGAACTCAGCACAGGGATGGTGGGAACCCCTCATAATGGGCACAGCAGGTGTACAGACCCAGGAACTCAGCACAGGGATGGTGGGAACCCCTCATAATGGGCACAGCAGGTGTACAGACCCAGGAACTCAGCACAGGGATGGTGGGAACCCCTCATAATGGGCACAGCAGGTGTACAGACCCGAGAACTCAAACCAGGGATGGTGGGAACCCCTCATAATGGGCACATAACAGGTGTACAGACCTGGGAACTCAGCACAGGGATGGTGGGAACCCCTCATATGGGCACAGCAGGTGTTCAGACCCGAGAACTCAAACCAGGGATGGTGGGAACCCCTCATAATGGGCACAGCAGGTGTACAAAACTGGAAACCCAGTGTAGGGATGGTAGGAACTCCTCATAATAGGCACAGCAGGTGTACAGACCTGGGAACTTAGCCCAAGGATGGTGGGAACCCCTCATAATGGGCACATAACAGGTGTACAGACCTGAGAACTCAGCACAGGAATGGTGGGAACCCCTCATAATGGGCACAGCAGGTGTACAGACCCGGGAACTCAGCACAGGGATGGTGGGAACCCCTCATAATGGGCACATAACAGGTGTGGTTGGAGTGACCCTTTAATATCATTTTGCTTCTCTCTCTTCTCTACAGAGGTCTCTAGTCTTCTTCTAGAAGGAGGGTTTCTCTCTTTGGCGCTCGCCCCGCGCCGCCTCCTTTTTTCCGATCGGCGTCGCGTTGAGTCATCTGTGTGCCGGGAAGGAATTCATTAGCAATCGGGAGACGTGTCGCTAATTAGCCTTCGGCTGTGTTTATAAAGAAAATCATTAGCCACGAGAGGGACTTATAAATAAATAATTGGCAAGCGGCTTCTCGGATTCCTCGTTAATTGGCGCTCAGATGTTGCAGAAATGGAGGCACGCCGTCACCTGTACATGCGCGTGGGCGCCCTGCGTGTTCATGCGCACCTCAGGAGCCAGGGCGACTCTCGGGACCGTTTGTAGGCAACGTGGGGAAAATTAGGCTTTGGATAAGATAAGCGTGGCTGGGAAGTGGTGTGGGGGGGGGGGAATTACTGGCCATACCTCTTGGGGTTCCCAACTCCGCCCACCTGCTGCAGACCCACGGAATCTTCCCCTTAAAGTGTTTCTTTTTTTTTCTTTTTTTTAGCATCGGGGAAAACTAGAACCCCCCCCATTAGGTTTTTATTTCTGTCTGTGTCCCTATTGGAATTTGAAAAAGCCCCACCCCCTCGCTTTCAGTCTGATAAAGTCTTAGCAGGGCAGGAAGTAGGGGTACATTTCTTCTGGATAGCAATTAAAAACCTGATAGGAGTTTGAATCCTTCCCCACTTCATTCAAATAAAAAAAAAATAATAATTGCCCGGACATGCCCTTTAAGAATATTATTTAGAATGCAGCAGGAGGAGTGAGACTCCACTGTGAGGCAGGAAATCTGGGGATGCAGGGAGCTTTATATTAAAGGAAAGTATGGAAACTGCCATTGCTGACCTTAAAGTGCTCCACCCTAAAAAGCGACATCATCGTTTTCCCAAGGCTGAAATAATGTGCCACAGCCCCGCCCCCTTTTTTTCTTAAAGGGAACCCGCGCTGAGAAAAATATTACAGCTTCCGTTGTTGACCTCCATTTTTTAATGATAGGTGCCTGGATTTGGTCATATTTTTATTTTTATTTTAATATGTTTCAAGAAATGTTATTGGGTGGTCCTGACAGCCAGGCAACCAGATTCTTTTTAAAGTGTACATCCATCCTAAACTTTATTTTTTTCTCATTCTTGATAAATTGTGGAAGGATTAGAACGCCTGCCTGGTTTTCACTGCTATCTGGGGTTCCGTTAGAGAGATTTCTCCCCACTTCCTGTCTTGGTGACAACGGCATTATCAGACAGGAAGTGAGGGTAACCCTCCAAAGGCACACAGATTTCTCCCCACTTCCTGTCTTGGTGACAACGGCATCATCAGACAGGAAGTGAGGGCAACCCTCCAAAGGAACACCGAGATTTCTCCCCACTTCCTGTCTTGGTGACAACGGCATCATCAGACGAGAAGTGAGGGTAACCCTCCAAAGGCACACAGATTTTTCCCCCACTTCCTGTATTGGTGACAACGGCATTAGACAGGAAGTGACGGTAACCCTCCAAAGGCACACAGAGATTTCTCTCCACTTCCTGTCTTGGTGACAACGACATCATCAGACAAGAAGTGAGGGTAACCCTCCAAAGGCACACAGATTTCTCCCCACTTCCTGTCTTGGTGACAACGGCATCATCAGATGAGAAGTGAGGGTAACCCTCCAAAGGCACACCGATTTTTCCCCCACTTCCTGTCTTGGTGACAACGGCATCATCAGACAGGAAGTGAGGGTAACCCTCCAAAGGCACACAGATTTCTCCCCACTTCCTGTCTTGGTGACAACAGCATCATCAGACAGGAAGTGAGGGCAACCCTCCAAAGGCACACAGATTTCTCTCCACTTCCTGTCTTGGTGACAACAGCATCATCAGACAGGAAGTGAGGGTAACCCTCCAAAGGCACACAGATTTCCCCCCACTTCCTGTCTCGGTGACAATGGCATCAGACAGGAAGTGACGGTAACCCTCCAAAGGCACACAGATTTTTCCCCACTTCCTGTCTTGGTGACAACAGTATCATCAGACAGGAAGTGAGGGTAACCCTCCAAAGGCACACAGATTTCTCTCCACTTACTGTCTTGGTGACAACAGCATCATCAGACAGGAAGTGAGGGCAACCCTCCAAAGGCATCCTGAGATTTCTCCCCACTTCCTGTCTTGGTGACGACGGCATCAGACAGGGAGGGAAGGTAACTCTCCAAAAGGCACACAGATTTCCCCCCACTTTCTGTCTTGGTGACATTGGCATCAGACAGGAAGTGACGGTAACCCTCCAAAGGCACACAGAGATTTCTCTCCACTTCCTGTCTTGGTGACAACGACATCATCAGACAAGAAGTGAGGGTAACCCTCCTAAAGGCACACAGGAAAAAATATACATATATATATATTCTTTAATACCGTGAGGGTAGGCTAGAGTCCCTGTCAGATTTTTTGTTCTGCCTTTGCCTCTGTTGTAGATTTTCTTCCACTTCCTGTCTGGCAATAACAGTTGTCACAATGACAGGAAGGAGGATCTTCAATATTTTTCTCAGCTCAGGTTCCCTTTAAGAATAAAAAGGGGCGGGGCTGTGACATTAATTCAGACTTGTTAAAAAAATAAAAACAAAAATGGCATCACTTTTATCCCAGGTTAGAGCACCACTACTCTTTAAGGGTGGGTCGGCAGTGGCAGCTTCAGTGTTTTCTTTAATTAAAATGTCTTGCATACCTGCCTCACTGTGGAGTCTCACTCCTCCTGCTGCCTTCTAAATAATATTCTTTAAGGGTATGTCCAGGCATTTTTTTCTTTTAGGGTGGATTAGATCTCCTCGAAGGCTTTTAATGCAATTTTTAGAAGGTGGTCTGCAACGGAAGCCTCAATATTTTTCTCAGCGTGGCATCCCTTTAAGGATAAAAAGGGGAGAGGGCTGTGACACATTAATTCAGCCTAGGGGGAAGAAAAAAAAAAGATGATGTCACCTTTTCCCTGGGTAAGGCACCCCTACAATTTAAGGGCAGGTCAGCAATGGCAGCTTCCATATTACCTTCAATTAAAACTCTCTGCTTTTTCAGAATCCCTGCCTCACCGTGGAGTCTCACTCCTCCTGTCACATGCTAAATAATATTCTTAAAGGGTAGGTCCCGGCCTTTTTTTTTTTTTTTTAGGGTGGATTAGATCTCCTCGAAGGCTTTTAATGCAATTTTTAGAAGGTGGTCTGCAATGGAAGCCTCAATATTTTTCTCAGTATGGGATAAAAAGGGAGAGGGCTGTGACACATTAATTCAGCCTTGGGGGAAAAAAAAGATGATGTCACCTTTTCCCAGAGTAAAGCACCCCTACAATTTAAGGGCAGGTCAGCAATGGCAGCTTCCATATTACCTTCAATTAAAACTCTGCATTTTCAGAATCCCTGCCGCACTGTGGAGTCTCACTCCTCCTGTCGCCTTTTATGTTAACGCCGATTCTCTAACGCAGATACGTTTAAAAAAAATAGGCGTTTTCCGCCGACGTAACTAGCCTACGCCGGCGTATAATTGTGTGCAATTATACGCTGGCCGCTAGGTGGCGCTTCCGTCGATTAGCCGCTTTGAATATGCAAATGAGCTAGATACGCCGATTCCCGAACGTAATTGCGCCCGGTCGTCCTATTTTACATTGTTTGCGTAAGCGTAAAGTTACCCCTGCTATATGAGGGGTAACTTTGCGTACGCAATGTTAAAGAGGGGGTTCACCCTTAAAACCACTTTCTCCCATCCCATCCAGCATACTGGCGTCAGCGCCAGTATGCTGTCTTTTTTTTTTTTTTTATCGATGTACTTACCTCTTAATAGATAATTTAATTTTCGTCCTACCGCGGGGTATGGCGCCGCTATATAGCGTCACGCCTTCCGAAAACAGCCGACTAGCACTCGGCTGTTCTCGGCGCTATACGGCGCCTGAGCACAGACCTAGGAGCTGACTGCGCAGGCGCCGTATATAGCCGCGTCACGCCCTCCGAAAAAAGCCGAAATAGGACTCGACTGTATATGGCGCCTGCGCAGTCAGCTCCTGGGTCTGTGCTCAGGTGCAGAGAACAGCCGAGTGCTAGTCGGCTGTTTTCGGAAGGCGTGACGCGATATAGCGGCGCCATACCCCGCGGTAGGACGAAAATGTAATTATCTATTAAGAGGTAAGTACATCGATAAAAATAAAAAAAAGACAGCAGGATGGGATGGGAGAAAGTGGTTTTAAAGGTGAACCCCCTCTTTAAGTATGGACGTCGATTTTTACGTCGTTTGCGCAAGTCGTTCGCGAATAGGTATTTGCGTAAGTTCACGTCGAAAGCATTGACTATTTATGCACTGGGATACGTCCACGTACGGCGCGTGCGCAGTTTAAAAAAAAACGTCAAAAACGTGGGGTCACAACACATTTACATAAAACACGCCCACCTCTTCCACATTTGAATTACCCGGGCTTACGCCGGCCCATTTACGGTACGCCGCCGTAACTTGGGGCGCAAGTGCTTTGAGAATACGGCACTTGCGTCCAAAGTTGCGGCTGCGTAGCTTAAATAGGATATGCTACGCCCCGCTCGAATATACGCCGGGATACGAGAATCTGGCCCAATATTCTTAAAGGGTATGTCCAGGCATTTTTTTTCTTTTAGGGTAAATTAGAGTTCCATGAAGGTTTTTAATGCAATTTTCAGAGGAAGGTCTGCAATGGAAGCCTCAATATTTTTCGCAGCACGGGTTCCCTTTAAGGATAAAAAGGGGCGGGGCTATGACACATTAATTTAGCCTTGAAAGAAAAATGATGTCACCTTTTGACCCCGGTAAAGCACTCCTATCTTTATCCCAGGGTAGAGCACCCCTACTCTTTTAAGTGTAGGTCAGCAATGATAGCTTCCAAATTTCCTTAAATTAAAACTCCTTGCACCTCTTCCTCACTGTGGAGTCTCACTCCTGCTGTCTTCTAAATAATATTCTTAAAGGGTAGGTCTAGGCACTTTTAGAAACGATTAGAACTCCTGTGAGGCTTTTAATGCCTTTCAGTTGAGTCTTAGAATCAACACGACAAGTTCATTTTCAGAAGGAGGTCAGCAATGGTAGCTTCAATTTTTTTCTCAGCGCGACTTCCTTTTAAGAATAAAAAGGGGTGGGGCTGTGACACATTAATTCAGCCTTGGGGGGAAAAAAAGTGCAGGGCACTTTAAGTGCGGGGCAGCTTCTATATTTCCTCCAATCAAAACTCTCGGCATCTTTAGAATCCCTGCCTCCCTGTGGAGTCTCACTCCTCCTGCTGCCCTTCTAAATTATATTCTTAAAGGGTATGTCTAGGCACTTTTAGGAAGGATTAGGACTCCTGTGAGTCTTTTAACGCTATCCAGGAGAGATTTAAAATCAACACGACAAGTTCATTTTCAGAAGAAAGCTTGCAATGGAGGCTTTATTTATTTTTTCTCAGCTCAGGTTCCCTTTAAGAACAAAAAGGGGGAGGGCTGTGACACATTAATTCAGCCTTGGCAAAAAAAATGACAAATTTTTCTCAGGGTAAGGCACCCCCACACTTTAAGGACAGGTAAGCAATGTCAGCTTCCAAATTCCTTCAATTAAAACTCCCTGCATCTTCAGAATCCCTGCCTCATCATGGAGTCTCACTCCTCCTGCTGCCTTCTAAATAATATTCTCTAAAGCTATGTCCATGGGCGTCCGCTCATAGGAGTAAGGGGGGGCCAGTGACCCCCCCTGGAATCGGCAAGGGTCTGCCATGCTTGCATCTCTAGCTGTGCTGACTCTCTGTTTGTGCGAGTTGGCTCCACAGCTGTTGCAAGATCAGTGTCACTGAGTTACAGAGCTCTTTACTGCCACCTCTGGCTGCTTCCTGTATGTGCACCCTCGTGTTTGCTTTGCTGCCTGTAATGTATTTTCAAAGGGACATGTGGAAACAGGACTTGGGAGAAGGAAGACCACCGTAACCTTACAAGTGGGGACTGTGAGTACAAGTTAAGGGAGACGGCTTTATGGGATAATGACTAAGCCCCTGCCCTTCATGACATTGTCAAAGAAGCGGAGCATAGGTGACCGTAAAATTATGCCCCCCCCCCTGGAAAAAGTTCAGCGGACGCCCATGGCTATGTCTGAGCATTTTATTCTTTTAGGTTGGATTAGAGCTCCTCGAAGGCTTTTAATGCAATTTTCAGAAGGAGGTCTGCAATGAAAGCCTCAATATTTTTCTCAGCGTAAGTTCCCTTTAAGGGTAAAAGGGGGCAGGGCTGTGACACAATAATTGAGCCTTGGGGGGAAAAATTTCACCTTTTTCTGCAGGATAAAGCACTTTAAAGACAGGTCAGCAATAGCAGCTTCTATATTTCCTCCAATCAAAAACAACTGTAGAATCCCTGATTCACCCTGATTCACCGTGGAGTCTCACTCCTCCTGCTGCTTTCTAAATAACATTCTTAAAGGCTATGTAAGGCTCCTGTAAGGATTTTGATGCTGTCCAGAAGAGATTTATCCACCACAGAATCAACATATTTACATTTTCAGAAGGGGGTCTTCAATGGAGGCTTCAATATTTTTCTCAGTGTGGGTTTCCTTTAAAGCAGGGGTCTCCAAACTTTCTAAACAAAGGGCTGGTTTATTGTCCTTCAGACTCTTGGAGGGCCGGACTTTGGCCAGCGGCGGGTGGAAATTTTCTTGGCATCAGTGGGACTAAACATATGGTATTAGAGGGAGAAATAGTGCCCCATTAGTGGTGTCAGTGGGAGAAATGGTGCTCCACTGTCGGTGTCAGATGTCAGAATAGTGTCTCGTATCAGTGGGAGGGATACTGCCCCCAAGGGCCGGATAAAGACAAGCAAAGGGCCGCATCCGGCCCTCGGGCCGTAGTTTGGAGACCACTGCTTTAAAGGATAAAAAGGGGGAGGGCTGTGACCAATTAATTCAGCCTTGCAAAAAAAATGGTGTCGCCTTGTTCCCCATGTGGAAAAGCACCCCTACACTTTAGGGGTAGGTCAGCAATCAGGACCGCCATCAGGAATTTTGGGGCCCCTTACACAGCTTTGGGCATGGGCCCCCTGGAGCAGAGAACCAAGAGGGAGTGCCGCAAGTTCAGAAGCGGGGGGTGCCACTGCAAATTGAGAAGTGGGGGGGGGGGTGCAGTGAATTGAGAAGCGGGGGGGCTTTGGGTGCTGACAAAAAAAAGATATGGGGGATGCCATCCGGGCCTTACAGGTCAGGGGGGCTTTGGGTGCTGACGTACAAAATAAAAAATAAAAAATGGGGGATGCCATCCAGGCCCCCTTACTGCCTGTACCCCCCCTGATAGCGGCCCTTCCATATTTCCTACAATTAAAACTCCCTGCATCTTCAGAATCCCTGCCTCCCTGTGGAGTCTCACTCCTCCTGCTGCCTTCTAAATAATATTCTTAAAAGGGTATGTCTAGGCACTTTTAGGAAGGATTAGGACTCCTGTGAGGCTTTTGATGCTAACCAGGAGAGATTTAGAACTGACAGGACAAGTTCATTTTCAGAAGAAAGTCCGCAATGGAGGCTTTATTTTTATTTTCTCAGCTCAGGTTCCCTTTAAGAACAAAAAGGGGGCGGGGCCGTGACACAATAATGCAGCCTTGGGAGAAAAAAGAATGTCACCTTTTTTCCCCAGGGCAAAGCACCCAATTAGAACGGAGGACAAGGGTGGGACCAAAGATTTTTTTTACATTTAAGGTCAAAATTATGAGAACGGCTCATATACAGACTTATCTTTTTTTTTCGGATGGAGTTCTCCTCGAAGCAACATTTTTTTTTATTGAATTTGTATTTCTATAACGCTTTTCTCTCCGGGGACTCAAAGCACTTAGGAGGTGAGCCAGCCAATTAACCTACCAGCATGTATTTGGAGCGTGGGAGGAAATTCCGCCAGCACGGCGGAGAAGAACATGCAAACTCCATGCAGACGGCGGGAGGTTGGAATTCGAACCCGTGACCCTGGTGCCGCAAGGCTGAATCGCTAACCAATGGGCCACTGTTGCAAAAAAAGGTTATTTTTATCTGACAAGCCAGCGGTGTGTGACAGTCACGTCTAATTAATTAGCAGGTGAAGGCAGTTGCTGTTTACATGATATATTCATTAGCAGCGAGAGGTTCTATTCAATTAACGGGAGAAAATATTGACGTCTCCCCCCCCACTGGAACCCGAGGGGTATTTTTTATTTTATTTAATTGCCATTCGAGAGAGTTATCGGTAAACAGTCAGCAGATGTACGCGTGACGCCACAGATGATCGAAGAGCCGAAATAATTGCCAAAAGAAGTTGGCGCCGGCGCGCCGGGGTGATCTGCTTTCTGCAAATGGTGTATTAGTATGGAATGAGTAATATTTTCCAGGACGCGCGATATTGGGGGCCCATGCTGGGTAACCCAAATAGGAAAGCGGCAAGTCACATGGATGAAGCTCAGTACATAAAGCATGTGGACATGACCAGGAGAAATGGATGTCCCATCACACAGAATGTGGAACACACTGGATCTGAGAACACCATTTACATATGTGGGTAGGACCTACATATGCGCCCAAACAGGAGGGGGCGGGGGCACATAAAAAAAAAATAATAATTAAGATTTATTTTTTATTTTTACACTGTCCCTTTAAAAAAAATGTTTTATTGCTTTCACAAGAAATGTAAACGTCTCTTGTGATAATGAAGCATGACAGGCCCTCTTTATGGAGGGATCTTGGGTCAATAAGACCCCACATCTCTCTAAAATGGAAAGCATTACTCAAGAAAAAAAACATTGATGCAGTTCTTAAAAAAAAAAGGCATTGTTCACATCAGACCAGAACCAGTACCGGAAGTGACGTCATGACGTCACTCCAGTCCTCCTAGGCCACAGAGGTGAGCGGAGGCCATCTTTCCTCTGCTCATCTCTGTGGCCAGCCACTGTCGGAACTGGATCAATTCATGGGCTTCCCAATCCGCTAAGCAAGCCCAAGAAACACCTGAAAACGGAGGGGAGGGGGGTGACCCCTCCAGCTGCATATAAAAGTGATCCAGTGGTGAATCAGCCGCTTGGATCACTCATCAAAAAGACCGGCCCCTGAGGAATATTTCTATACCTGGGTTGTGGTATTTCGTTGCACCCAAAACCCCGGTATGAAACATCAAAGTCATAATGTATTTTCCCAGTTAGGCGATCGGCAAGTGGGGTGTTCAATTATGCTCGGAGTGCGCCATCTTTCTTATTGGGTTAATGGACATGGAGCATGGATAAGCTCCTTGAAGGCTACATCTGTACTATGGAGCAATTTGAGCATTGATTGAGGTCTCTATGTTATACTGGCCATGAGATCTAGCCTACTCTTCAGAGCGAAATATGTTAGTTAAACAGAGTTTGAGTGGGATGTGCTAAGAGGAATGAACTATTATATGGGACTGGTATCGGAGTTCGGCATCTTTCTTCTTGGATTACTGTACATGGAATATGGATAAGCGCCTTGAAGCCTTCATCAGTACGGAGATGTTTTGGAGCAATATGAGGGCCTGGAGCAAGGTCATGTTGAAACATGTTGGTTAAAATGAGTTGGAGTGGGATGTGCTAAAACAGTGGTTCTCAACCGTGCTAGTGCAGTAACCCCTTGATACATTTTCCAAAGTTGTGGGAACCCCTAACAGCAAAAAAAATTTCGTAGCATAGGTCGTCAGCTCCCAAGGCAGGCCAGGTAATTTGCGCCCCTAACCCACGGACATTTAGCGCTCCCTGGGTCTTTTCCACTCGTACAGTATTAAAACCCCTTATGGTACATTTTAGGCTCTACCACTCTCTCTTTGTTCTCTTTTCTTTCCCTTTTATCTCTCTATATCCTAATTTCTTGTTTTTTTCCCTCCCCATCCTATTCTTTCTCTCCCTTATTTCTTTGTTCCTCCCCCTCTTTTTCTCTCCTTCCCATGTATTCTCTATTTGTATTCCTTCTCTTAGTCCTTGGTGGAGGGAATGAGATGAGCCGCAGTGCTGGTGGGGGGTGGGATCAGTGGCAGTGCTGGTGGGGGGTGGGATCAGTGGCAGTGCTGGTGAGGGGTGGGATCAGTGGCAGTGCTGGTGAGGGGTGGGATCAATGGCAGTGCTGGTGAGGGGTGGGATCAGTGGCCGTGCTGGTGAGGGGTGGAATCAGTGTTAGTGCTGGTGAGGGGTGGAATCAGTGGCAATGCTGGCGGGGGGTTGGGATCAGTGGCAGTGCTGGCAGGGAGTTGGGATCAGTGGCAGTGCTGGTGAGGTGTGGGATCAGTGGCAGTGCTGGTGAGGGGTGGGATCCGTGGCAGTGCTGGTGAGGGGTGGAATCCGTGGCAATGCTGGCGGGGAGTTCGGATCAGTGGCAGTGCTGGCGGGGAGTTGGGATCAATGGCAGTGCTGGTGAGGTGTGGGATCAGTGGCAGTGCTGGTGAGGGGTGGGATCAGTGGCAGTGCTAGTGAGGGGTGGGATCAGTGGCCGTGCTGGTGAGGGGTGGAATCAGTGGCCGTGCTGGTGAGGGGTGGAATCAGTGGCAGTGCTGGTGAGGGGTGGAATCAGTGGCAGTGCTGGTGAGGGGTAAAATCAGTGGCCGTGCTGGTGAGGGGTGGGATCAGTGGCAGTGCTGGTGAGGGGTGGGATCAGTGGCCGTGCTGGTGAGGGGTGGAATCAGTGGCAGTGCTGGTGAGGGGTGGAATCAGTGGCCGTGCTGGTGAGGGGTGGAATCAGTGGCAGTGCTGGTGAGGGGTGGAATCAGTGGCAATGCTGGCGGGGAGTTGGGATCAGTGGCAATGCTGGCGGGGAGTTGGGATCAATGGCAGTGCTGGCGGGGAGTTGGGATCAATGGCAGTGCTGGCAGGGAGTTGGGATCAGTGGCAGTGCTGGCAGGGAGTTGGGATCAGTGGCAGTGCTGGTGAGGGGTGGAATCAGTGGCAGTGCTGGTGAGGGGTGGAATCAGTGGCAATGCTGGCGGGGAGTTGGGATCAGTGGCAGTGCTGGCAGGGAGTTGGGATCAGTGGCAGTGCTGGTGAGGTGTGGGATCAGTGGCAGTGCTGGTGAGGGGTGGGATCCGTGGCAGTGCTGGTGAGGGGTGGAATCCGTGGCAATGCTGGCGGGGAGTTGGGATCAGTGGCAGTGCTGGCAGGGAGTTGGGATCAGTGGCAGTGCTGGTGAGGTGTGGGATCAGTGGCAGTGCTGGTGAGGTGTGGGATCAGTGGCAGTGCTGGTGAGGGGTGGGATCAGTGGCAGTGCTGGTGAGGGGTGGGATCAGTGGCAGTGCTGGTGAGGGGTGGGATCAGTGGCCGTGCTGGTGAGGGGTGGAATCAGTGGCAGTGCTGGTGAGGGGTGGAATCAGTGGCAGTGCTGGTGAGGGGTGGAATCAGTGGCAGTGCTGGTGAGGGGTGGAATCAGTGGCAGTGCTGGTGAGGGGTGGAATCAGTGGCAGTGCTGGTGAGGGGTGGAATCAGTGGCAGTGCTGGTGAGGGGTGGAATCAGTGGCAATGCTGGCGGGGAGTTGGGATCAGTGGCAATGCTGGCGGGGAGTTGGGATCAGTGGCAGTGCTGGCGGGGAGTTGGGATCAGTGGCAGTGCTGGCAGGGAGTTGGGATCAGTGGCAGTGCTGGCGGGGAGTTGGGATCAATGGCAGTGCTGGCGGGGAGTTGGGATCAGTGGCAGTGCTGGCGGGGAGTTGGGATCAGTGGCAGTGCTGGCGGGGAGTTGGGATCAGTGGCAGTGCTGGCGGGGAGTTGGGATCAGTGGCAGTGCTGGCAGGGAGTTGGGATCAGTGGCAGTGCTGGCGGGGAGTTCTAAGAACTGTAGTGGGAACTTTTAATGGCAACTATAATCACAGGTAGTGTTGCTCACTGTGTTTCTGGCTTGGTCGCAAAAAGGCTAGGAGAGTGGTGCGGGCTTCAGGAACAGCCCAGGATTCGGTGACCCCTGGCAAATGGCCATTCGACCCCCCCGCCCCCAGGTTAAGAACCACTGTGCTAAAAGGAATAAACTATTATACAGGACTGGTATCGGAATTCAGCATCTTTCTTCTTGGATTACTGTACATGAAGCATGGATGAGAGCCTTGAAGCCGCCATCAGTACGGAGATGTTTTGGAGCAACCCGAGTGCTTGGAGCAGGGTCACCTCTATGTTATATGGGCCATGAGGTCTACATTACTCCAAGATTAAGCTTCTAAGATTAAGCTCTATGAAGTGAAAGATGTTAGAGAAAACATGTTTGCGCAGCATGTGCCAAGAAGAATGGTCTACTGCATATGGGACCGGTAGCGAAGTGCGGCATCCTTCTTGGATTATTGTTCATGGAGCATGGATGAGCTGTTTAAAAGACTACATCTGTATTATGAAGAAATTTGAGAGCCTGGAGTGTGGTTTAGTCTATGTTATACTGACCATGAGTTCTACCCTACGCTACAATTTTTAGTGCGAAATGTGTTGGTTAAAAGAAGTTTGAGTGGGATGTGCTAAGAGGAATAAACTATCATAGGGGACTGGTATTGGAGTTTGGCATTTTTCTTATTGTGTTAGTGTACATGTAGCATGGATAAGAGCCTTGAAGCCTTCATCAGTAAGGAGATCTTTTGGAGCAACCTGAGCACCTGGAGCAGGGTCACCTCTATGTTATATGGGCCATGAGGTCTACATTACCCTACAATAAAGTTCTATGGAGTGAAAGAGAAATGGTCTACTACATATGGGATGGGTATCGGGATTCGGAAGGCATCATCCTTCTTGGATTATTGTTCATGAAACATGGATGAGCTGCTTGAAGACTACATCCAGGCCAGCCATCACAAATTTTGGGGCCCCTTACACAGCTTTAGGCAGGGGCCCCCTGGAGCAGAGGACCGGCGGGGGGGGGGGGGGGGTTCTGACGGAAAAAAAAAACAAGTGTAATCTATTTTCTCCTGATGCGAGATAAGCAGGGAGGAGGCCGGACTGGCCTGTAAGGGGCGGGTCCTGGGGACCATAGGGCCCCTTACAGGTGTAATGCAAAATAATTTAGAGGGGGGCTATCCGGGCCTGTAAGGGGCCCTGGGGACCATCGGGCCTCTTACAGATGTAACGCAAAAAAAATTTAAACTTTTTTTTTAAAAGGAAATTTAAAAAAAAAATGGACGGGGGCCAGCCGGGCCCCTTACAGGTGTAATGCCTGTACTCCCCTGATGGCGGCCCTGACTACATCTGTATCATGGAGAAATTTGAGTGACTGGAATGAGGTCTCCTCTATGTTATACTGGCCATGAGATCTATCTTACTCTACAATTAAACTCTTTAGAGTGAAACGCGTTTGTTAAAAGGAGTTTGAGTGGGATGTGCTAAGAGGAATAAACTATTATAGGGGACCGGTATCAGAGTTCGGCATTTTTCTTCTTGGATTACTCTTCATGGAGTATGTATAAACGCCTTGAAGCCTTCATCAATATGGAGATGTTTTATAGCAACTCAAGGAGTTTGAGTGGGATGTGCTAAGAGGAATAAACTATTATACAAGACTGGTATCGGAGCTTGGCATCTTTCTTCTTTGATTACTGGACATGGAGGATGGATAAGTATGAGTGTCTGGAGTGGGGTCACCTTTATGTTATCCACTTCAGAAGGGCCAGGAGGGATAGTGGCCCTGGGCACTTTGGTAGCATGTGTGGTGGGGGCGCCATGTGAGTGTGTGTGCATAATTTTTTTAAGCAAACCCCCCCCCCCCTACAAAATCTAGCACTGATCTGCCCCATCTCAAGTATAAATTCCTTCCTCTGCAAGCCAATATTCTTCCCAAATAAAAATGCATAAATTCCTCCTCCTTCCAACTCAAAATGTCTCCCCAGTAAACCCCTCCTAGACCAAATCCACCCCCCCCCCCTCAAAACAACCTTCCTAGCACAAAATCAGGTCCCCTTCAAGCACAAATCTACACTCCTAACATACACATTTTATCCACTCCCCATTGTGTCCCCAGTACACCTGTGTTAAATCACCGCCTTCTACCACAAATCTAGCCCCCCCCCCCCCCATTGTATCCCCAGTACAATCCCCCATCTCTCCCTGAAACATAGACTAAAAATGCTAAAAGTGTGGGAACTCACCATGCTAAGCCCCCTCCTTCATGTGAGTTCACTGAGCCAGGAGCAGTTTCCCCTTCTGCCTGCTACTTGTCCCAGTGATGAGAACTAGTATCAGAGTATGGTATCCTTCTTGGATTATTGTTCATGGAATATGGACAAGCTCCTAGAAGACCACACCTGAACTAAGATGTGTGGAGCAAACCGAGTGCCTGGATTGAAGTCAACTCTATGTCATACAGACCATGAGGTCTACGATACTCGACAATTATTCCCTTCAGAGAGAAACGCGTTAGTAAAAAGGAGTTTAAACAGGGTGTACCAGGAAGAATGCTCCATGAAGACTACACCCTAAAACGCTGATTTTTTGAGTACTGGCCATGAGGTCTTCTACTCTATGATTAAGCTTTTTGGCACAAAATATTAGAGACAAGCTCCTTAAAGACTACACCTGAAAAAGGAGATGTATGAAGCAATTTGAGTGCCTGGAATGGGGTCACCTCTACATTATTCTGGTCATGAGGTCTATACTGCTCTATAATTAAGCTTTTTGGAGAGAAACATGTTAGAGACTGAAGTTTGAGTGGTACATGCTAGGAGCAATCATTTTTTACGGGACTGGTATCGGAGTGAGGCATTCTTCTTATTAGATTATTGCACATGGAACATGGACAGGCTCCATGAAGACTAAACCTTAACGAGAAGATGTATTGAGTAATTCAAGGGCCTGGATTGGGGCCACCTCTACGCTATATTGGCCATGAGGTCTTCTACTCTAGGATTAAGCTTTTTTTTGGAGTGACATGCATTAGCGAAAGGAGTTTGAACAGTACATGCTAGGAGCAATCATTTTCTACAGGACTGGTATCGGAGTGAGGCATCCTACTTCTTAGATTATTGTACATGGAACATGGACAGGCTCCATGAAGACTACACCCTAAAAAGCAGCAACTCATACTGGTCATGAGGTCTTCTACTCTATGATTAAGCTTTATGGTGCAAAATATGTTAGAGACAAGCCCCTTGAAGACTACACCTGAAAAAGGAGATTTATGGAGCAATTTGATTGCCTGGAATGGGGGCACCGCTACATTATACTGGTCATGAGGTCTATACTGCAATATCATTAAGCTTTTTGGAGAGAAACATGTTAGAGACTGGAGTTTGAGTGGTACATGCTAGGAGCAATCATTTTTTACGAGACTGGTATCGGAGCGAGGCATTCTTCTTATTGAATTATTGCACATGGAACATGGACAGGCTCCTTGAAGACTACACCTTAACTAGAAGATGCATTGAGTAATTCAAATGCCTGGATTGGGGCCACTACGTTATATTGGCCATGAGGTCTTCTACTCTAGGATTAAGCTTTTATTTAAGAGTGACATGCATTGGCGAAAGGAGTTTGAACAGTACATGCTAGGAGCAATCATTTTCTACAGGACTGGTATCGGAGTGAGGCATCCTTCTTATTAGATTATTGTACATGGAACATGGAGAGGCTCCATGAAGACTACACCTTACCGAGCAGATTTCTGGAGTAATTTGAGTACCTGGAATTGGGGTCACTTCTACGTTATACTGGCCATGAGGTCTTCTACTCTATGATTAAGCTTTTTGGAGCGAAATATGTTAGAGACAAGCCCCTTGAAGACTACACCTGAAAAAAGGAGATGTATAGAGCAATTTGAGTGCCTGGAATGGGGTCACCTCTACATTATGGTCATGAGGTCTATACTGCTCTATCATTAAGCTTTTCGGAGAGAAACATGTTAGAGACTGAAGTTTGAGTGGTACATGCTAGGAGCAATCATTTTTTTACCAGAGGGTATCGGGGTGAGGCATTCTTCTTATTAGATTATTGTACATGGAACATGGACAGGCTCTTTCAATACTACACCTTAACTAGAAGATTTATGGAGTAATTTGAGTGTCTAGATTGGGGTCACTTCTACGTTAGACTGGCCATGAGGTCTTCTACTCTATGATTAAGCTTTTTGGCACGAAATATGTTAGAGACAAGCTCCTTGAAGACTACACCTGAAAAAAGGAGATGTATAGAGCAATTTGAGTGCCTGGAATGGGGTCACCTCTACATTATGGTCATGAGGTCTATACTGCTCTATCATTAAGCTTTTCGGAGAGAAACATGTTAGAGACTGAAGTTTGAGTGGTACATGCTAGGAGCAATCATTTTTTTACCAGAGTGGTATCGGGGTGAGGCATTCTTCTTATCAGATTATTGTACATGGAACATGGACAGGCTCTTTCAATACTACACCTTAACTAGAAGATTTATGGAGTAATTTGAGTGTCTAGATTGGGGTCACTTCTACGTTAGACTGGCCATGAGGTCTTCTACTCTATGATTAAGCTTTTTGGCACGAAATATGTTAGAGACAAGCTCCTTGAAGACTACACCTGAACTAGGAAATGTATGGAGCAACTTGAGTGTCTGGATGGGGGCCACCTCTATGTTATACTGGCCATGAGGTCTACGATTAAGCTCCTCAGAGTGAAACACGTTGGAGAAAGCAGTATAGGTTGGATGTGCTAAGAGGAATAAACTTTTATACAAGGCTGATATCAAAGTGAGAACATGAACAGGCTCCTTGAACCCATGGGGTCCAGGTCCTAAAGTCCAAGGGACAAGTCCCGTGTCCTTAATGGCGTTGGGTCAGCAATACTCGTGTGTACAGTTTTGAGAACTGTTTATATTTAACTAAGTGTGGCGAATGTTTATACCAAATTAATAATTTGGGGAGATTTAATTATTCCCCTATTAATTAGTCTGGAAAAATAATTAAAGCCAATTTACACAAGATATTTAAATACATTTCAGGCTGGGGACACTCGGGACCTCGTCTACTGAAGCGTCTCATTCGTGGGCTGTATATGTTGCCCAGCCGATCAAGCTCCATCATTTATCTCATCAGTCAAAGAATGGATGGAAGAGAAAAAGATTTCCAGATTTGTTATATATTTTTTTTTTCTCACAGAAATACAAGGCTATATTTTTGCCAAAAGCAACCATTTCTATAAAACGAGTGCGACAGCTGGGGAGCGTAGGGGGGACCTGGCTGTGAGCCCCCAGTCCCGTTCCTTGCTATCTATTGGGGGTAAGTGGGGGCGGGGCATTTTATTTACTATAAGGACAGTTTGTAATAAATTAATATCTGGTCGAATGGGTATATTTTTATATCATTACAGACTGTAACGATTGCAAACACCTTAGTATTGGGGGACCACCTTACCTGTCTGTGATGGTGGGGGACCTGTGATCTGGCGCTTGGGCGGACACCAATGTGATAGTTTTTAACCTAGGTTTAATGTCTTTTATGTAATTTTTTGAATGTATAAAATTATGTGATAAGTTTTTCTGATAATGTATTCTTTTGTCCATGTCTATGTTTATGTACTTGTTTTAAACAGACCTCCATGCTCCTGAGGAAGCGTTTCATTGCGCGAAACATGTAGAGCAAGAATTTTCTGCTTATTGGATCCCTGTTCAAGACTAGACACCCCATATGTATCATCATTGTTCCTCTGTTATGTATTTCTCTTGATTTGAGTATACCTATACTATTGTAACACTGTGGAAGTGTAATTTTAGTACTTGTCGGGGGAATATTCTGACGGAATAATATATTGTGACCTATGAATGTATATTCTTTTATATATTTTTCTATAAATAAATACCTACAGATTTTTATACTTAATACCTGTGTGCCGTTTAAAGTCCAAGGGCCAGATTCAGATACACTTAATATTGCGCTGCGTAATCGAAATACTCTACGCTGCCGTATTTTACCAGGCTCTACACCGAATTCTGGTAGATTTCTATTTCTCGCCGCGTAATCGAAATACGCGATTAGGGGCCGTGATGATTTAAATTAAGCGTGTCCCCGCGGCGATCGAACTGCGCATGCTCTGTTCAGAAATTTCCCGCCGTGCATTGCGCGAAATCACGTCCTTACGTCATTCGTTGTTTGAGTAGCATCGTTTACGAACGTTCCTATTCCCGGACGACTTACGTAAAAAATAATAAAAGACGACGGAAAACGTAGAAATTCGACGCAGGAACGACGGCCATACTTAACATGGGCTGTCTAATATTAGAGCAGCAAAAAGCTGGTATAGTGTTACGCAAAAAAAAGATGACTAAAGATGCCGTAAGAGATTGCAAATGAAGATCGTAATTTCGTGGATCGCCGGCAAAAGCTCATTAGCATACCCCGACGCGGAAAACGACGGGAAGTCCACCCAGTGGCCGCAATTTTATTGCAGAGTAGATCCGAAGGCGTACGAACACGTAATCCAGTCGAATTGAAGCCCGCAGCCGTCTATTCATGGTTTGAGGTTTCCGACTAGCTAGAAAACGCGCGTAATTTGAAATTACTCCAGTCTAACACCAGTTAGACAGGCGTAATGGCTCTGTGAATCTGGCCCCAAGTGTCTAGTTTAAAAATTAGTATTCAGTCCCTAGATTTATAACAGAGAAAGTACAGCACTAGGTGGCGCTGATGATATAGGAACTACATATAACAGAGGAAGTACGGCACTAGGTGACGCTGACGATATAGGAACTACACATAATGGCGAAAGTACGGCACCAGGTGGCGCTGATGATATAGGAACTACACATAACAGAGGAAGTACGACACTAGGTGGCGCCGAAGATATAGGAACTACACATAATGGCGAAAGTACGGCACTAGGTGGCGCTGATGTTATAGGAACTACACATAACAGAGGAAGTACGGCACTAGGTGGCACTGACGATATAGGAGGAACCACACATAGCAGAGGAAGTACGGCACTAGGTGGCACTGACGATATAGGAGGAACCACACATAGCAGAGGAAGTACGGCACCAGGTGTCGCTGACAATATAGGAACCACACATAACGGAGGAAGTATGGAACTAGGTGGCGTACTTCCTCTGTTATGTGTTGTTCCTATATTGTCAGCGCCACCTGGTGCCGTACTTCCTTTGTTATGTGTGGCTCCTATATCGTCAGTGCCACCTAGTGCTGTAGTTTCTGTGTTACTTGTGGTTCCTAGCTCATCAGCGCCACCTAGTGCCGTTATGCCGTACTTCCTCCGTTATGCGAGATTCCTATATCGTCCGCACCACCTAGTGCCGTACTTCCTCTGTTATGTGTGGCTCCTATATCGTTGGCACCACCTAGTGCTGTACTTCCTCAGTAATCTGCATTTCCTATATCATCAGCGCCACCTAGTGCTGTAATTCCTCTGTTATGTGTGGTTCCTAGATTTCTAACAGAGAAAGTACAAAGGTGGTGACAACGATATAGGAGCCACACATAACAGAGGAAGTACGGCACTAGGTAGCGCTGACGATATAGGAGGAGCCACACATAACGGAGGAAGTACGGCACTAGGTGGCGCTGACCATATAGGAGGAGCCACACATAACAGAGGAAGTACGGCACTAGGTGGCGCTGATGATATAGTAACTAGAGGAGATACGGCACTAGGTGGCATGGAAGATATAGGAGGAACCACACATAACAGAGGAAGTATGGCACTAGGTGGTGCCGAAGATATAGGAGCCACACATACCAGAGGAAGTACGGCACTAGGTGGTGCCAACGATATAGGAACCACACATAATAGAGGAAGTACGGCACTAGGTGGTGCCAACGATATAGGAACCACACATAATAGAGGAAGTACGGCACTAGGTGGCGCTGACGATATAGGAACCACATATAACAGAGGAAGTACAGCACTAGGTGGCGCTGACGATATAGGAACCACACATAACAGAGGAAGTATGGCACTAGGTGGCGTACTTCCTCTGTTATGTGTGGTTCATATATTGTCAGCACCACCTAGTGCTGTAGTTCCTCCATTATGTGAGATTCCTATATCATCCGCACCACCTAGTACTGTACTTCCTCTGTTATGTGTGGTTCCTAGAATTATAACAGAGGAAGTAAGGCACTAGGTGGTGCCAACGATATAGGAGCCACACATAACAGAGGAAGTACGGCACTAGGTGGCGCCGAAGATATAGGAGGAACCACACATAACAGAGGAAGTACGGCACTAGGTGGCGGCGAAGATATAGGAGGAACCACACATAACAGAGGAAGTACGGCACTAGGTGGCGCCGAAGATATAGGAGGAACCACACATAACAGAGGAAGTATGGCACTAGGTGGCGCCAAAGATATAGGAACCACACATAACAGAGGAAGTACGGCACTAGGTGGCGCCGAAGATATAGGAAGCACACATAACAGAGGAAGTATGGCATTTGGTGGCGCCGAAGATATAGGAACCACACATAGCAGAGGAAGTATGGCACTAGGTGGCGCCGAAGATATAGGAACCACACATAGCAGAGGAAGTATGGCACTAGGTGGCGCCGAAGATATAGGAACCACACATAGCAGAGGAAGTATGGCACTAGGTGGCGGCGAAGATATAGGAACCACACATAGCAGAGGAAGTACGGCACTAGGTGGCGCCGAAGATATAGGAACCACACATAGCAGAGGAAGTACGGCACTAGGTGGCGTTGGTGATACAGGAATCACTCATAACAGAGGAAGTACTTCACTAGGTGGCGCCAAAGATATAGGAGCCACACATAATGGAGGAAGAACAGCAATTTTTGTCTTGATCGTACGGATGTTTGTCACATTTGCACAACAAACATTTTATATACACAAACCCCTTGGTCTATGCGGACATTCCAACTGATAAGCTTTTTTTGGTCCAATCAACAGACTAGGGGTGGATTCCTATACTCAAACAGGGAAAGTGAGGCCACCTTGCTGGCTGCGCTGTCTGGCAGAGGTGTGGCTGGATGGAATTACTAATCCTTCGAGGTGTATTAAGCCATTTTCCTGGAGCTCAGTGTTAAGACTAAAATGGATTTTTTTAAAGTGGACCTGTCACTAACTGTGACAACTCACCGCCTGCCCATGGAGAGGGGGCTGGGGGGGGGGGGGCTAAAAATGTCCTCATGGCACCCTGCACTCACTGTATGTCCTCAGTCTTCTCAGTCCTCAGACTTCTCGGTCCTCAGTCTTATAATAATAATAATAATAATAATAATAATAGCAATAATGATAATAAAAATATTAATTGTAATAAAAAAAATTGTAATAATAATAAAAAAATAGTAATTATAATAATTATAACAATACAAATCATAATAGTAATAATTATAAAAATAATAGTAATAATAATAATAATAATAATAAAATAAACAAAAAAGTAATGATAGTAAAGCCTCGTACACACGATCAGTCCATCCGATGAGAACGGTCCGAAGGTTAACCGATGAAGTCGACTGATGGTCTGATGTACCTACACACCATCAGTTAAAAAAACGATCGTATCAGAAAATGGTGACGTAAAACACAATGATGTGCTGAAAAAAACGAAGTTGAATGCTTCCAAGCATGCGTCGACTCGATTCTGAGCATGCGTGGATTGTTAACCGATGGTCGTGCCTACAAACGATCGGTTAGGTGTCCATCGGTTAAATTTAAAGCAAGTTAGCTTTTTTTTAACCGAAGGTTAAATAACCGATGGGGCCCACACACGATCGGTTTTGACCGATGAAAACGGTCCATCAGACCGTTGTCCTCTGGCTAACCTATCGTGTGTACGAGGGCCTTATAATAATTATAAAAATAATAATAATAAAAAAAAGAAATAATAACCCAAAAATAATAGTTATAATAATCATAATGGTGATTAATAAAAATAATAATAGTAATAATAATTAAAAAAATAACAAAAAAATTATAGTAATTACAATAATAATAATAGCAATATTAATTGCCATATTATTATTAACAATAATAATTGAGTTTACTAAAAGACATTATTATTATTATTAGTAGTAGTAGTAGCAGCAGTAGTAGTTCTATTGTTATTGTTATGGAAAAGCAACTAAAACATCAACATCTTCCTTTACAAGCATTGGGGTAGATTTACTAAAACTGGAGAGTGGTGCAGCCCTGCCTAGAAACCAATCAGCTTCCATGTTTTATTGTCAAAGCTGAAGTTAGAATCAGATACCATGCACCATACCATGCACGGCTGTACTAGATTGTGCACTCTTCAAGATCAGTAAATTAACCCCTGGGTCTATCTAAAAAATATAAAGAAAATAAATGACTTTATTAAATAAATATTATTTTATTATAATATATTATAATTATACATAATTTATATAGATTTAATATTAAATATTATTATTTTATTATAATTATACATAATGTATATAGATTAAATATTAAATATTATTTTATTAATATATATATATATATATATATATATATATATATATATATATATATATATATATATATATATATATATATATATATATATATATATATATATATATATATATATATATATTTCTATTTATTTATTTATTTATTTATTATGCATTTTTATATTTTATTTATAAAAATAAACAAAATAAATATTAAATATTAAAAATAAGTAAATCCAAAATCTGACTAAATTTTTTTTTCCTTAGGCAAGCAGGACCCCCACCCCCTTTCCATATTTACCTATAACTTCATACTTTAATCACTTAAAAAACACATAAAACACTTTCGAACGCCTACAATGCTGGAAGGCTTTTAACACCACGTGAGGTTTTCATCGCCTCCAAATTTAACCCCTCGCCAGCCGGGGCCTCCCCCATGTTTCAACCGCAGCAGTCGCTCGCTAAGCGATTTAAAATCCAACATATGCCTGGGGATCCAACACACCCAAAATTACAGTCGTACCATTTAGAAAACAAAATTAGAGTGCAAGTACTTTAACCAAGCAAGAAATACCACCCCCCCCCCCCCCCCCCTCACCATCCATAGTCACTCATAAGTTTATACATAAAACACTTTTCGATCGCATACGTAGCTGGAAGGCTTTCAGCACCACGTGAGGTTTTCAGCGCCTCCGATTTAACCCTTTCGCTGCCCGGCACCTCCGTCGAAATCCCCCACGTTGCAAACGCAGAAAGGCGTGAAAACCTCACGCTCGCCAAAGGATTCAAATCCCACACGCGAGCTGCGAAAATTTACAGCCTTACCATTCAAAACAATTCCTTCCTATCCACGGCTCAGAAAATTTGCTTACAATATTTGATACATTATTAGTATCATCATTGATATCAATACAATATTATTTTATTTCATCGTCGTCATTATTATCATCGCCATTATTATTTTATTAATATACTATTGATATATATAAAAATATTTGGTACATTACTATTATTATCATCATCATCATCATTAATATTATTTCGATAATATGCTATTGATAAATATATTTTTTCAATATACTGTGTATTTAAAAAACAAACTCCGCTCACATTTTTAGCATTTCAACATTTTTGAATGATTTTTACTCCTACCTTGTGGGCGTAATGTAAAAAATTACTGCGGATTAAAAAATTCGAGCAGCGTCAGTTTTCATGAACATTTATTTTATTATTATTAAATATTATAATTTTAAACAGGTGAATATATATATATATATATATTTTTTTTTTCTTTTAGCGTCAATTTTTGAAATAAAAAAGGAATATTTTTTTACTTTTTGCTATAATATCCCTATATATATATATATATAAAAATAAAAATTCTCCTTAGTTTAGGTGAATATTTTAGGTAAAGCAGATGCCATTTGAAAAAAAAAAATAGGGAATTGTTTTCTCAAACATTTTTTTTTCTTTTTATTAAACTGATATTTTAGGTAAAGAATTTTCAGAGCTGTGGATAATAGGGAATTGTTTTCACAAAAAAAAAAAAATATATATATATATATATATATATATATATATATTTTTTTTTTTAACAGGTGAATATTTTAGGTAAAGCGAACATGGCATTTGAAAAAAAAATAGGGATTTTTTTTCATTTTTTATTTTGTTATTAAACGGATATTTTAGGTAAAGCATTTGCAGAGCTGTGGATAATAGGGAATTGTTTTCACAAATGTATATATATATATATATATATATATATATTTTTTTTTTTTTTAAACAGGCGAATATTTTAGGTAAAGTATATGCCATTTGAAAAAAAAAATTACGAATTGTTTTCACACATTTTTCTTTTTTTTATAAAACTGATATTTTAGGTAAAGAATTTGCAGAGCTGTGGATAATAGGGAATTGTTTTCACAAATAATTTTTTTTTTCAACAGGTGAATATTTTAGGTAAAGCAAATATGCAATTTGAGAGAAAAAAAAAGGGAATTGTTTTCACAATTTTTTTTTTAAATTTCTATTTTTTTTTAATTAAACGGATATTTCAGGTAAAGAATTTTCAGAGCTGTGGATAATAGGGAATTGTTTTCACAAATATATATATATATATATATATATATACATATATATATATATATATATATATATATACATATATATATATATATATATATATATTTTTTTTTTTTTCAAACAGGCAAATATTTTAGGTAAAGTATATGCCATTTGAAAAAAAAAATGTTTTCATGAATATTTATTTTAATTTTTTTTATTAAACAGATATTTTAGGTAAAGAATTTGCAGAGCTGTGGATAATAGGGAATTGTTTTCACGAATAATTCGATTTTTTTTTCAACAGGCGAATATTTTAGGTAAAGTGAATGTGACATTTGAGGAAAAAAAAAAAGGAATCGTTTTCACGAATATTTTTTTAATTTTTAAGTTTTTTTTATTAAACGGATATTTTAGGTAAAGATTTTGCAGAGCTGTGGATAATAGGGAATTGTTTTCACAATATTTTTTTTCTATTTTTTTTAATTAAACGTATATTTTAGGTAAAGATTTTTCAGAGCTGGGGATAATAGGGAATTGTTTTCACGAATAATTAGATTTTTTTTTCAACAGGCGAATATTTTAGGTAAAGTGAATGTGCCATTTGAGGAAAAAAAAATAAGGAATCGTTTTCACAAATATTTTTTTTATTTTTTATTTTTTTTATTAAACGTATATTTTAGGTAAAGATTTTGCAGAGCTGGTGATAATAGGGAATTGTTTTCATGAATAATTACATTTTTTTTTCAACAGGTGAATTTTTTAGGTAAAGTGAATGTGCCATTTGAGGAAAAAAAAAATAGGGAATCGTTTTCACGAATATTTTTATTATTTTTTATTTTTTTTATTAAACGAATATTTTAGGTAAAGAATTTGCAGAGCTGGGGATAATAGGGAATTGTTTTCATGAATAATTACATTTTTTTTTCAACAGGTGAATATTTTAGGTAAAGTGAATGTGCCATTTGAGGGGAAAAAAAATAGGGAATCATTTTCACGAATATTTTTTTCATTTTTTATTTTTTATTAAACGGATATTTTAGGTAAAGAATTTGCAGAGCTGGGGATAATAGGGAATTGTTTTCATGAATAATTACATTTTTTTCAACAGGTGAATATTTTAGGTAAAGTGAATGTGCCATTTGAGGGGAAAAAAAAATAGGGAATCGTTTTCACGAATATTTTTTTTCATTTTTTATTTTTTATTAAACGGATATTTTAGGTAAATATTTTATGGAGCTGGGGATAATAGGAAATTGTTGTCATGAATAATTTTTTTTTTCAACAGGTGAATATTTTAGGTAAAGCGAATGTGCCATTTGAGGGGGAAAAAAAATAGGGAATCGTTTTCACGAATATTTTTTTTCATTTTTTATTTTTTATTAAACGGATATTTTAGGTAAATATTTTATGGAGCTGGGGATAATAGGAAATTGTTGTCATGAATAATTTTTTTTTTCAACAGGTGAATATTTTAGGTAAAGCGAATGTGCCATTTGAGGGGAAAAAAAATAGGGAATCGTTTTCACGAATATTTTTTTCATTTTTTATTTTTTATTAAACGGATATTTTAGGTAAATATTTTATGGAGCTGGGGATAATAGGAAATTGTTTTCATGAATAATGACATTTTTTTTCAACAGGTGAATATTTAAGTAAAGTGAATGTGCCATTTGAGGAAAAAAAAAATAGGGAATCGTTTTCACAAATATTTTTTTCATTTTTTATTTTTTATTAAACGGATATTTTAGGTAAATATTTTATGAAGCTGGGGATAATAGGAAATTGTTGTCATGAATATTTTTTTTTTCAACAGGTGAATATTTTAGGTAAAGCGAATGTGCCATTTGAGGGAAAAAAAATGGGAATATTTACGAATATTTTTTTTTTCATTTTTTTTTATTAAATGGATATTTTAGGTAAAGAATTTGCAGAGCTGTGGATAATAGGGAATTGTTTTCACAAATTTTTTTTTTTTTTTTTTTTAACAGCGAATATGCCATTTGGAAAAATAAAAGAAAAAATTATTTTGTTAAACAAAAAAAAATAAGCTGCTGGAAAATATCACACTGGGATCTCTTGTTAAATACATTTGCAGTCTTTGTTTTGAATGCACCTGTGGATTCTTAAAGGATGCCATCGTAGCTACTACAATAAAAAAATTAAAAATAAAATAATATTTTTAGGAATAGGAAAGGAGAGCTTGCTTACCTCGTTACCTTCTGTGACGGGCGCCGGCGATGAAAAAAAATAAATAAAAAAAAAAATAGGGAGGTATCACATTGTTAAAGCCAGGCTCTCGTCTTCTTCTGGTGACAACACCCATCCTTGGCGAAGGCACAGCGTAGTGTGGGTGGGCGAGCCACACACATGCAGACAAGCGAGCGGAGGGCTGTGTTCTTCAAGGCTGACGCTCCAACGGCTGGCCTCGCTGCCTGTGACTGACAGCTGTGCAGCAGAAAAGGTCTCCTTCTGCCTCCCATCGCCCTGGCGTGTGTGTGTGTTTACTGATGTCATCTTTGAAAACGCACGGTAATCGCACAATAGGCACCGCCGTGCCCTCTGTCTTTAAAAAAAAAAAAAAGGAAGGAGGGGGAGGGGGGGGGGGACGCAGCCGGAAAAAAATGACAGTTAACCCCTGAAAAGCCAACTTTTTCTATGCCGCGTTTGACAAAAACATTTTTTTTTTTAGGAACGTGACGTCTGCGCACAAGGGTTATAATTGAAATGATACGGCGCCAGGAAAATTCTGCGGTTCCATCAGTGTAATGGCGGCCACATGTCGAAAAAATTAAAAAACTCCAATCCGATTTGCGGTCGTGTTAGATCAAACCGTAACTGCTCCGTAAAAACATTTTCCGGGCGCAATTGTAGAGGGGTCACACTGTTGCGCGTGCGCGCACGGGTACTGCAGCCTATTCATCGATCTAATGGCCTCTTTCACGTGGGCTTGGACCTCGTTTTGCACAGGCGGTTTTGGTTGCGTTTTTTTGACCACCAAAGCAACGCTCTTCAGGGATTGTGGTGAGAGGGAGCGGCAAGAGCGTGCGCGCACACGTTTCGCCCGGCGAAAAAAATCATTGCGGTCGTGTTGGATAAAACCGTAACTGCTCCATAAATACATTTTCCGGGCGCAACTGCAAAGTGTTAAGCTTAGGTTCACACTGTTGCGCGCACGGGTACGGCAGCCTATTCATCGATCTAATGGCCTCTTTTACGTGGGCTTGGACCTTGGTTGCACAGGCGGTTTTGGTTGCGTTTTTTGACCACCAAAGGGATCGTGAGATAGGGAGCGGCGAGAGCGTGCGCGCACACGTGCGGTTGAGCCGATTCATGTGGCGAAAAAATCATTGCGGTTGTGTTAAATGGAACCGTAACTTCTCCATAAATACATTTTCCAGTGCGATTGTAAAGCGTCAAGGTTAGGTTCACACTGTTGCGCGTGCGCGCACGGGTACTGCAGCCTATTCATCGATCTAATGGCCTCTTTCGCGTGGGCTTGGACCTCATTTGCACAGGCGGTTTTGGTTGCGTTTTTTTGACGACCCCAAGCAATACTCTTTAGGGATCGTGAGATAGGGAGCGGCAAGCGCGTGTGCGCACTTGTGAGGTTGAGCTACTGCGTGTGCCGGTAAGGCGAAAACATCATTGTGGTTGTGTTGGGTCAAACCGTAACTGCTCCGTAAAAAACATTTTCCGGTGCAACTGCAAAGTGTTAAGCTTAGGTTCACACTGTTGCGCGTGCGCGCACGGGTGCTACAGCCTATTCATTGATTTAATGGTCTCTTTCGTAAGGGCTTGGACCTCGTTTGCACAGGTGGTTTTGGTTGCGGTTTTTGACTACCCCAAGCAACGCTCGTCATGGATTGTGAGACGGAGAGCGGCAAGAGCGTGTGCACACACGTGCGGTCCAGCTGCTCCACGTGGCAGCGAGGTGAAAATAACATTGCCCCTCCAAGTTTGGAGTGGAAGCTCTGCTGTTGCCTCAATCACCTCCATTGTGGTTGTGTTAAATGATCCGTAACTGCTTCATAAAATGCATTTGGGGTGCGATTGTAGAGCGCTAGGCTAAGGTTCACACTGTTGCGCGTGCGCGCAGGGGTACGGCAGTCTATTCATTGATCTAATGGCCTCTTTCACGTGGGCTTGGACCTTGTTTGCACAGGCCGGTTTGTGGGGTCAAAACTGCAACCAAATCAACGCTCTTTACAGATTGGAAAAAGGGGAGCGGAGAGACCTGTGCGCGCACGTGCGATCCAGCTGCTTCGCCCCCAAGGCAAAAATGATGCTGCCTGTGCAGTTTGGATTGGAAGATTTGTGGCCGCCTCAATGACCTCCATTGTGGTTGTGTTAAATGAGCCGTATCTGCTCCATAAATGCATTTTCAGGTGCAATTGCAAAGCGTTAACCTTGCGCAGCCTATTGCATTAGGGTGTGCACCCCAAAGCTCAAACACACAGTATCGATCTCTAACTATGTTTAACCAGAAAGGGAAGGGGTCAGTAAATGACATAGTTACCGGCCCCTTCCCTCATTCATCCTAAAACATCCCGCAGCCTTAGCCGCTGGGAGGAGGGAAGCCAGCTGGGGTGTGTGGTGGGAAGGGGGGTCTAGGGCAGTAGGGGGAATCTATGCTGCACAGGGTGATTAGGGTGTGCCTGGCACACCCTGTGCGCACACCTATGCTTAGGTGCACACTGTTGCACGGGTACTGCAGCCTATTCATCGATCCAAAGGTCTCTTTCGCATGGGCTTGGGTCCCGTTTCCACAGGTGGTTTTGGTTGCGTTTTTGCAGCTTCCTGACCCCCCAAGCAATGCTCTTTGTGGATTGCGAGATGGGGAGCGGAAAGAGCTGTGCGCACACGTGCTGTCGAGCCGTTTCCCGAGGCGGCGGAGTTTGGAGTCTAAGCTTTGTGGCCGCCTCAATGACTTCCATTGTGGGCGTAACTGCGCCATAAATGGATTTTGGGGTGCAATCGCAAAGTGTTAAGCTTAGGCTCACACTACCGCGCGCACGTGTGCACATGTACTGCAGCCTACTCATTCAAATGGCCTTGAGAAATGCGGGTATAGAAATCACGGCACGTGCTGAACAGAACTACATTTTGCTGCCGCTAAACACTGGTAAACGCGCCACGTTTAAGAATTTCACCCCCCCCCCCCCAGTGCATCTCCTAAATAGCAGTGTGTTTTCTATGTGCAGGTCGGGCGCACACGCGACTTCCTGTACATATGTGAGCTAATAAGTCGCGATGTGCAAAAACATTTTTCAAAAAGCACTAGAACTAACCTGGGTGACACATTTACCTTTATTGCGTCATCTCTGAGCCGCCATCTCGAGTCCAGGAAGAAGATGGTGACCTTGGATAATGCCTGAGCATCGTTCTGGGGAGGAAAGCAGATGGAGGAAATGTCAGGGGGAGTCCTGTGATCTCTGCCAGGTAATCATTAATACCTGGAAGTGTTACACACATACATTAGTGAGCGCGCTGCACTAAACACAGGGCAACGCGTTTCAAAAATAGTGCAGACGTTTTTGTCAAAATGAATAGGCTGCCCTAACGCGCAGGAACACGCCAGCAGCAATGGACCAATGGGGAGCGGAGAAGAGGAAGTATAAAAATACATATTACCAGTATGTGGACATTTCAAAACGATATAAAATACACATATTAAAAAAAAAAAATATATATATATATATATATATATATATATATATATATATATATATATATATATATATATATATATAGAGTGGAGAAGTCCATTATCAGTATGTGGCACTTTAAATCTATACAACATATACATATAAATACAAACATTTTATATATATAATATATATATATATATATATATATATATATATATATTATAGAATTTAATTTTTTATATATGTGTATGTTACATTTTATTTTTTTAATTATTTTATTGATTTAAAAAAATATATATATATATATATATGTATGTAAAATAAAATAATTTGTTACATTTTATTTTTATAAAATGTTTATTGTGAAATAATGGAGGTGGGGGCGCTGAAAAATAAGTGATACTTAAAATAGCAATAAAGCCAGATTCAGATACACTTAATATTGCGCTGCGTAATCGAAATACTCTACGCTGCCGTATTTTACCAGGCTCTACACCGAATCCTGGTAGATTTTTGCCTGTACGCTACGGCGGCGTAGTCTATTTCTCGCCGCGTAATCGAAATACGCGATTAGGGGGCGTGAAGCATTTAAATTAAGAGCGTCCCCGCGGCGATCGAACTGCGCATGCTCCGTTCAGAAATTTCCCGCCGTGCATTGCGCGAAATCACGTCGTTACGTCATTCGTTGTTTGAGTAGCGTCGTTTACGAATATTCCTATTCCCGGACGACTTACGTAAAAAATAATAAAAGATGTCGGAAAACGTAGAAATTCGACGCGGGAACGACGGCCATACTTAACATGGGCTGTCTAATATTAGAGCAGCAAAAAGCTGGTATAGTGTTACGCAAATAAAAGATGACTAAAGGTGCCGTAAGAGATTGCGATAGACGTTCGTAATTTCTGGGATCGCCGGCAAAAGCTCATTAGCATACCCCGACGCGGAAAACAACGGGAAGTCCACCCAGTGGCCGCAATTTTATTGCAGCGTAGATCCGAAGGCGTACAAACACGTAATCCAGTCGAATTGAAGCCCGCAGCCGTCTAATCATGGTTTGAGGTTTCCGACTAGCTAAAAAACGCGCGTAATTCGAAAGTACTCCAGTCTAACACCAGTTAGACAGGAGTTACGGCTCTCTGAATCTGGCCCAAAGTGATTATACTATTAAAAGTATTATGTGAAAATATCAAAACACCAGTCCCTAAACAAATATACCAAAAAACAATAGGTTAATTTGCATAAAATATTATAAAGTGTCCAGTGGAAATAAAATTAACATTAGGAAATAGAACACTCCAAAAAATAGTGAAAATAAATTCAACCAATCCAACACTGCAGAAAGTTTTATTGATTTACATTTTTACATAATTTTTTTAAATCAATAAAATATCTATAAAAATAAAATGTAACATACATATATAAAATAAAAATGATATACATATACATATATATATATATATATATACCTATACATACACACACACACACACATATATATATACATACATACATACATACATACATACACACACACACAAAATATATATATATATATTTATTATTTAATTTTTTTCAAAATAATTATAAAATGTAACATTGTCATATAAAAAATTATAATGAGATATTATATATATATATATATATATATATATATATATATATATATATATATATATATATATATATATATATATATATATATATATATATATATAATGTATATTATTTTTTAATTATTTATTTATTATGCATTTTTATATTTTATTTATAAAAATAAACAAAATATTAAATAAATAAAATATAAAAAATATATTTAAATTTAAAAGTATATTGTACATTGCCTCTGGTAGACCAACAGTACCTAAGCCACCTAGGCCCAGATTCAGAGAGAATTAGATTCTCGTAGAGCAGGAGTCTCCAAACTACGGCCTTCCAGGTGTTCAGGAACTACAATTCCCATCATGCCTAGTCATGTCTACGAATGTCAGAGTTTTACAATGCCTCATGGGAAGTGTAGTTCCACAGCAGCTGGAGGGCCGTAGTTTGGAGATCCCTGTCGTAGAGTATCAGAAATACACTACGCCGCCGTTTTTTACCTGGCTCTACGTGGAATCCAGGTAGATTTTGTCCTGTAAACGACGGCGGCGTAGTGTATTTCTCCCGTCACAATCCATCTGCGCGAGTAGGGGGCGTGAAGCATTTAAAATAGGCGCGTTCCCGCGGCGATCGAACTGCGCATGCTCCGTTCCCAAATTTCCCGCCGTGCATTGCGCGAAATCACGTCGTTACGTCGTAGTAGCGTCGTTTACGTACATTCCTATTCCCAAACGAGTTACGTTAAAAAAAATAAAAATTCAATTCGACACGGGAACGACGGCCATACTTTACATGGGTTACGCACTGTTAGACCAGCAAAAAGCTCCTCTAACATTACGTAGCCAAAAAATGACGTAGGCGATTGCGAGGGACACTCGTGGATCGCCGTAAAAACTAATTTGCATACCCCGACGGTGAAAACGACGCAGACTCCACCCAGCGGCCGCAAAAATATCGCAACGTAGATCCGAAGGCGTACGAAGACGTAAGCCTCTCGGATCGAAGCCCCGAAGCCGCCGTATCATGGTTTGAGGATTCAAACTAGTGATACGGCGCGCGAAATTTGAAATGACTCCTGTCTAACACCAGTTAGACAGGCGTAATCGCTCTATGAATCTGGGCCCTAGAGTTTCTAATCATGTAAAACACCCACATTGGGTCACATGATCAGCGCTGTAGTTTGGTACAGTAGATGGTCAGTCTATGACAACTCTAATAACCCCCCCCCCAGCCCCCCCCATGGCCCCTCTATCAGCGGACCTCAGCTTTTAATTACCCCGGGGGGTCATGTGACCGGTTTCAATCTAAGCGGCACTGCGTGGAGTTCTTATTTAATTGTATCGCCATTCTTTCCGAAAGAAAGAAGAAGAAAAAACTGAGCTTCCATTGACGCCACTGCAGCATAGAAAAGCCAATGAATCGACGGCAACCTTGAGAGAAGACAAAACCTTCCATGAGCATATTATGAAGAGCGGATTGATGCAGGAAATATGGGGGCTGCCAGCGCCGATCTCCTCCTAAAAACGCCTCCTGGCCGTCATCCCGAGGCTCTGGCTTCACTAAATTTAGACCCGGGACAGATCTGCCGATCACCTCATTGGCTGCAACCTCGTTCCAGGCCAGCGTCTCCGAGTCCTGAAGCTGCCTGATCAATACGACAGACTGACCAGGTAGCAAGTTTTTTTTTTGCGGTAGACATTTTCGGCCACTTGGAAGCGAAGAACGGTAGCCAATTGGGGAGATTATTATTTACTTCCTGTCTATGGGACACAACAGGAAGTGAGTGGAATCTCTCCAATGTGAGGGAGAATCACCTCTTAGCAGTCACCAGAACAAGAGTTCCCGTTGAATTGGCCTCCTCCATCGGAGGATTGGCCTTCTATTCCTGTTCCAGTGGCCATGTGACCCAAAGCCGGCTTTGGTGTCATGTGACCTACGACAACTTACCGTCTACTACAACATGGAGATCCCATCACATGACCCAAACCCGCCATCAAGTCACATTACCTGCTACAACTCAGCCCTTACTGTCTACTGTTCCAAGGAGATGCCATAACTGTATCACATGATCCAAACTCGGCATCATGTCACATGGGAGGCCATAGAGAGGCTGATTGGTGGGATCAGAACTGGCATAAACTTACCATCTACTGCTACATGGAGATCCCACGGCACAGACCACGAGAGCCAGACCAAGCATCAAGTCATGTGACCTGATAAAACTCTTCCCTTTTGTAACAAGGACATCCCATGGACATTGGCGGCTGGTGATCAAAATTTTGGGGGGGCGCAAACTGAAAAAAAAAACATAGTTTGCATACACTGGGCCCATCAAACGCAGCCACTGGGCCCATCAAACGCAGCCACTGTGCCCATTAAACACAGCTACTGTGCCTATCAAACGAAGCCACTGTGCCCTGAATAGGGGGTGGCAGTGGCAACCGTGCAATGCATGAATCTATTGGTGATAGAGGGGTGGCAGGAGAGAGGGGGTGGTGCCCGTGCGCCCTTTACGGATGCACCGCCACTGTCCATATGCGCTGGTCACATGACCCAAACCTGGCATCAGGTTGCACGACCTGCTACAGTTCGTTCCTTACCATCTAATGTAGCATAGAAACCCCATGGCAGTGATCATGTGACCTGTTACAACTCTTCTCTTTCGATCTACTATATCAGAAAGATCCCATTGGAGCCGATCACAAACCTGGCATCTGGTCACATACGAAGCCTTAAGGGAGGCTGGGTTGGGAAAGCAGAACTGGCATTGACTTACTGTCTACTGTAACAAATATATCCCACGGCACTGATCACATGACCAAAACTCAGCATCTGGTCACATAGGAGGTCTTAAGGGAGGTAGAAGAACTGGCATTGACTTATCCGTACCCCAAACCTGGCATCAGGTCACATACCCTGCTACAACTTACTGTCTACTGTAACAAGGGGATCCCATGGCACTGATCACATGACCCGAACTCAGCATCTGGTGACATAGGAGGCCTTGGGAAGGCTGGGTGAGGGCATCACAACTGGCATAGACTTACAGTCTAACAACGAGATCCCGTGTGACCCAAACCTGCCATCAGGTCACATCACTTCTACAACTTACTCTCCACTGTAATTAGGAGCACCCATGGCACTGATCACGTGACCAAAATTCAGCATCTGATCACATAGGAGGCCTTGAGGGAGGCTAGGTTTAGGTAGAAGAATTGGCACTGACTTACCGTCTACTGTAACAAAGAGATCCCATGGCACTGATCACGTACCCCAAACCTGGCACCAGGTCACATGCCCTGCTACAACTGTCTACTGTAACTAGATCCCATGGCACTGATCACATGACCCAAACCCAGCATCAAGTCAAATGGGAGTACTTGGGAAGGCTGGGTGAGGGTATTACAACTGGCATAGACTTACAGTCTAACAAGGAGATCACCTGTGACCCAAACCTGGCATCAAGTCACATCACCTTCTATAAACTTACTCTCCACTGTAACTAGGAGCACCCATGGCACCGATCACGTGAAAGAAACTCGGCATCTGGTCATATAGGAGGTCTTAAGGGAGGCTGGGTTGAGGTGGAAGAACTGGCATTGACATACCGTCTACTGTAACAAGGTAATCCCATGGTACTGATCACATGACCCAAACTCAGCAACTGGTCATATAGGAGGCCTTAAGGAAGGCTGGGTTGAGGTAGAAGAACTGGCATTGACTTAATGTCTACGGTAAAAAGTAGATGCCATGGCGCTGATCACGTACCCCAAACCTGGCATCAGGTCACATGCCCTGCTACAACTTACCATCTACTGTAACTAGGAGAACCCACTGGTAGAAGAACTGGGATTGACTTACCATCTACTGTAACAAGGGGTTCCTATGACACTGAAAACATGACCCAAACCTGGCATCTGGTCACATAGTAGGCCTTAAGGAAGGTTGGGTTGAGGTAGAACTGGCATTGACTTAATGTCTACTGTAACAAGGAGATCCCATGGCACTGATCACGTACCCCAAACCTGGCATCAGGTCAAATGCCCCGCTACACCTTACCATCTATTGTAACTAGGAGAACCCACTGCACTGATCACATGACCCAAACTCGACATCTGGTCATATAGGAGGACTTAAGGGAGGCTGGGTTGAGGTAGAAGAACTGGCATTGACTTACCATCCACTGTAACAAGGGGATCCCATGGCACTGATTACGTAACCCAATCTCAGCAACTGGTCATATTAGAGGCCTTAAGGGAGGCTTGGTTGAGGTAGAAGAGCTGGCATTGACTTACCGTGTATTGTAACAAGGGGATCCCATGGTGCTGATCACGTACCCCAAACCTGGCATCAGGTCACATGCCCTGCTACAACTTATTGGCTACTGTAACTAGGAGAACCCACTGGTAGAAGAACTGGCATTGACTTACGGTCTACTGTAACAAGGGGATCCCATGGCACTGATTACATGACCCAAACTCGGCATCTGTTCATATAGAAGGCCTTAAGGGAGGCTTGGTTGAGGTAGAAGAGCTGGCATTGACTTACCGTGTATTGTAACAAGGGGATCCCATGGTGCTGATCACGTACCCCAAACCTGGCATCAGGTCACATGCCCTGCTACAACTTACCATCTACTGTAACTAGGAGAACCCACTGGTAGAAGAACTGGGATTGACTTACCATCTACTGTAACAAGGGGTTCCTATGACACTGAAAACATGACCCAAACCTGGCATCTGGTCATATAGGAGGACTTAAGGGAGGCTGGGTTGAGGTAGAAGAACTGGCATTGACTTACCATCCACTGTAACAAGGGGATCCCATGGCACTGATTACGTAACCCAATCTCAGCAACTGGTCATATTAGAGGCCTTAAGGGAGGCTTGGTTGAGGTAGAAGAGCTGGCATTGACTTACCGTGTATTGTAACAAGGGGATCCCATGGTGCTGATCACGTACCCCAAACCTGGCATCAGGTCACATGCCCTCCTACAACTTATTGGCTACTGTAACTAGGAGAACCCACTGGTAGAAGAACTGGCATTGACTTACGGTCTACTGTAACAAGGGGATCCCATGGCACTGATTACATGACCCAAACTCGGCATCTGTTCATATAAAAGGCCTTAAGGGAGGCTGAGTTGAGGTAGAAGAACTGGCATTGACTTAATGTCTACTGTAACAAGTGGATCCCATTGCACCGATCACGTACCCCAAACCTGCCATCAGGTCACATGCCCTGCTACAACTTACTGTCCACTGTAACTAGGAGAACCCACTGGACTGATCACAGGACCCAAACTCGGCATCTGGTCACATAGGAGTCCGTAAGGGAGGCTGAATTGAGGTAGAAGAACTGGCATTGACTTAATGTCTACTGTAACAAGTGGATCACTTACCCCAAATCTGGTATCAGGTCACATGCCCTGCTACAACTTACCATCTTTTGTAACTAGGAGAACCCACTGGACTGATCACAGGACCCAAACTCGGCATCTGGTCACATAGTAGGCCATAAGGGAGGCTGGGCTGAGGTAGAAGAACTGGCATTAACTTACTGTCTACTGTAACAAAGAGATCCCAAAGCACCGATGACATGACCCAAACCTGGCAATGGGTCACTTGACCTGCTACAACTCATTTGTGGTGATAGTGGTGACCAGGATAAATAGCGAGGGTGAACCTCCACAATGAGGACACAGACCGGGGTTCTAACCCTTCCCTTTAGATACACGTTAAGGGGTCCAATCGAACTTGTCAAGTCACCAATCATAGTCAGATCTTTGGGAGTTTGCTCCCAGCTCCGTCTATCTACTGCGGCCATCAGGAAGGGTCTAAATGTCTCATCTGGAACTCTATTGGACCAAAAAATCCCTATAAGAAGTCCTTGGGTGATTTGGTTCACTGACCTCCACCCATAACGGAAACATTTTTGTTTTGGGTGGTCATGCCCTTTAAATAATCACCTGCTACCGGTCATAGGGCCCCGTGTTCTATGTCCACCTGATCTTCTCAACCCGCCTTGTTCTGACATCCCATTGACCGTCTTCAACCCCCGGAGCTCAGGGAAGGACCCAGGAGTCCTCTCCGAGCAAAAATAATATTAATAATTGCATGAATGACGAGCTCGTCTCTGGGAGAGAGCCAGCTGATTACAGCCGGGAGGACTCATTTCCTGCCCGTAATGATGAAGAAATGGCTTCATGTGGCTCGAGGTAATGATCCTAGGAGCAGGTGTAGGAAGGGGAAGAGGACAGTAATTACTGAGGGACTCTAACGGAGAGGAACACGCACTGTCCGCACTGCCCTGGCAACCCCCTCTGAAGGAGGAGAAGTCACAGGGGTTAAAGCAGAGCTCCGGCCTTTCCTTCAGTTGTACCGACTCCTCTCCTGGACTGAAACCCCCCCCCCCCCCAGCAAAAATGGCACCCAAATCCTCCCTTCTAGCACAATCCTTCTTCCCCCACCCCTCCCAACACAAATCCCCTAGATCACCACTCTTAAGCATACCTCCCAACCGTCCCGGATTGCCCGGGAAAGTCCCCCTTGGGAGGTCTGTCCTGAGTCCAGGGCACCTCTTAGCACCTCCCCAAATTTCCCCTCCTAGAATAATACTTACCACCTGAAGCCCAGGGTGAACTTGCTAAACTGCTCGCCCCCCAAAATGTAAGAGCATTATGTGTCAGCAAAAATCCCCCCACAAAAACACTGGGCACTAATCTGCATGCTCTTCCCCTAAGAATAAATCCCCCCTCCTCCCAGTACAAATCCGCCACCCTGCTGATATCCCCCCATCTCAGCACAAATGTATGCCAACACCCTCATCCCCAGCTTGAATACCCCCTCTCAAAAAAATAAATTACAGCACCTATCACATTCTCTACTCCGAAAATTTCCCATCCTAGTACCCATCTCCAACCCCCCCCCCCACAAATCAAGTCCCCCCAGCATAAATGGCCCCCAAATCCTCTCTCCTAGCACAAATCTTCTTTCCCCACCCCCTCCCAACACAAATCCCCCCAGATCACCACTCTTAAAGGGGTTGTAAAGACAAAAATATGTTCCTCTTAAATTAAAGTCTGACTGTAGCTGATAAAGTCAAAAGTAATGTTTTGCATTATAACTAGTTTAAAATCCTGTTGAAATCGAGCCGTTTTATTCACCTCTGTCACTCCTGAATCGTTATTCTCACTGACTTCCTGGTTTGCGGTGCGCATTCATTCTTGCTACACCACGTCCTAATGGGAACTACAGTTCCCATTAGGCTTAGCCTCCATGCCTGTGAGGGTTAAGAGAGCATCTTCACTCAGGGCTGTAGTCATGAACACATTCTGCTTTCCACCATGCAGGTGCTGGTGGAAAGCAAGAAGAGGAGAGACAGGAAATGGCATTTTCAAACCTGGATTACTGTATTTTGGAAGTCAAAAGGAAAAACGAGGTAAGTGATATTTAAATGCTCTAGCTTACAGCAATCACTTGATCTAATAAAAAACGAACCTTTAGGCCTTGTACACCTGATGTACATTATCCGTCGGACCGTTTCCATCAGATGTGTCCGCCGGGCTGTTTGATCCGGTGGCTGTACACACCATCGGATCAAATTTCCCGCGGGCGGACAGCGCGGTGACGCGGCGGTGACGTTGACGCCACCACGTCACCGCACCAGGAAGTAAAACACTTCCGCGTGCATGCGTCGGATCCATTCACAGGATACGACGCATGTGCGGGCAGATATGTCCGCAGGTTAGGCGTACTAACCAGCGGACATATCCGACGGGCAGCTCTCCGGCGGAAAAATTTCAAAGCATGCTTTGAAACTTTTCCGCCGGAAGAATCCGTCCAAAACTGTCCGTTTGCCCCTACAGACCAGCGGATTTTTCGGCTGAAATGGTCCGTCGGACCATTTTCAGCGGATAAATTCACTCGTGTGTACAAGGCCTTAGTGTTCCTTTAAGCATACCTCCCAACCGTCCTGGATTCCCCGGGAAAGTCCCCCCTTGGGAGGTCTGTCCCGAGTCCAGGGAACCTCTTAGCACCTCCCCAAATTTCCCCTCCTAGAATAATACTTACCACCTGCAGCCCAGGGCGAACATGCTAAACTGCCCCCCCCCCCCAAGATGTATGAGCATTATGGGCCAGATTCAGGTAGTTCAGAGCATCTTTGCTCTGGAGTAACGCATCTCATTTGCGTTACGCTGCAGAAATTTTAGGAGCAAGTGCTGTTATTCAGGAAGCACTTGCTCCTAAAGTTGCGGCAGCGCATCTCAAATGAGCCGGCGGAATTCAAATTGGGCGGGTACGGGGCGTGTAGTATTCTAACTAAGCGTGATCCCGCCGCCAACGTACTGCGCATGCGTCGAGTGTCCAAACATCCCCGTGCGCATGCTCCAAATTCTGTGAATGAACGTCAATGACGTCACATTCCCATTCATGAACGTTTTACGCAAGCGACGTTTTTTTTTTTTTCCCGACGCGATGACGACGCCTATACCTAACATAGGATACTCCAACCCCATGTAGGTATAACTATGCGCCGCGTATCCCGTCCGGAAACGTCGTATCGTCATTGCGTCGCGCCGGAATTCGATCGTGAATTGCCGATTTCCGCTCATTAACATATTTTTTGAGCGTAAATCGGCACCATTTTTAAGTTGAAGTAACGATGCGATGGCGAAACTCAGTTACGCTGATCGCATTGGACCTTCAACCCGGCGTTTCTTGTTTTCTGGTTACAGAAAACAGAAACGCCGGCTCAAAGTCACAGTTAGGCTGGCGGATCACTGGATCCGCCAGCCTAACTGTTCTTGAATCTGGCCCTATGTGTCTGCCCACAGAAACAATGAGCACTAATCTGCATGCTCTTCCTCTAAGAATAAATCCCCCCTCCTCCCAGTACAAATCCACCTCCCTGTTGATATCCCTCATCTCAGCACAAATCTATGCCAACACCCTCATCCCCAGCTCGAATACCCCCCCCCCCTCAAAAAAAATCACAGCACCTATTACAAATTTTCTACCTTGAAAATTTCCCCTCCTAGTACACATCTCCCCACACACACCAACACACAATTTAAGTCCCCCCAGCACAAATGGCCCCCACATCCTCCTTCCTAGCACAATCCATCTTCCCCCACCCCTCACAACACAAATCCCCTAGATCACCACTCTTAAGCATACCTCCCAACCGTCCCGGATAGCCCGGGAAAGTCCCGCCTTGGGAGGTCTGTCCCGAGTCCAGGAAACCTCTTAGCACCTCCCCAAATTTCCCCTCCTAGAATAATACTTACCACCTGAAGTCCAGGGCAAACATGCTAAACTGCCCCCCCCCCCGAAAATGTAAGAGCATTATGTGTCAGCAAAAATCCCCCCACAAAAACACTGAGCACTAATCTGCATGCTCTTCCCCTAAGAATAAATCCCCCTCCTCCCAGTACAAATCCGCCACCCTGCTGATATCCCCCCATCTCAGCACAAATCTATGCCAACACCCTCATCCCCAACTTGAATACCCCCCCTCATCACATTCTCTACCTCGAAAAAAAATTCCCCTCCTAGTACCCATCTCAAACCCCCCCCCACACACAATTCAAGTCCCCCCAGCACAAATGGCCCCAAAATCCTCTCTCCTAGCATAAATCTTTTTCCCAACCCCCTCCCAACACAAATCCCCCCAGATCACCATACCTCCCAACCGTCCCATATTGCCCTGGAAAGTCCCGCCTTGGGAGGTCTGTCCCTCCCCAAATTTCCCCTCCTAGAATAAATACCCCCCAATTCCTCCTGACACAAATGCCCCCATCCCCTTCTGGCGCCCCTTCCCCATCTCAAATGATATCACAGTGCCCAGGGCAGCCACTCCCTCCCCCCCACCCCTTGTCCCGGTGTTCTGCCGATGAAGGCCCCCCCGGCGGATAAGTACCCCTCTGTATTGCGCAGGCACGGGGGCTTGCACAGTACGAACCTCAACGGAGCTGCCCATCAACATTGCAAAACCCGCCCTTCATTTGTTTTAACACGCCCCACTAAGACGTGTACTTTATTGCTAAAATCACCCCCGCCCCTTGCAGAGTAGCACTAGCATCGGGAGCATGCGGCATGGGTCATAGTCAGTGCGTGTAGAGCTGACTCTCAGTTCTACATCTTCCGCCATTTTTGGTGGCTTCGCGCTGCGCCTGCGCAGTACAGGGGGGTCCTTATCCGTGCTGGTGCCGCCAGTGTCTGTCAGTGCATCATCAGTGCCACTACAGTGCCCATCTGTGCTGCCAGTGTCCATCAGTGCCACTACAGTGCTCATCGGTGCCACCAGTGTCTGTCAGTGCATCATCAGTGCCACTACAGTGCCCATCTGTGCCACCAGTGTCCGTCAGTGCCACACCAGTGCCCAACTGTGCCACCAGTGCCTATCATGCTGCCAGTGTCTGTCAGTGCATCATCAGTGCCACTACAGTGCCCATCTGTACCGCCAGTGTCCGTCAGTGCTCCATCAGTGCCACACCAGTGCCACTACAGTGCCCATCTGTGCCGCCAGTGTCTGTCAGTGCTCCATCAGTGCCACACCAGTGCCCAAGTGTGCCACCAGTGCCCATCGGTGCTGCCAGTGTCTGTCAGTGCATCATCAGTGCCACTACAGTGCCCATCTGTGCCGCCAGTGTCCGTCAGTGCTCCATCAGTGCCACTACAGTGCTCATCAGTGCTGCCAGTGTCCGTCAGTGCTCCATCAGTGCCACACCAGTGCCCAACTGTGCCACCAGTGCCTATCGGTGCCGCCAGTGCATCATCAGTGCCACTACAGTGCCTATCTGTGCCGTCAGTGCTCCATCAGTGCCACTACAGTGCTCATCGGTGGCGCCAGTGTCCGTCAGTGCACTGATCCCTGGAAGTGGGCGTTATCCATTCAAATATAGCCTGCCCAGAAACTCTGCCCCTTTCCCCAGAATGACTTAAATCCATTCAGGGATTCTAAATATATGTTACCGTTTTGCCTATCCCGGTTCCTCCCCCTCCCCCCATCAACACATTTATTCAAATTTGTAATAAAACCCTTCCAATTTAATTACATACACTATGTAAGACACAATGATGTCATCACTGGGTCTCTGTGCTTCTCTATGCAATGAAGACAGGTTAGGCTGGTGGAAGTGGCCAGCAGGGTTCCTCCCCCTCCCCCTATTACGATGCTAATTTAATTTTTTAATAAAACCTTGCCATTTTTAATACATATCCTGTCTTGGACCCAGTGATGTCATCGCCGTGTCTCTGTGCTTCTCTATGGCTGGTGGGAGGGCCTGTGCATAGCGCCCCAAAAACATCACGGCACATCAGGACTCCTCCCAAAAGTCCACAAACCTGATCAAGCAGTGGGAGGAGTTATGCAAATATCAAAAATCCTTGCTGAGTGGGTGTTGGTCTGGAAGAGTGGGATTTCCAAATTTGCATGGGAGCACCCAGGTGTGAGGCTGAGCCTTCTTTATAGAAAGACATCTAACGAATGAAAGGGGGAAGGCTGGGGGGGGGGGGGCAGGTCAGAGAGGCTGGGGAGGAAAGATCTAGATGATTCTGGATGTCCTCCAGCCAGGAAATGAGGCGGGGCTCTGACTTTCTGCATGCACGACGTGAGAAGCTCACAGTGTGCGGTGAAATCAGAGGAAGCCGTTCCAGTCCAGGAGAGGAGACGGTAAAACTGCGCAAGGGAGAAGAATTATTTACTTATCAATCTAAATTATTGGCACCACATCCCCTTGATTGGTAACAATAGAGAAAAGTGGGAATTGGGATTTTTCAGGTGCAGGAGTAAAACAAAATATATCAAAAGAGATTTTTATTTATAAAAGTTAAAAATTGACAGGATAAAATCCATCAAAAAATACAGTACAGTTTCAGAATGTGCAGGCTGACAAAATCCTCAACGTGTTTCACCACGGATAGTAGCTTCCTCAGGAGAAATACATTTATCAGGCACTATCTACTGAAGATTAGAAGAAAACAACACACATAAAATTACAAAAAAAAAACGAAGAATACAGAAATACACATATTATGAGAAATAAACAACAATTACCGTATATACTCAAGTATAAGCCGAGTTTTTCAGCACATTTTTTGTTACTGAAAATGCTTATACTCGAGTCACCTTTTTGCGCCTGATCTCCTGGACTTTGGGGACCCGGTACAGGCCGGCCGTAGGTCCTCTGGACCCCAATCTTGGCACATATGTAACCCCACTCTTTCTCTACAAGTATGCAAAGTTTGTTGTCCAGGCGACCTACGGCTGGGGAGCACCGATTTTTCAAAGTTGGACACCCCTTCCATAGACTCCCATGTTAAACGGTAATTTCTCCGGTTATTTTGGAGACCCACTACCGGCCTGGCTGTAGGTCCCCTGTACCCGGAACTTGGCACACATGTAGCCCCAGTTGTCTTCTACAAGTGTGCAAAGTTTGTTGTCTGGGGAACCTACAGCCGGGGAGCACCAATTTTTCAAAGCCGGGCACCCCTTTCATAGACTCCCATGTTAAACGTAAGTCAAGTCATGGACACAGTGAGGCACAGTGATGCATGGGCAAAGTGAGGCATGGGCAAAGTGAGGCATGGACACAGTAAGGCATGGGCACAGTAAGGCATGGGCACAGTGAGGCATGGACACAGTGAGGCACAGTGAGGCATGGGCACAGTGAGGCATGGGCACAGTGAGGCACAGTGAGGCATGGACACAGTGAGGCATGGGCACAGTGAGGCATAGACACAGTGAGGCATGGGCACAGTGAGGCATGGGCACAGTGAGGCATAGACACAGTGAGGCATGGGCACAGTGAGGCATAGGCACAGTGAGGCATGGACACCCTAGGCTTATACTCGAGTCAATACGTTTTCCCATTTTTTGTGGTAAAATTAGGTGCCTCGGCTTATATTCGGGTCAGCTTATACTCGAGTATATACGGTAATTGTTGTTTATTTCTCATATGTGTATTTCTATATTGTAATTTATGTGTGTTGTTTTCTTCTAATCTTCAGTAGATAGTGCCTGATAAATGTCATTCTCCTGAGGAAGCTACTATCCCTGGTGAAACATGTTGAGAATTTTGTCAGCCTGCACATTTTGAAATTGCTATAATAAATATCCCCCAAAAAAGATCTTTTTTTTCCCTCAGTTTAGGCCGATAAGTATTCTTCTACATATTTTTGGTAAAAAAAACAAAAACGCAATAAGCGTTTAACGATTGGTTTGCGCGAAATTTATAGCGTTTACAAAATAGGGGATAGTTTTATGGCATTTTTATTAATATTTTTTTTTTTACTACTAATGGCGGCGATAAGCGATTTTTTTCATGACTGCGACATTACGGCGGACACTTCGGACAATTTTGACACATTTTTGGGACCATTGTCATTTTCACAGCCAAAAAATGCTATAAAAATGCACTGATTACTGTGAAAATGACAATTGCAGTTTAGGAGTTAACCACTAGGGGGCACTGTAGGGGTTATGTGTGACCTCATATGTGTTTCTAACTGTAGGGGGGTGGGGCTGGACGTGTGACGTCATTGATCGCCTTTCCCTATATCAGGGAACAGACGATCACTGACATTGCCACTGTGAAGAACGGGGAAGGTGCGTTTACACTCTCCCCGTTCTTCAGCTTTTGTGACTGATAGCGGGACTCCGGCGGCGATCGGGTCCGCGCGTCCCGCGGCCACGGAGCTTCAGACCGGGCGCGACCCACGGCATATATGTTATAATATTATATATATATATATTATTTTTTTTTATATTAAAAATATATAATATATAATAAATTATATAATAAAATATATAATAAAAATAATATTATAAAATATAAATATATATATATATATATATATATATATATATATATATATTTTATAATATTATTATATATTTTTTTATATATATATATATATATATATATATATATATATATATATATATATATATATATATATATAAAAATCAGCATGGACCAGAAGTGACTACAAAAAAAAGAAAAAGTTTTTTTTTGGAACTTTTGCTTAGAAAAAAGTAAAATAGTTTACTTCTGTCATGACATCACTCCAAGGCCGTAGCGGCAATGAAAGGTTATCTGGTCACTGACCACCAGCGAGCCGCTCGGTTGGATCGTTTCTCAGGCGCGCTGATAAAAACGGTAAGCCTGAGAAACACTGGCGAGCGGCGGGGACTGCCGGCATAAATAAATATAAAGCATAACACAATAAAATATATTATAATATAATATACAGTATATATAACAACAACACAAATATAAAACATTACAAAGGGTCTCAGAGTTTGATAACGGTCTTAAAGGTTGCAAGAAAAAAAGTTAGGCAAGCGACTAAAACAACACATAAAAGCATATATGGGAACTGTTTTACCTTCCAAAGGAGTTGTATTTCTGTCCATTCAGTCCTTAGGATTTTTTTCTCTGCTGCAGTTCAGTAACATTTACAGCCTGAGACTGGACAGTGAAAGGAGAAGCAGCAGACGGATGAGCTCATCTCTCTGCTCTCTCCTTCCATCAGCATACTTGCACTCCAGCTCAACCAGCCATCTCCTTCTTCGTCTCCCCCTTCTCCCAGTCTGATCTCTGCTGTAAAAACGCCGATGCCGAGCCGAATTCAGGGGCTGGCGGTTAACGAAAACATTTAATGATGTATACGATGGAGACGGGGTTGCATTAATTTGTGTCTTTTCTATCCGCCTGGAGTTCAGCTGAGCGATGGAGCGGCGAGGAAGACGCGCGGCGAAGTGACAATCACGTGAAGTAGCGGCGGTGTGTGACCCAGCGCGCAGGCTGACTGATGGCAAGTCGTTTGTTCCGTCATGATTACCAGATCTGTCCTGTCTTCGGCGACGCTGCAGATCCGTGGCGCGGAGCGCGGAATACCCTTGAGATATTAGCAGACGAGAGGAAAAACAACTCGATAGGAAGAGAGGCAGACAAAACAAGAGGAGATCCTACGCCGTGGCGGAGTCACGCTGCAAGGTCCAGACCCCGCCGCCGCAGGGACGATGCAACGATGACATTGTGTCTCTAGGATAGAAAGATACAATGTATCTTTCTATGTCATTGTTACATTGTAACAATGACATTTAGTCTCTACTATAGAAAGATACAATGTAACAATGATATTTAGTCTCTAGAACAGAAAGATACAATGTAACAATGATGGGCCAGATTCTCAGAGGCGTTACGACGGAGTATCTCAGATACCCCGTCGTAACGCCTTTTTTTTGTCCTCGATGCTTAGCATCACTTTTGCATAGATACGCTTCTACATCCGACAAGTGTAAAAGCATTACACTTTCGGATCGTAGGTGTAATGACAACTCCGGCCACTAGGTGGCCTTTACGTTGTTTTTTCATTTGCATATGCAAATGAAGTAGTACGCCGATTCTCGATCGCTTTTACGCCACCCCGTCGTCGCGTATGTCGTTTTCGTTCGCGTAAGGTTACCCCAGCTTCTATGTGGAGTAACCTTACGAGGTCCCGTCGGATGCCGTCGTGTCCCGTCGGATGCCATGTTAAGTATGGCCTCGGGACCGCGTCGTGTTGTGCGTCGTTTACGTCGTTTGCGTACGTCGATTCTCAATGGGGCTGGCGTACGCTGCGATTACGTCGTTTACATTGAGAAAATGTGACGTCCTTTGGAGCATGCGCACTGGGCTTTTTCCCCGGCCGGCGCATGCGCAGTTCGTTTGACGCGGGGGGCGCGCTTAATTTAAATACAAGCCGCCCCATTTGAATTGCGCGGGTTTACGCTTGGCGATTTACGAGACGCCAACGCAAACTACGGAGCAAGTGCTTTGAGAATAAAGCACTTTCTCTAGTACGCAGCGGCGGCGTAGTGTAAATGGCTTACGCTACGCCGCCGAATATATATGAGAATCTGGCCCTTAGTCTCTACTATAGAAAGATACAATGTAACAATGACATAAAGGGCCAGATTCTCATATATATTCGGCGGCGTAGCGTAAGCCATTTACACTACGCCGCCGCTGCGTACTAGAGCAAGTGCTTTATTCTCAAAGCACTTGCTCCGTAGTTTACGTTGGCGTCTCGTAAATCGCCAAGCGTAAACCTGCGCAATTCAAATGGGGCGGCTTGTATTTAAATTAAGCGCGCCCCCGCGTCGAACGAACTGCGCATGCGCCGGCCGGGGAAAAAGCCCAGTGCGCATGCTCCAAAGGACGTCACATTTTCTCAATGTAAACGACGTAATCGCAGCGTACGCCAGCCCCATTGAGAATCGACGTACGCAAACGACGTAAACGACGCACAACACGACGCGGTCCCGAGGCCATACTTAACATGGCATCCGACGGGACACGACGGCATCCGACGGGACCTCGTAAAGGTTACTCCACATAGAAGCTGGGGTAACCTTACGCGAACGAAAACGACATATGCGACGACGGGGCAGCGTAAAAGCGATCGAGAATCGGCGTACTACTTCATTTGCATATGCAAATGAAAAAACAACGTAAAGGCCACCTAGTGGCCGGAGTTGTCATTACACCTACGATCCGAAAGTGTAATGCTTTTACACTTGTCGGATGTAGAAGCGTATCTATGCAAAAGTGATGCTAAGCATCACGCGCATAGATACGAGACAAAAAAAAAAGGCGTTACGACGGGGTATCTGAGATACTCCGTCGTAACGCCTCTGAGAATCTGGCCCTTAGTCTCTAGAACAGAAAGATACAATGTAACATGATATTTAGTCTCTAGGATAGAAAGATACAATGTAACAATGACATAGAAAGATACAATGTAACAATGTATCTTTCTATGGTAGAGACTAATGCCCAGATTCACAGAGAGTTGGGCGCAGATTACGCCGGCATAGTACAAACGCCGTACGTCACGCCGACGCAGCACGGAGGGGCATGCACTGTATTCAGCAAGCTATTGCTCCCAACGCTGCGTCTTTGTGGCGTATTTTTCGAAGGTGCAGGCCGGCGTAGGTGGAAGTGGGCGTGACCCCATGCAAATGATAGCCGGAGCATGGTGCAGTGTTTTACGCCTGGCGTATCACAAACTGCGCATGCGCCGTGACGTTGCCATGATGTGGACGCATGAAACTGCACCCTTATGCGCATGCTCACAACCACGCCGGCACAACTGCCTAATGAATGAATGAATGACTTGTATAGCGCAACGCATGCGAACTGAATCGCCTCTGGGCGCTTTTTCCAGCCAGTGTCTGCTTGGCTGGTGCGGTCATTTTTACCCCGTAGGATCTTGACATGCTAGGGACACACAGTCATACACACATATATACATATATACTGGACCAATTTGGACGGGATCCAATTTACCTACCAGCATGTCTTTGGAGTGTGGGAGGAAACCGGAGTACCCGGAGGAAACCCACGCAGACACAGGGAGAACATGCAAACTCCAGGCAGATGGTGTTGTGGTCATACAATTTACGCGCACCTCGCGTCGGGCGCATGTACGTTCGTGAATCGCCGTATTTCTCTCATTTGCATGTTTGAATGCCTAATTAATGGGAGCAGCAACATGCGTCCAGACGAAAAAGTATGCCCACGCCCATGTAAGCTACGTTAGCGCAGGGTGGCCAGTTTTTAGGCGTATGTTGGTTTGTGGGTCCGGCGCACAGATACGCCGGCGCACATTTGCACTTACGTTGGCGTAACTGCTTTGTGAATCTGGGCTTAAATGTCATGTTACATTGTATCTTTCATTGACATTTAGGCCCAGATTCACGTACATCGGCGCATTATCGGTCCGGCGTAGCGCACCGCCATTACGTTAGACTTGCGCCATCTAGCCGCGTAATCCCCCGATTCACGTAGCTTTTGCGCAGGAAATTGCGCAAGCGTAAGGTTTTTTCCTGAGGCGTAAGGAGGAGTAATACAAATTGGGAGGGACGTGGGCGTGTTACATTGAAATGAGCCGTGACCCCATGCAAATGAAGGGCCGGCCGGCTCGCGCATGCGCGCGTGAAGGAGACCATGTCAGCTTCGCTGTGCGCATGCTCACAACTCGGGAGCGGCGCAATCAGTGAAATTGGAAATGGACTAGGGCAACGTTGTGAACTACGCAGACAGCATAAATAGACACACACAAACGCACTTGCATTGCAAAAGTACATCCCTTTGTCCCTTCCCATTTAACCAAGTGCTTTTGTTCCTGTTGTTCGTTGCAGTGTGTCTTGTAGTTGTCAGATTAGTGTTCTGTGTGATCAAGTGCTTGTTGGTATATTTGTGAAAGTGTTTTTTGATAAGTGTTTGAGAGACTGTTTGTTTGATTGATATATTTCTGAGCGTTTGTTTTCTTGCTTTATTTTTTCTTTTTTCTTTTTTTGCTGACATTTTTGGCATTTTTAATTTTTTTTTTTGCTGACATTTTTTTTAAATTTTGGGTTGTGCATGCTGTTTGAATGTGGGGGTGACATTCCTGCTGGAAAAGGGGTGTCATCCTCAATTTTGGTGGAGAAGGGTTCCCCAGGACCAGGGAGAAGTGATCCCCAGGTCCGTGTGAATGGTGTATGAATGTACAGTGACATAATTGGAGCCTTGACGTGGCGTTGCTGCTCACAAGTCCTGCATGGTGGACTGGTGCCAATCCAATTTGATGAGGATGTGGGGTGTGTGTGCTAGGGACCACAGTGGTGTGCATGCATGCATTCTCATTGTGCCATGATTAATGTGTGTGTTTAACGTGCAAAGATGCCCAATATGAGCTGCCTCCTGACTGCTCTTCCCTCAGAAGACGGGGTATCCTCGGTTAGGGGTTGATTGTCTGGTTGGGGGGTCAGGTCATCACGTAGCTCAACCTGCAGGCCCTTCCTCACTGCGAGATTGTGCAGCATGCAACATGCAACGATGATATGGCACACGAAGTTTGGGGAATACAACAGTGTACCCCCAGACTTATCCAGGCATCGGAAACGTGACTTTAGGAGGCCAAAGGTGCGCTCCACCACTGCTCGGGTTTTGATGTGTGCTTGATTGTATCTTTCCTCCCCTGGGGTTTGGGGGTTCCGGATAGGAGTCATGAGATGGGGTCCCAGTGCATATGCAGAGTCACCTGGAAGGGAAAAGACAGGAGGATGTTAGTCATGCATGTGCCACTTGTGAGGTGTGCATCACGGGAGGGGATAGTCATGCCTGACTCCCATGTCACTCACCAACCAACCAGGTGTCCCCATACACGTTCTGATAGAATTCCATTCGGATGTGGCATTGATTGTAGATGTAGCTGTCATGGGTGGATCCGGGGTGTTTGGCACGGACGTGCCATATGAGTCCTTGGGCATCAACTATCACCTGTACGTTGATGGAATGCCAATTCTTCCGATTGCGGTATATGTGCTCTGTCTCCTGGGGGGGGGCTGGAGTGCCACATGTGTGCAATCAATGGCCCCCACGGTGCGTGGGAATCTGGCAATTCTGTAGAAATCTGTCATTGCCTTCAGCCGCAGGTCCTCAGTGGTGGGTTTGATGATTTGGTTGGCCAAGCGTGTGAGGATTGCAGGGACAACCTGGTGCACACATCTGCTCATGGAGGATTGTGACATCCCAGCCACCACTCCACTTGTACGCTGAAAAGAGCCACTGGCAAGGAAATGGAGTGTTGCCAGGACCTTCACCAGTGGCTGCACTGCATGTGAGCGTTGTGTTGGGCTGGTGAGGTCCTCCTGCAGGGTTGTGGTTAATTCCAGGATGGCATAAGGGGTGAATCTGAAGATGCGAAACACCTCAGAATCACTCATGCCAAACAGGTGTATGCGGGTGCGGTATACCCTCTCCCGTGCCATCCTCCGTGCCATCCTCAGTGCCCTCCTCCTTCTTTGGTCATCTAAATTCACTAGTGCAGCTATGAGCGACGATGCCCCTGGCATGTTGGCAGTCAAATTGTAGTGCAACACGTGTGTGTGGTCTGCTCCTCAGTAACGGTGTTGCTTTCTGTGAGATGTAGACGTTTTTTCAAAATTTAGACCAGCTTTTAGGTGCTCTAACTTTAGACAGGACATTTTGCTGTTGCGCACATCGCGTAGCCTGCGCAGCAACTGCGTTTTTTTGTGGATCCCCGCAACTCCCTCATTAGCATATTTGACTAGCAAATCAATGGTGTGTCTAGCGCATTTTTGCGCGGACGGATGCGTCTGTCTAACGAAATTACGCCGGACCAAAAAAAGTAGATTTCTGGCGTAAATCGTTTTCTGAATCGCGCGCATCTAAACGCACGCGCACATTTAGACTTACGCACGCGCAACACCAGTTGCGCAGGCGTAATCGCTCTGTGAATCTGGGCCTTAGTCTCTACCATAGAAAGATACAATGACATTTAGAGTGCAACATAGAAAGTTACAACGTAATGACGAAATTTAATGTGTAAACCACTTGCTGATTGGTTGCTAGAGGTTACTGCACATTATTATTGCTCACCCATTGGTTGCTGGGGCTGGGGGGGGGGGGGGGTGTGATCAGTGGCAGTGGTGGTGGGGTATTAGAATGGTGTCAGTGTCAGTGGCATGTTAATACTTTGTAGCGCCACCTCTTGCTGCGATTACAGCTGTAAGTCACTTGGGGTGTCTCTATCAGTTTTGCACATCGAGAGACTGACATTTTTGCCCATTCCTCCTTGGAGCTCAGTGAGGTTGGATGGAGAGCGTTTGTGAACAGCAGTTTTCAGTTCTTTCCACAGATTCTCGATTGGATTCAGGTCTGGACTTTGACTTGGACATTCTAACACTTGGATATGTTTATTTGTGAACCATTCCATTGTAGATTTTGCTTTATGTTTTGGATCATTGTCTTGTTGGAAGACAATCTCCGTCCCAGTCTCAGGTCTTTTGCAGACTCCATCAGGTTTTCTTCCAGAATGGTCCTGTATTTGGCTCCATCCATCTTCCCATCAATTTTAACCATCTTCCCTGTCCCTGCTGAAGAAAAGCAGGCCCAAACCATGATGCTGCCACCACCATGTTTCACAGTGGGGATGGTGTTTTCAGGGTGATGAGCTGTGTTGCTTTTACGCCAAACATAACGTTTTGCATTGTTGCCAAAAAGTTTGAATTTGGTTTCATCTAACCAGAGCACCTTCTTCCACATGTTTGTGTGTCTCCCAGGTGGCTTGTGGCAAACTTTAAAAGACACTCTTTATGGATATATTTAAGAAATGTCTTTCTTCTTGCCACTCTTCCATAAAGGCCAGATTTGTGCAGTATACAGGGACTGATTGTCGTCCTATGGACAGAGTCTCCCACCTCAGCTGTAGATCTCTGCAGTTCATCCAGAGCGATCATGGGCCTCTTGGCTGCATCTCTGATGAGTCTTCTCCTTGTATGAGCTGAAAGTTTAGAGGGACGGCCAGGTCTTCGTAGATTTGCAGTGGTCTGATACTCCTTCCATTTCAATATTATCGCTTGCACAGTGCTCCTTGGGATGTTTAGAGCTTGGGAAATCTTTTTGCATCCAAATCCGGCTTTAAACTTCTCCACAACAGTATCTCGGACCTGCCTGGTGTGTTCCTTGTTCTTCATCATGCTCTCTGCGCTTTAAACGGACCTCTGAGACTATCACAGTGCAGGTGCATTTATACGGAGACTTGATTACACACAGGTGGATTCTATTTATCATCATTAGTCATTTAGGTCAACATTGGATCATTCAGAGGTCCTCACTGAACTTCTGGAGAGAGTTTGCTGCACTGAAAGTAAAGGGGCTGAATAGTTTTGCACGCCCAATTTTTCAGTTTTTTATTTGTTAAAAAAGTTTGAAATATTAAATACATTTCGTTCCACTTCATGATTGTGTCCCACTTGTTGTTGATTCTTCACAAAAAATTACAGTTTTATATTATTATGTTTGAAGCCTGAAATGTGGCAAAAGGTCGCAAAGTTCAAGGGGGCCGAATACTTTCACAAGGGACTGTAACTTTTATTCCTATTACAAGGAATGTAAACATCCTTTGTAATGGAAATAAGGATGACAGGTCCTCTTTATGAAGAGATCTGGGGTTAAAAAGACCTCAAATAGATAAAAAGATATTTATTTATTTATTTTATTTTACACCGTCCCTTTCATTTTTTTTTTTTTTTTCCTTATAACTTTTATTCCTATTGCAAGAAATGTAAACATGGATGACAGGTCCTCTTTATAAAGACATCTGGGCTTAAAAAAGACCCCAAATTTCTCTTCTTTCCTTTTATTTATTTTGTGTGTCTTATTTAAAAAAAAAATGTTTACACCGTCTCTTTAAAAAAAAAAAAAGAAGAAAAACAAAAAAAAGGAAAAAATAACATTTATTCCTACTACAAGACATACAAACATCCCTTGTAATAGAAATAAGGATGTCAGGTCCTCTTTAACCACTTAAGCCCCGGACCAAAATGCAGGTAAAGGACCTTGCCCCTTTTTGCGATTCGGCACTGCGTCGTTTTAACAGACAATTGTGCGGGCGTGCGACGTGGCTCCCAAACAAAATTGGCGTCCTTTTTTCCCCACAAATAGAGCTTTCTTTTGGTGGTATTTGATCACCTCTGCGGTTTTTATTTTTTGCGCTATAAACAAAAATAGAGCGACAATTTAAAAAAAAATTCAATATTTTTAACTTTTTGCTATAATAAATTTCCCCCAAAAATATATAAAAAAACATTTTTTTTCCTCAGTTTAGGCCGATACGTATTCTTCTACCTATTTTTGGTAAAAAAATTAGCAATAAGCGTTTATCGGTTGGTTTTCGCAAAATTTATAGCGTTTACAAAATAAGGGATAGTTTTATTGCATTTTTATTAATTATTTTTTTTTTTACTACTAATAGCGGCGATCAGCGATTTTTTTCGTGACTGCGACATTATGGCGGACACTTCGGACAATTTTGACAAATTTTTGGGACAATTGTCATTTTCACAGCAAAAAATGCATTTAAATTGCATTGTTTACTGTGGAAATGACAGTTGCAGTTTGGGAGTTAACCACAAGGGGGCGCTGTAGGATTTGTGTGTTCCCTGTGTGTGTTTACAACTGTAGGGGGGTGTGGCTGTAGGTGTGACGTCATCGATCGCGTCCCCCTATTACAGGGATGACGCGATCGATGCTGCGGCCACAGTGAAGCACGGGGAAGCCGTGTTTACACACGGCTCTCCCCGTTCTTCAGCTCCGGGGACGGATCGCCGCACTGCAGCGGCAATCGGGTCCGCGGTCCCGTTCCTCGAGCTTCGGACAGGGTCACGGGAGCGCGCCGCGGGCGCGCGCCAGTAACCCACGGCTGGGTACTAAAATCAACGTATATATACGTTGATGTGCCCAGCCGTGCCATTCTGCCGACGTATATGTGCAGTAGGCGGTCCTTAAGTGGTTAAGGAGAGATCTGGGGTCAAAAAGACGCTAAATATCTCCTTTACCTTTAAAGGTAAAAAAAAAGTTTTTACACTTTTATTCCTATTACAAGAAATGTAAACAACCTTTGTAATAGAAATAAGGACGACAGGTCCTCTTTATAAACGGTGTACAGAATGAATGGCTGAAATCGCATCTGTACAAAAAAGGTGCAGGAGCCGCTTTTATTTTTTTTCTGCACTGGAATCAGATTCCATGGGTGTTCACACCCATAAAAACCGAATCAGGTAAACGCACCGCGTTCTGCGACCTGTGTTTGTGGTGACGTCATCTCTAAGTTCACGCTATGAGGTGCAGGAACTGCATGAGATTCCCACACAATCCCACCACATTCCTGTTCAAATCGCATGCGACTCTTCTGCAGTGCGATTCGAGCCATTATTCTGTATAGGAGAAAGTGTGAACAAAAAGAAAGTATTTGTCAGATCCACCAATCAGCTTCCTCTCCATATTGGAAAATACATCAGGGAGAGAATAAACTGGCTAAGGCGGCATCCACACCTGAGTATAGCATCTTTGAGCGTTTTTCTGGCATTTTTTCATCCATTTTGATGTGTGATTTGAGTGTTTTTATACAGCATTTTTGAGCTGTGGCGTTTTTTTATTAACCAATAGAAAAAAACGATTATCTGTTGCATCGTTTGTTGCTAAATATTTCAGCTTTTCCATCAGCTTTTATTTTATTATTATTATTATTATTATTATTATTATTATTATTATTATTATTAATTTGGTTGATAGGTTAAGTAGTTAGAGTTAAGGTTAGGGTTTAATATTGTATTTATTGTCTTATTATTATTCCTTTTTTTTTTTGTTAGGGTGATAATAATAATAAAAAAAATAAACTACTACTACAAAAAAAAATGAATGTAACATACACAAATACATAAAAATAATAATAATAATAATAATAATAAACTACTTCTACTAAAAAAATACACAAATAAATAATCATAAATACATAATAATTAAATACATGAATACTATGTGATAATAAAATAACCCCTAACTTTAATCCCTAACACTTTTAAAAGAAAATAATAATAATAATAATAATAATAATAATAATAATAATAATAATAGTAATAATAATAAAAATAATAACAAACACCCTAACAAAAAAATAAATCTATTATTATTAATAATAAAAATGTATTAATATTGTCATGTTCCTTTAATACCATTCATTGTGTACAATCGTGTTGCTTTCTGTAATTGGTCACAGACAATGTCAATCACAGCCCATCTGTACCATGTGATTAGCTCTGGCCAACCACAGCTAATTACCAAGAAAACAAACTGAAAAAAAAAATCGTGGCAGCGGCAGTTAATGATGGGATGTGGGGTTCCTGCACCTTGCACCTCTGGGCCCCTTTACATTACACAGCACCCTACCTCTAGACCCCTTTACATTACACAGCACCCTACACCTCTGGACCCCTTTACATTTCACAGCCCCCTACACCTCTGGGCCCCTTTACATTACACAGCACCCTGTATCTCTGGACCCCTTTACATTACACAGCAACCTGCACCTCTGGGCCCCTTTACATTACACATCACCCTGCACCTCTGGGCCCCTTTACATTACACATCACCCTGCACCTCTGGGCCCCTTTACATTACACAGCACCCTGCACCTCTGGGCCCCTTTACATTACTCAGCACCCTGCACCTCTGGGCCCCTTTACATTACACAGCACCCTGCACCTCTGGACCCCTTTACATTACACAGCACCCTGCACCTCTGGGCCCCTTTACATTACACAGCACCCTGCACCTCTGGGCCCCTTTACATTACACATCACCCTGCACCTCTGGGCCCCTTTACATTACACATCACCCTGCACCTCTGGGCCCCTTTACATTACACAGCACCCTGTATCTCTGGACCCCTTTACATTACACAGCACCCTGCACCTCTGGACCCCTTTACATTACACAGCACCCTGCACCTCTGGGCCCCTTTACATTACACAGCACCCTGCACCTCTGGGCCCCATTACATTACACAGCACCCTGCACCTCTGGGCCCTTTACATTACACAGCATCCTGCATCTCTGGGCCCTTTACATTACACAGCACCCTGCACCTCTGGGCCCCTTTACATTACACAGCACCCTGCACCTCTGGGCCCTTTACATTACACAGCACCCTGCACCTCTGGGCCCCTTTACATTACACAGAACCCTGCCCCTCTGGACCCCTTTACCTTACATAGCACCTTGCACCTCTGGACCCCTTTACCTTACACAGAACTCTGCACCCATTTACATTACAAAGCACCGCAGCTCTGGACCCCTTTACATTACATAGCCCCGCACCCCTGGACCCTTTTACATTACACAGCACCCTGGACCCCTTAACATTACACAGCACCCCTGGACCCCTTTACATTACACAGCACCTTGTACCTCTGGACCCCTTTACATTACACAGCACCTTGTACCTCTGGACCCCTTTACATTACACAGCACCTTGCACCTTTGGACCCCTTTACATTACACAACACCTTGCACCTCGGGACCCCTTTACATTACATAGCACCTTGCACCTCTGGACCCCTTTACATTACACAGCACCTTGCACCTCTGGACCCCTTTACCTTACACAGCACCCTGCATCTCTGGACCCCTTTACCTTACATAGCACCACACCTCTGGGCCTTTTTACATTACACAGACACCACCCTAACAGTTCTGGACCCCCTGCATGTTAGACTGGGGGAGGTAGACGTGACATGCGGCCCGTAAGCCGGCACAGGCCGCCACGGCGCCACGGCCCACTGGGCATATGCCTGTTATGCCCTATGGCCAGTCCGGGCCTGCAAGTGACACACTCGGGGCTCCCACTGATTCAGCATTATGGCGAGTTTACCAAAAATATGTAGAAGAATACGTATTGACCTAAACTGAGAAAAAAAAAAACATTTTTGTATATCTTTTTGGGGATATTTATCAGAGCAAAAAATATTGCACTTTAATCAAAATAGTCGCTCTATTTTTGTTTATAGCGCAAAAATTAAAAACCGCCGAGGTGATCAAATACCACCAATAGAAATCTCTATTTGTGGGGGAAAAAAAGGACGCAAATTTTGTTTTTGGAGCCACGTCGCACGACAGCGCAATTGTCAGTTAAAGCGACGCAGTGCCGAATCGCAAAAAAGGGGCAAGGTCCTTAACCTGTATATTGGTCCGGGTCTTAAGTGGTTAAATGTATTTATTGATTACTATAATTATTTTTTTACATTTTAATTTATTATTATATATTTTTTTCAAAGCATAAGTGCGGCAAAGAGGGCGGGCTTTAACGCCCGCACAGATGCGTCAATGGAGGGCTGAGGTTTATGTACTACTGCGCACTCCCAGCCAGGGGCGGACTGACAACTCATGAGGCCCCCAGGCAATAGAAGATTATGGGGCCATGGGCTTACAGATGGCCACCACGCCAGGAGGCAGTGCAGAGGCGGGGCAGCTAAAATCTCAAGATTTTCAAATCAAGCATGTCAGTTTCGGACATATCAGGGGCAGATGTAAACAACAAAAAAAAAAAGATTTTTACATACTGTCCCTGGTTTTACTGAGCCTGGCAACCCAGATGGGGCCCCCTAGTGGCATGGGGCCCTGGGGCAGTGCCCGAGTAACTCAATGGTCAGTCTGCCCCTGCTCCCAGCACAATGACCGAGCTGTTGGGGGGGGGAGGGGGGCAGGACTGGACAGTAAGTGGTTAAAGAAAACCGCGGCGAACGCAGAGTCACAAACAATCCGCACTCACGTCTCCAAGACGCCGGAAAAAAAGCCACTCCGCCTCTTGCGCTCTGCCACGAGCTTTAAGCGCCCGCAAAAGCGAACCGCTTGTAACTGCAACCCGCAAAATGGAGCCCATTCATTTTTAATGACGCCGTGCGCACATGCATTACAGCGCACAGGTGTAAAAACGAAACCTATTTTTTGGGTGTACCACTTTAAAACTAGATAAAAAAATAAAATATTAAAAATGAAAAAAAATTAAGAAAAGGGAATGCGGACGTTAACATGTAAAGCGCGGACCGCGGCGACATTAGAAGGGTTAATGTATATGTATAATTATGTTGATAGTGCTTGACATGAGGCAAACAGGAGCGGGATGCTGTGGGCCAGCGGTCGCCATGGAAACAGAAAGCTTTCGCTGCCTCGCTGGGAGACGTACTTAGCGTAATCATATACATAAAAACAACATCATTTTTTTTCCCCGTTTTGATAATAGAGACAGCTCCGCCGGGGATACAAAAGAACATTTTTTTTTTTCTCCTTTTAATTGGTAGGTTGCCTGCCTTTGTTCCCTCCGCCACATATTTTATTTATATATATTTTTGCAGAGCCAGATTTTGTGTAACCAAGAGGATAAAAAAAAAGAAAAAAAAAAAGAAGAATCCTCTGGAGCGTTTATTTGTCGTGCGATGCGGGTCGGTGGTGCTGCGGGTTTATTTGTTTCTTTTGGTGTTTTTTTTTTATATCTTTTTATATAGAATTTTTCAGCCAAACCGGCCGGATACCATAACCCCCAATGTCATGTCAGAATTTTTTATTTTGTGATGGGTTCTGTATCGACACCTAACAGTCGGCGCGATTGCGAGAATTTATCAAAATGAATTTGCAACCGCAGGGTGAGGTCCAAGGAAGCGAATTTGGATCGCGATCCTTTTAAACCTTCGCTGGTGATAGGGAGACTGGCAGGGGTGGGGAATTGCTCAGGGCTGACCTTTGGTTATGCGATGCGCTTGGCTAAAAAAGGTGCCATATATGGATGAGCCTGCGGTTTGAGTCGAACTTCGGCTGTTCGTTTATTCTAAAACGAACCGAACATATGGGGCGTTCCTCGGGAAATCGAGCGCCGCAGAACGCCCCATAATGCACTGCAAAGGGAAGGGAGTACCGTGAGCCTAGAGCAGGGGTGTCCAAACTTTTTTCAAAGGGGGCCACATTTGATGAAGTGAACATACCATTTTGCCCGACATTCTTTGAATCATTAAAATTCAGTCTAAAGCCCCGTACACACGGTCGGACTTTTGCCCAACCAACATCAAAATCCGACACTTTTCGCATTTGTCCGACCGTGTGTACGTTCCATCGGACCAACTTTTTTGGCTTTCATCGGACAAAAAGTCGGGTCTGCGAACGGACCAACTTTCAGGCAACAAAAGTCCGATGGTGCAAAATCCGATCGTGTGTACAGCAAACTATCGGACTTTTGGACAAATTACAAATGCGCATGCTCAGAACCAATGTTAAAATCAACCAACAATAGCAGAAGTTAACCAAAGGGTGGCAGTAAAGAGCAGAAAAGAGCAGAAAAACCACGTGATGATATAAAAGTTTTAGAAAAGTTTGCAGAAAAGTCCGAGCGTGTGTATGCTATGGGTGTGATCGGACAAATCAATTAGGACAAAAATCCAAGGGAAATTTTGTTGGATGTCCTACCGTGTGTATGGGGCTTAAGCGTGTTCCTCTGAGCAACTAATACACCGCCCAAGAATTCTCTTGCCTTCGTGGCTGTGTGTGGTGAAGAGATGAGCTTGGGCGTGTTATTTGGATATACCGTATTTATTGGCGTATAACGCGCACCTTCACTTTAAGAGCGAAGTTTCAGGAAAAAAATAAAAAATGTAATAAAGAACTGTGAAACATAATAAGGGTCAGTGCCCATCTGCAGCCTCACACGTGCCCATCTGCAGACCCACCATTGCCATAAATGTAGCCCCACCATTGCCAGGAATACACCCACCATTGTCATAAATGTAGCCCCATCATTTGCCAGAAATGTAGCCCCACCATTTGCCAGGAATGTACCCACCGTTTGCCAGGAATGCACCAGCAATTTGCTAGGAATGCACCCACCATTTGCCAGGAATGCGCCCGCAATTTGCCAGGAATGCACACACCATTTGCCAGGAATGCACCCGCCATTTGTCAGGAATGCACCCGCCATTTGCCAGAAATGTAGCCCCACCATTTGCCAGAAATGCACCCACCATTTGCCAGAAATATAGCCCTACCATTTGCCAGGAATGCACCCGCAATTTTCCAGGAATGCACCCGCCATTTGCCAGAAATGTAGCCCCACCATTTGCCAGAAATGCACCCACCATTTGCCAGAAATGTAGCCCCACCATTTGCCAGGAATGCACCCGCAATTTGCCAGGAATGCACCCACCATTTGCCAGGAATGCACCCGCCATTTGTCAGGAATGCACCCGCCATTTGCCAGAAATGTAGCCCCACCATTTGCCAGAAATGTAGCCCCACCATTTGCCAGGAATGCACCGCAATTTGCCAGGAATGCACCCACCATTTGCCAAAAATGTAGCCCCACCATTTGCCAGATATGCACCCACCATTTGCCAGAAATGTAGCCCCACCATTTGCCAGGAATGCACCCATCATTTGTCAGGAATGCACCTGCCATTTGCCAGGAATGCACCCGCCATTTGCCAGAAATGTAGCCCCACCATTTGCCAGAAATGTAGCCCCACCATTTGCCAGAAATGTAGCCCCACCATTTGCCAGGAGAGCACCCGCAATTTGCCAGGAATGCACCCACCATTTGCCAGGAATGCACCCGCCATTTGTCAGGAATGCACCCGCCATTTGCCAGAAATGTAGCCCCACCATTTGCCAGAAATGCACCCACCATTTGCCAGAAATGTAGCCCCACCGTTTGTCAGGAATGCACCCGCCGTTTGCCAGGAATGCACCCACCGTTTGTCAGGAATGCACCCACCATTTGCCAGGAATGCACCCGCCATTTGCCAGGAATGCACCCACCATTGCCAGAAATGTAGCCCCACCATTTGCCAGAAATGTAGCCCCACCATTTGCCAGAAATGTAGCCCCACCATTTGCCAGAAATGCACCCACCATTTGCCAGGAATGCACCCACCATTTGCCAGGAATGCACCCGCCATTTGCCAGGAATGCACCCACCATTGCCAGAAATGTAGCCCCACCATTTGCCAGAAATGTAGCCCCACCTTTTGGTCAGAAATGTAGCCCCACCATTTGCCAGGAATGTAGCCCCACCTTTTGGTCAGAAATGTAGCCCCACCATTTGCCAGGAATGCACCCGCAATTTGCCAGGAATGCACCCACCATTTGCCAGGAATGCACCCGCCATTTGTCAGGAATGCACCCGCCATTTGCCAGAAATGTAGCCCCACCATTTGCCAGGAATGCACCGCAATTTGCCAGGAATGCACCCACCATTTGCCAGAAATGTAGCCCCACCATTTGCCAGAAATGCACCCACCATTTGCCAGAAATGTAGCCCCACCATTTGCCAGGAATGCACCCATCATTTGTCAGGAATGCACCCGCCATTTGTCAGGAATGCACCCGCCATTTGCCAGAAATGTAGCCCCACCATTTGCCAGGAGAGCACCCGCAATTTGCCAGGAATGCACCCACCATTTGCCAGGAATGCACCCGCCATTTGTCAGGAATGCACCCGCCATTTGCCAGAAATGTAGCCCCACCATTTGCCAGAAATGCACCCACCATTTGCCAGAAATGTAGCCCCACCATTTGCCAGGAATGCACCGCAATTTGCCAGGAATGCACCCACCATTTGCCAGGAATGCACCTGCCATTTGTCAGGAATGCACCCGCCGTTTGTCAGGAATGCACCCGCCGTTTGCCAGGAATGCGCCCACTGTTTGTCAGGAATGCACCCACCATTTGCCAGGAATGCACCCGCCATTTGCCAGGAATGTAGCCCCACCATTTGCCAGAAATGCACCCACCATTTGCCAGGAATGCACCCACCATTTGCCAGGAATGCGCCCACCATTGCCAGAAATGTAGCCCCACCATTTGCCAGAAATGTAGCCCCACCTTTTGGTCAGAAATGTAGCCCCACCATTTGCCAGGAATGTAGCCCCACCTTTTGGTCAGAAATGTAGCCCCACCATTTGCCAGGAGAGCACCCGCAATTTGCCAGGAATGCACCCACCATTTGCCAGGAATGCACCCGCCATTTGTCAGGAATGCACCTGCCATTTGCCAGAAATGTAGCCCCACCATTTGCCAGAAATGCACCCACCATTTGCCAGAAATGTAGCCCCACCATTTGCCAGGAATGCACCGCAATTTGCCAGGAATGCACCCACCATTTGCCAGGAATGCACCTGCCATTTGTCAGGAATGCACCCGCCATTTGCCAGGAATGCACCCACCATTTGCCAGGAATGCACCCGCCGTTTGTCAGGAATGCACCCACCATTTGCCAGGAATGCACCCACCATTTGCCAGGAATGCACCCGCCATTTGCCAGGAATGCACCCACCATTGCCAGAAATGTAGCCCCACCATTTGCCAGAAATGTAGCCCCACCATTTGCCAGAAATGTAGCCCCACCATTTGCCAGAAATGCACCCACCATTTGCCAGGAATGCACCCGCCATTTGCCAGGAATGTACGCGCCATTTGCCAGGAATGCGCCCACCATTGCCAGAAATGTAGCCCCACCATTGCCAGAAATGTAGCCCCACCATTTGCCAGAAATGTAGCCCCACCATTTGCCAGAAATGCACCGCAATTTTCCAGGAATGTAGCCCCACCATTTGCCAGGAATGCACCGCAATTTGCCAGGAATGCACCCACCATTTGTCAGGAATGCACCCGCCGTTTGCCAGGAATGCACCCACCATTGCCAGAAATGTAGCCCCACCATTTGCCAGGAATGCACCCACCATTGCCAGAAATGTAGCCCCACCATTTGCCAGGAATGCACCCACCATTGCCAGAAATGTAGCCCCACCATTTGCCAGAAATGCACCCACCATTTGCCAGAAATGTAGCCCCACCATTTGCCAGGAATGCACCGCAATTTGCCAGGAATGCACCCACCATTTGCCAGGAATGCACCTGCCATTTGTCAGGAATGCACCCGCCGTTTGTCAGGAATGCACCCGCCGTTTGCCAGGAATGCGCCCACTGTTTGTCAGGAATGCACCCACCATTTGCCAGGAATGCACCCGCCATTTGCCAGGAATGTAGCCCCACCATTTGCCAGAAATGCACCCACCATTTGCCAGGAATGCACCCACCATTTGCCAGGAATGCGCCCACCATTGCCAGAAATGTAGCCCCACCATTTGCCAGAAATGTAGCCCCACCTTTTGGTCAGAAATGTAGCCCCACCATTTGCCAGGAATGTAGCCCCACCTTTTGGTCAGAAATGTAGCCCCACCATTTGCCAGGAGAGCACCCGCAATTTGCCAGGAATGCACCCACCATTTGCCAGGAATGCACCCGCCATTTGTCAGGAATGCACCCGCCATTTGCCAGAAATGTAGCCCCACCATTTGCCAGAAATGCACCCACCATTTGCCAGGAATGCACCCGCCATTTGCCAGGAATGCACGCGCCATTTGCCAGGAATGCGCCCACCATTGCCAGAAATGTAGCCCCACCATTGCCAGAAATGTAGCCCCACCATTTGCCAGAAATGTAGCCCCACCATTTGCCAGAAATGCACCGCAATTTTCCAGGAATGTAGCCCCACCATTTGCCAGGAATGCACCGCAATTTGCCAGGAATGCACCCACCATTTGTCAGGAATGCACCCGCCGTTTGCCAGGAATGCACCCACCATTGCCAGAAATGTAGCCCCACCATTTGCCAGGAATGCACCCACCATTGCCAGAAATGTAGCCCCACCATTTGCCAGGAATGCACCCACCATTGCCAGAAATGTAGCCCCACCATTTGCCAGGAATGTAGCCCCACCATTTGCCAGAAATGTAGCCCCACCATTTGCCAGGAATGTAGCCCCACCTTTTGGTCAGAAATGTAGCCCCACCATTTGCCAGGAATGACATATTTTCAGTTGTTTCACACTTTTTTGTTATGTATATAATTCCACATGTGTTACTTCATAGTTTTGATGCCTCCAGTGTGACTCTACAATTTTCATAGTCATGACAATAAAGAAAACTCTTGGAATGAGAAGGTGTGTCCAAACTTTTGCTCTGTACTGTACTTGACCAGACATATAACGACCTGCCATGCAGTCTGTTGGCAACAGCACTTGAAAGACCCACATCATAGAAAAAGACGGACTTCTCCTTTCTCCTCATCTGGGATCTCCAACCACACTGTACCTTCAGTCCTCCCAAAAACCTGCACTGAGAGGAATGAAGGTATAGCAATAGATGTCCCAAGTACTTGCTGCTAATCTGCTAGCAGTACACCACTAATTGATTTTAGCAGGCATATTTCCCGAACCCAGTTGCTGAACTGTAAAAATAAATTCGGTCCTAGCCCTCCGCATGCTCAGCATCTACTGTAAATGCTAGCTTGGCCAATATGCTGGAACTGCTGCCTTTTCAGCTGGTTGACTCTGTCCCCTTTCGTGAATTTGTGGAATGTGCTGTACCTCAGTGGCAGGTTCCTAAATGCCATTTCTTTTCAGGAAGGCCATTCCGGCTCTCTACTGGCATGTGGAATGCAATGTTTTGGTCTCGCTGGACAGGGCGGTCATGTTATTAGCAGTTGAAGGAGTTCCACAGTAGAATAAGAATGACATCTTACTGGTATCCAGGGGAGTTCCATGTACATGGAACCATGGAAATTCTGTACCACTGTGAGAGGGCCATGTTAGTAGTGACCAGAGGAGGTCCATCAAACAATGGATGCCATGTTACTAGGGGAGGTCCATCAAACAATGGATGCCATGTTACTAGGGGAGGTCCATCAAACAATGGATGCCATGTTACTAGAGTTCCATGGTACAATAAGAATGCCTGCTATCCAGAGGAGTTCCATGGTACAGTAAGAATGCCTGGTATTCAGAGGAGTTCCATGGTACAGTAAGAATGCCTGCTATCCAGAGGAGTTCCATGGTACAGTAAGAATGCCTGGTATTCAGAGGAGTTCTCATGATGCTGACGGCTTCCTGGTGTTAATAACTACGCTAAAACGGCAAAGAGATCTAAATATTGGTAGTGTGTTGGGTACTTATACTGTATGGCCTTTAAAACGTTCCAATTGTAGAGGAAGGAGCAGAGTCCTCCAGCAGAGTATTTCAGGAGAGGAGAGTTATAGAGGAAGGAGCAGAGTCCTCCAGCAGAGCAGAGTATTTCTGGAGAGGAGAGTTATACAGGAAGGAGCAGAGTCCTCCAGCAGAGTATTTCAGGAGAGGAGAGTTATAGAGGAAGGAGCAGAGTCCTCCAGCAGAGTATTTCAGGAGAGGAGAGTTATAGAGGAAGGAGCAGAGTCCTCCAGCAGAGTATTTCAGGAGAGGAGAGTTATAGAGGAAGGAGCAAAGGCCTCCAGCAGAGTATTTCAGGAGAGGAGAGTTATAGAGGAAGGAGCAGAGTCCTCCAGCAGAGTATATCAGTAGAGGAGAGTTATAGAGGAAGGACCAGAGTCCTCCAGCAGAGTATCTCAGGAGAGGAGAGTTATAGAGGAAGGAGCAGAGTCCTCCAGCAGAGTATCTCAGGAGAGGAGAGTTATAGAGGAAGGAGCAGAGTCCTCCAGCAGAGTATTTCAGGAGAGGAGAGTTATAGAGGAAGGAGCAGAGTCCTCCAGCAGAGTATTTCAGGAGAGGAGAGTTATAGAGGAAGGAGCAGAGTCCTCCAGCAGAGTATCTCAGGAGAGGAGAGTTATAGAGGAAGGAGCAGAGTCCTCCAGCAGGGTATCTCAGGAGAGGAGAGTTATAGAGAAAGGAGCAGAGTCCTCCAGCAGAGTATCTCAGGAGAGGAGAGTTATAGAGGAAGGAGCAGAGTCCTCCAGCAGAGTATTTCAGGAGAGGAGAGTTATAGAGGAAGGAGCAGAGTCCTCCAGCAGAGTATTTCAGGAGAGGAGAGTTATAGAGGAAGGAGCAGAGTCCTCCAGCAGAGTATTTCAGGAGAGGAGAGTTATAGAGGAAGGAGCAGAGTCCTCCAGCAGAGTATTTCAGGAGAGGAGAGTTATAGAGGAAGGAGCAGAGTCCTCCAGCAGAGTATTTCAGGAGAGGAGAGTTATAGAGGAAGGAGCAGAGTCCTCCAGCAGAGTATTTCAGGAGAGGAGAGTTATAGAGGAAGGAGCAGAGTCCTCCAGCAGGGTATCTCAGGAGAGGAGAGTTATAGAGAAAGGAGCAGAGTCCTCCAGCAGAGTATCTCAGGAGAGGAGAGTTATAGAGGAAGGAGCAGAGCCCTCCAGCAGAGTATTTCAGGAGAGGAGAGTTATAGAGGAAGGAGCAGAGTTCTCCAGCAGAGTATATCAGGAGAGGAGAGTTATAGAGGAAGGAGCAGAGCCCTCCAGCAGAGTATTTCAGGAGAGGAGAGTTATAGAGGAAGGAGCAGAGTCCTCCAGCAGAGTATTTCAGGAGAGGAGAGTTATAGAGGAAGGAGCAGAGTCCTCCAGCAGAGTATTTCAGGAGAGGAGAGTTATAGAGGAAGGAGTGTCCCTTTAAGCCCGCGTTCACCATACATTTCCTATAGAGCGATCGCTGATTTTTCCGTATTTTATACTCCTCTCCGAGGCCAATAATTTATTATCCGCCGGCTCAGTTTAATTTATATTTTATCACCCAACACATTAGCGTATTTGTATTCCCCCCCGTCCGCCCCGCTATCTCCCACCGCAGACCAGGCGCCACTCGTTAAATGTCACCCACATCAAACGCCAAATTACAGCTCGTTATAAATATTCCTTTTTATAAATGACTTCAAAGCCGGGAAAAAATCAAACGGGTTCAGGTAGTAATTATAGCAAGACAGAATGTCAATTTGCGCTCTTCTCCGGCCTGCTCGGGCCGCCGCTCCCCAGTCAACGCAACAAATGCGGCCATTTTTTATTTTTTTTGTTATAAAAAAAAAAAGGTAGAACATTATCCAGGCGTTTTCCAGAACCTGTGACCTTGTTCAGTCAGGATGCTGATTGCGCTTCATGCCTCGGTGGTAACGCGGTTATCGAGCGTTTTGCATAACGAGCAGTTATTTTTTTTGGACTCGGTTTGCGAGCAGAATTCAAACTAACGGGGAGCGCAGTACCACATTTGGCCAGAGGTGCGGGGGGGCGCCGGTGACACTTGGAGCGGTTCGGAGCCGATCTTAAAATACTCCGAAATACTCGGTTCCTGAGTGTTTCAGAACTCAACTGAGCTGTTTCCGAGGCTCTCTGGCGCCCCCTCACCTCTGGCCACATGCAGTATTGCATCCCATAGAAGTCAATGCAGAACGAAGTATCTTCGTTTCCATTGACTTCAATGGGGATAATCGCTTTGATATGCAAGTGCTTTGGATTACAAGCATTCTCCTGGAACGGCCTGTGCTCGTAAACCGAGGTTCCACCGTTATTACATTTTTGGTTTGGAGTTTAATACCACTTAATTAATTTTTAATGGATGAGCAATAGACTCAGAATGAAGAGTTGGCAGCAATCCGATTCCAGGGCAGCTCACTGCTGCCCTCTCTCTGCAGACTGCGGTATCTCCAGCCTCCTCTCCTGTGTTACATTGTATGGGCTGCCTGCCCAGCAGGATACGAGCGCTGTGATTGGCTGACTTGCTGCTATGTAAAACCCCCCCCAAAAAAACGCAAAAAATTGGGAACTTATACATGAAACATATCTCTGTACTTTATATTAACCCTGCGCAATCTCCTGATTTATTTTTTTACATTTTAATATCATTTAGAAAAATTAAAATGTCGCCCTTTGCGCTCAGCAAATAAGCCGCTTTCGACCACAGGGGGAACGGCTTGCTAGCTAGAATTTATAATTCATTAAGGACAGGAATATTTCTATTCTATGTCCCTCCCACAGTAATGATGTGACAGGAGGGTGTTGGGGAGGGCTGACACCAATTGCCTCCCGCAGCGACCACCAGCCATCGTCCCCCACCCCCCCCCCCTCCCCCGGTGAGGATGTCGTCCTAAACGCACCTAATTACTTTAACGAGGGACGCTGTTCTGCTTTGAACGAATGAAAACTGGGTTACATCCTTCAACGCCGCGCGCCATTCTAGGTGTACCCTCTAATCATTCCAATCTTAGGAGACTGTTCTCTTAAAAAAAAAAAAATTATTAATTTCAAAAATAAATAAATAATTGGGTGAAATGAATTAAAATATATTGGAAAAAATTATTAATTTCAAAAATTACTTTTTTTAACGAATAAAAATATATTGAGAAAAAAAAATTATTAATTTAAAAAATAAATAAAAAAATTGGGTGAAATGAATTAAAATATATTGGGAAAAAATTATTAATTTAAAAAATCACTTTTTTAAATGAATAAAAATATATTGAGAAAAAAATTATTAATTTCAAAAATAAATAAAAAATTGGGTGAAATGAATTAAAATATATTGGAAAAAAATTATTAATTTAAAAAATCACTTTTTTTAACGAATAAAAATATATTGAGAAAAAAAATGATTAATTTTAAAAATAAAGAAAAAAATTGGGTGAAATGAATTAAAATATATTGGAAAAAAATTATTAATTTCAAAAATCACTTTTTTTAACGAATAAAAATATATTGAGAAAAAAAAATTATTAATTTCAAAAATAAATAAAAAATTGGGTGAAATGAATTAAAATATATTGGAAAAAAATATTAATTTCAAAAATTACTTTTTTTAATGAATAAAAATATATTGAGAAAAAAAATTATTAATTTCAAAAATAAAGAAAAATTTCAAAAATAAATAAAAAATTGGGTGAAATGAATTAAAATATATTGGAAAAAATTATTAATTTCAAAAATTACTTTTTTTAATGAATAAAAATATATTGAGAAAAAAAATTATTAATTTCAAAAATAAAGAAAAATTTCAAAAATAAAGAAAAAAAATTGGGTGAAATGAATTAAAATATATTGGGAAAAAATTATTAATTTAAAAAATCACTTTTTTTAAATGAATAAAAATATATTGAGAAAAAAAATTATTAATTTCAAAAATAAATAAAAAATTGGGTGAAATGAATTAAAATATATTGGGAAAAAATTATTAATTTCAAAAATCACTTTTCTTAAATGAATAAAAATATATTGAGAAAAAAATGATTAATTTCAAAAATAAATAAAAAATTGGGTGAAATGAATTAAAATATATTGGGAAAAAATTATTAAATTGAAAAATCACTTTTTTTTAAATGAATACAAATATATTGAGAAAAAAAATATTAATTTCAAAAATAAATAAAAAATTGGGTGAAATGAATTAAAATATATTGGAAAAAAATATTAATCTCAAAAATCACTTTTTTTAAATGAATACAAATATATTGAGAAAAAAATAAAATAAAAAGAAGACTGAAGCCAAAAAAGTTCTAAATCCAAAAACACAAAAAAAAAAAATTAATCACACACTATCCGTTCTTTAGATGTGGAGGCTGCATTTGTTTTCTTTTTTTTTTTAAGAGTTTTTTTCTTAACCCCGGATTTGGTTGCCAAAATGACCAGAGCACTTTTTTTGCGATTCGGCACTGCGCTATTTAAACTGACAATTGCGCGGTCGTGCGACGTGGCTCCCAAACAAAATTGACTTCCTTTTCCCTCCACAAATAGAGATTTCTTTTAGTGGTATTTGATCACCTCTGCGGCTTTAATTTTTTGAGCTATAAACAAAAATAGAGCGACAATTTTGAAAAAAAAAAATCAATATTTTTTACTTGTTGCTATAATAAATAGCCCAATTTTTTTCATTTTTTTTTTCTTCTCAGTTTAGGCCGATACGTATTCTTCTACATATTTTTGGGGAAAAAAAACTGCGCAACAGTTATAGCAAAGCAATATTTTTTACTATAATAAATATCCCCCAAAAATATATATAAAAAAATTATAATAATAATAAAAATAATAAAAAAAAACACAATGGGCCAGATTCACAGAGCGATTACGCGTGCGCAACTGCTGTTGCGCGTGCGTAAGTCTAAATGTGCGCGTGCGTATAGTTGGACGCGATTCACAAAACAATATACGCCAGAAATCTACGTTTTTTGGTCCGGCGTAATTGAGTTAGACATTCGCTTCCCTTCGCGCAAAACTGCGCTAGACACACCATTGATTTGCTAGTCAAATATGCTAATGAGGGAGTTGCGGGGATCCACAAAAAAACGCAGTTGCTGCGCAGGCTACGCGATGTGCGCAACTGCAAAATGTCCTGTCTAAAGTTAGAGCACATAAAAGCTGATCTAACTTTTGAAAAAAAGTCTAATTGTCAGATAAAGCAACACCGTTACTGAGGAGCAGACCACACACACGTGTTGCACTACAATTTGACTGCCAACATGCCAGGGGCATCGTCGCTCATAGCTGCACTAGTGAATATAGATGACCAAAGAAGGATGAGGGCACGGAGGATGGCACGGAGGATGGCACGGGAGAGGGTATACCGCACCCGCATACACCTGTTTGGCATGAATGATTCAGAGGTCTTTCGCATCTTCAGATTCCCCCCTCATGCCATCCTGGAATTAACCACAACCTTGCAGGAGGACATCACCAGCCCAACACAACGCTCACATGCAGTGCAGCCACTGGTCAAGGTCCTGGCAACACTCCATGTCCTTGCCAGTGGCTCTTTTCAGCGTACAAGTGGAGTGGTGGCTGGGATGTCACAATCCTCCATGAGCAGATGTGTGCACCAGGTTGTCCCTGCAATCCTCACACGCTTGGCCAACCAAATCATCAAACCCACCACTGAGGAGCTTCGAATCAAGGCAATGGCAGATTTCTACCGAATTGCCAGATTCCCACGCACCATCGGGGCCATTGATTGCACACATGTGGCACTCCAGCCCCCCCATGAGACAGAGCACATATACCGCAATCGGAAGAATTGGCACTCCATCAACGTACAGGTGATAGTTGATGCCCAAGGCCTCATATGGCACGTCCGTGCCAAACACCCCGGGTCCAGCCATGACAGCTACATCTACAATCAAAGCCACATCCGAACAGAATTCGAACAGAACGTGTATGGGAACACCTGGCTGGTTGGTGAGTGACATGGGAGTCAGGCATGACTATCCCCTCCCGTGATGCACAACAGAAGTGGCACATGCATGACTAACATTCTCCTGTCTTTTCCTTTACAGGTGACTCTGCATATGCACTGGGACCCCATCTCATGACTCCTATCCGGAACCCCCAAACCCCAGGAGAGGAACGATACAATGAAGCACACATCAAAACCCGTGCAGTGGTGGAGCGCACCTTTGGCCTCCTGAAGTCACGTTTCCGATGCCTGGATAAGTCTGGGGGTACACTGTTGTATTCCCCAAACTTCGTGTGCAAGAAAACAAACGCTCAGAAATCTATCAATCAAACAAACAGTCTCAAACACTTATCAAAATACACTTTCACAAAACTACCAACAAGCACAAGATCACACAGAACACTAATCTCACAACTACAAAACACACTCTAACGAACAACAGAGCAAAAGCACTTGATTCAATGGGAAGGGATACAAAGGGATGTACTTTTGCAATGGAAGGGCGTTTGTGTGTGTCTATTTATGCTGTCTGCGTAGTTCACAACGTTGCCCTAGTCCATTTCCAATTTCAATGATTGCGCCGCTCCCGAGTTGTGAGCATGCGCACAACGGAGCTGACATGGTTTCCTTCACGCGCGCATGCGCGAGTCGGCCGGCCCTTCATTTGCATGGGGTCACGGCTCATTTCAATGTAACACGCCCACGTCCCTCCCAATTTGTATTACTCCTCCTTACGCCTACGGAAAAAACCTTACGTTTGCGCAAGCTCTTGCGTAAAAGCTACGTGAATCGCCGGATTACGCGGCTAGATTGCGCAAGTCTAACGGAAAAGTGGTGCGCTACGCCGGAATGATAATGCGCCGATCTACGTGAATCTGCCCCAATAAGTGTATATTGATTGGTTTGCGCAAAAAAAGTTATAGCGTCTACAAAATAGGGGATAGTTATATGGCATTTTTATTAACATTTTTTTTAGTAGTGGCGGCGATCTGCGATTTTTATTATGACTGCGACATTATGGCGGACACATCGGACACTTTTGATGCTATTTTGGGATCATTGTCATTTATACAGCGAGCAGTGCTATAAGAATGCACTGATTACTGTGTAAAAGTGACTGGTAGGGAAGGGGTTAACTACTAGGGGGTAGGGAAGGGGTTAAAGGGTCACTAAAGGATTTTTTTTAAACTAAATAGCTTCCTTTACCTTACTGCAGTGCTGTTTTCATGTCCTCATTGTTCGTTTTTGCTTTGATGTTGCTGTAATTCTGCTCTGTTCTGGACACTTCCTGGTTGTCCGTTTCCTTATAACCACAGTGCTGGGAGCTTTCTCAAGGAGGTGTGATTACTGTGTGTAAACTGAAACTAGATTGGGCTGAGGGGTTTTAGACAAACCATCACTGCCCTCTATTGGCTCTCTGGCTCTGTACATCAGAGAGACAGGAAACATGCAAAAACGAAACTAGAACTGTTGATTGTATGATTGATTTTTATCTATTTTTAATTATTTTTTTAAAGGAATCAGTTAACTATTATGTCTCTATACCCTGTAAACAGTCATTTCAGCCCATTTTTTTTTTCCTTTAGTGACCCTTTAAAGCGGTTGTAAACCCGCATCCAAAAACATTTTTTTTTTCTCCTGCAAGGCAAAAGTCATAATGAGCTAATATGCACCGCATACTAGCTCATTATTAAATACTTACCTTGGAACGAGGTGTGTAGAACTTACCTGGTCCACGCCGAGCGAGATCTCATCTTGACTCGGCGTGTCTTCTGGGTATCGCCGCTCCAGCGCTGTGATTGGCTGGAGCGGCGATGACGTCACTCCCGCGCGTGCGTGTGGGAGATTTCAAATCGGCAGGGTCCGGCGGATGCCGGTGCTTTTGCCGTAGATCCCCCCTGCGCATGCGCTGCTGCAATCAGCGGCGCATTGCGAGGGGAACATCTAAATCGTGCAGGTTTAGGAGCTATTCTCCTTACCTACAGGCAAACCTTACTATAGGCTTACCTGTAGGCAAAAGTTAAAAAATGTGGTTTACAACCACTTTAAGTGTGTCCTAGGGAATGATTCTAACTGTGGTGGGGGGGGGGGGGGGGCTGGGTACTACCTGTGACAACACTGATCGCTGCTCCCGATTACAGGGAGTAGTAGATCAGTGTCCTGTCACTAGGCAGAACAGGGAGATGCCTTGTTTACATAGGCACCCCCCTTCTGTTACTCTGTGACACCCCGGCGGACATCGAGTGTACCTGGGCACACCTGGCAAACCCTGTGCACACTATTCAATGGGGGGGGGGGGCACTTCTTAACAGAACACCGGTACAACTGTGCAAGATTAAAGGTCAGATGTAAATTAGAAACTATGGGCCAGATTCACAGAGCCCTTACTCCGGTGTATCTCGCGTTAGACCGGAGTACTTTCAAATTACGCACGCCGTTTCATTAGTCAGAATCCTCAAACCATGAAACGACGGCTTCGGCCTTCAATCCGATTGGGTTACGTGTTCGTACGCCTTCGGATCTACGCTGCAATAATTTTGCGGCCGCTGGGTGGAGTTCCCGTCGTTTTCCGCGTCGGGGTATGCAAATTAGCTTTTTCCGACGATCCACGAAGTTACGAGCGTCCTTCGCAATCTCTTACGGCATCTGTAGTCGTCTTTTTGCCGCGTAAAGTTATTCCAGCTTTCATCTGGTCTATAGTTAGACGGCCCATGTTAAGTATGGCCGTCGTTCCCGCGTCGAATTTCAACGTTTTTTTTTTTTTTTTACGTAAGTCGTCCGGGAATAGGAATGTACGTAAACGACGCTACTCAAACAACAAATGACGTATCGACGTGATTTCGCGCAATGCACGGCGGGAAATTTCTGAACGGAGCATGCGCAGTTCGATCGCCGCGGGGACGCGCCTAATTTAAATGCTTCACGCCCCCTGATCGCGTATTTCGATTCCGCCGCGAGAAATACACTACGCCGCCGTACGTTACGGGCCAAAATCTACATGAATTTGTCGTAGAGCCTGGTAAAATACGGCGGCGTAGTGTATCTCTGATACTCTGCGCCAATGTAATTGTATCTGAATCTGGCCCAGTGTATGTACAATGAGAATATATTATGAATTATAGTATATATATAAAAAAATATTATTATTATTTTGGATAAAGTAGAGGAAGGGTAAATACCTGGAGTGTTTCCTAAAGACAAATATATACAATTAATACATTTTTTTTTGTACAGATTGTGAAATGTATACATTGTATTTGTTTCCGTTTTATACAATGTAGCTATTTCATTGCAGCCCCAGTCCTGTCCTTCATCCTCCCTCCACAGAGGGCGCTGTGGCTTTGTGCAGACGCTCTGTCTCCAGCCGCCAGGCTCTGTGGTATGACGTCACGGGGGGGAACACGGACATCCATCGGAGGACAGGACATCCCCTCCCCCGCCATGGCCGAGACCCCGAGTGTAAAAAGCCAAGGCATGAAATTCGCTGAGGAGCTTCTCCAGAGACACGGCTGGACGGAAGGTAATATTCTTTCCTTAGGCTCCGGTTTATTATCACATTATAAATGGCCGACACTTGTGGAATTCGCAGCGTTTGACTTGATATCCTTTTTGTGTTCCTCAGGGAAGGGTCTCGGCAAACGTGAAAGTGGCATTTCCAAGGCAATTAAAGTCAAAGTGAAGTGTGACTCAGCGGGGGTAAGGAATGCTATCAGCCGGCTTGGTGTGCACGGTATCCTGTCTGGTGGGGGGCCTGTGGTGTAATGGGGGGGGGGGGGGGGGGGGGGGGGGGTGTGATATGATGGGGGGGGGACTCTGATATGATGGGGGGGGGGACTCTGATATGTGATGGCGGACCCTGGTGGAGGGAGATTCTGATGTGATGGCGGACCCTGGTGGAGGGAGATTCTGATGTGATGGCGGACCCTGGTAGAGGGGGGGGGGGGGGGGGGAGATTCTGATGTGATGGCGGACCCTGGTAGAGGGGGGGGGGGGATTCTGATGTGATGGGTGGAGGGGACTCTGATATGGGTAGGGGGACCCCAGCAGGGTTTGGGGAAACTTTGATGGTAGACCCTGGTACGGGGGGGGCGGGACTGTCATGTGATGGCGGACCCTGGTAGAGAGGGGGGAGGACTCTGATGTAATGGCGGACCCGGGTAGGGGGACTCTGATGTGATGGCGGACCCGGGTAGGGGGACTCTGATGTGATGGCGGACCTGGGTAGGGGGACTCTGATGTGATGGCGGACCCGGGTAGGGGGACTCTGATATGATGGCGGACCCTGGTATGGGTAGGGACTCTGATGTGATGGGTGGAGGGGACTCTGATATGGGTAGGGGGACCCAAGCAGGGTTTGGGGGAACTTTGATGGTAGACCCTGGTACGGGGGGGCGGGACTGTCATGTGATGGTGGACCCTGGTAGAGGGGGGGGGGACTCTGATGTGATGGTGGACCCTGGTAGAGGGGGGGGGGGAACCTGATGTGATGGCGGACCCTGGTAGAGGGGGGGGACTCTGATGTAATGGCGGACCCGGGTAGGGGGACTCTGATGTGATGGCGGACCCTGGTATGGGTAGGGGGGGACTCTGATGTGATGGCCGACCCGGGGGGGGGCTCTGATGTGATGGCAGACCCTGGTATGGGTAGGGGGACTCTGATGTGATGGCCGACCCGGGGGGGGGCTCTGATGTGATGGCGGACCCTGGTAGAGGGGGGGGGGGGGACTCTGATGTGATGGCGGACCCTGGTAGAGGGGGGGGACTCTGATGTGATGGGTGGAGGGGACTCTGATATGGGTAGGGGGACCCAGCAGGGTTTGGGGGAACTTTGGCAGACCCTGGTACAGGGGGGCGGGACTGTGATGTGATGGCGGACCCTGGTAGAGGGGGAGGGGGGGGCTGTGATGTGATGGGTGGGGGGACAGACTTTGATGTGATGGGGGACCCCAGCAGGGTTTGGGGGGACTGATGGCAGACCCTGGTACGGGGGGGGGGGGGGCGCTGATGTTATGGGAGACGAGGACTCTGCTTGTGGGATTTTCAGTGATGTGTGACTCCCTGGTGTTGGATCTCCCCCTGTAGGTGGGTCACAACTCTGCGGAGCAGTTCACCTTCCACTGGTGGGATCACGTCTTCAACAAAACCGCCTCCAGCATCTCGGTGGAGCCCGATGAGGTAAGTAGTGACCACATACAGTACACTATACAGGCGCTCCGCCCCCTCTCCTCCGTCAGCAATCACTTCCACCCCCGACTAAGTCTGACATTTCTATCACAAGTGTAAAAATCTGCTTTTATTTTTTCGCTAAGAAATTACTTAGAACCCCCAAATACATATATTATACACACGGGGGGTATAAAAAAAAACTACACTTTGATGAATTTTAGTACACACAAACAATATATATATCCCACTTTTTTGGTAAAATATAATGTTACGCCGAGTAAATTAATACCCAACATGTCACGCTCTCAAACGGCGCACGCTTTAAAAGTCTTTACAAGTTACTTTTTTTGTGTTTTTGGCCTTTGGCAGGATGGAGTTCAGGTGAAGAAAGTCACAGATGAGGATTCCGTGGTGACCAACAAGAAACCCCGGAAGGCACTCACTAGTCGTGACATGCTGTATGGTCGATTTATAAAAGTAAGCGCTGGTCTGATGGGATGTAACCCCGCCCCTTCCTTTCCCTTCCCCTTTTCTGCTCTGCCCCTCCCCTTTTCTGCTCTGCCTTGCCCCTTCCCCTTTTCTGCTCTGCCTTGCCCCTTCCCCTTTTCTGCTCTGCCTTGCCCCTTCCCCTTTTCTGCTCTGCCTTGCCCCTTCCCCTTTTCTGCTCTGCCTTGACCCTTCCCCTTTTCTGCTCTGCCTTGACCCTTCCCCTTTTCTGCTCTGCCCTGCCTTGACCCTTCCCCTTTTCTGCTCTGCCCTGCCTTGACCCTTCCCCTTTTCTGCTCTGCCTTGACCCTTCCCCTTTTCTGCTCTGCCCTGCCTTGACCCTTCCCCTTTTCTGCTCTGCCCTGCCTTGACCCTTCCCCTTTTCTGCTCTGCCCTGCCTTGACCCTTCCCCTTTTCTGCTCTGCCCTGCCTTGACCCTTCCCCTTTTCTGCTCTGCCCTGCCTTGACCCTTCCCCTTTTCTGCTCTGCCCTGCCTTGACCCTTCCCCTTTTCTGCTCTGCCCTGCCTTGACCCTTCCCCTTTTCTGCTCTGCCCTGCCTTGACCCTTCCCTTCATTGGAGTTAAGTTCTTTTCAATCATGGAGGCTCTACATCTCATGTGGGCATTACCTATGCAAATACAGCCTGCCTAGGAACGCCCACTCCTCCTGACTGACTTCAATCAATGACTCCCAAATGCCATTTCCAGAGGGCGGGGTCAGGGGCTGATTCCTGACATTCGGTTTTTGTTGTCCGTTTGCAGTCGGCCACGTTGCTGTCGGGAGGAGAGCAGCCGGTGGAGAAGGAATCGTCTTCAGACAGCAGTGAGGACGAGGACGAGAAGCTGAATCTGTCTTCCGCTACCAAGTAGGTGGAGCCTATCAGGGCCGCCAATAGGAGGGTACAGCCGGCCCATATAACATACAATCTATATGACCAAAAGTATTGGTACGCCTGCCTTTACACACATTTATACAAAACGAATTCGTACATCCTGTTGTATCTAATCCCCACACATGAACTGTAATGGCATCCCAGTCTTAGTCCGTAGGGTTCAGTATTGAGTTGGCCCCGCCCTGTACAGCTATAACAGTTTCAACTCTTGTGGGAAGGCCGTCCACAAGGTATAGGAGTGTGTCTATGGGAATGTTTGACCATTCTTCCAGAAGAGCATTTGTGAGGTCAGGCACTGATATTGGACAAGAAGGCCTGGCTCGCAGTCTCCGCTCTAATTCATCCCAAAGGTGTTCTATCGAGTTGAGGTCAGGACTCTGTGCAGGCCAGTCACGTTCCTCCACCCCAAACCCGCTCATCCATGTCTTTATGGATCTTGCTTTGTGCACTAGGGGCCCGTCCCCAAACTGTTCCCACAAAGTTGGGAGCATGAAATTGTCCGAAATGTCCTGTTATGCCGACGTCTTGGGAGTTCACTTATCATAGATTTATGCAACTAGTGGATTTTATTTTTGCGCTTTATTCAGTGTACTTCATCACCTATTTGATTTGTACGTTTTTTAAATTTTTTTTTTATATGTATTTTTGCCTTATTTATATCACATGGCTAATCGCAGCAGTCTCTACTGTAGATCATTTTTGTCCTCATTTAGCACATTATATTCCATTTTTGTTTTTTTAAAGAGTTCCCTTCACTGGAACTAAGGGGCCAAGTCATACCCCTAAAAAACAACCCCACACCATAATCCCTCCTCCACCAAATGATTTGGACCAGTGCATGAAGCAAGGCCCATAAAGACATGGATGAGCGAGTATGGGGTGGAGGAACTTGACTGTCCTGACCTCAATCCAATGGAACACCTTTGGGATGAATTGGAGCGGAGACTGCGAGAGAGGACTTCTTGTGCCTGATCTTACAAATGTGCTTCTGGAAGAATGGTCAAACACTCCCATAGACACACTCCTAAACCTTGTGGACGGCCTTCCCAGAAGAATTGAAGCTGTTATAGCTGCAAAGGGCGGGGCCAACTCAATATTGAACCCTACAGACTAAAGCCTCATACACACGATCCGAAAATCTTACGAAAAATGCCGCTATCGAATTGATAGTACGATAATCACATCTTTAGTACAGAGCTTTCGAGAGCCAATCAGGACAGTTCACCCAATTATTCTATCGGACATGCACAGGTTTTTTTCCGTACGGTTATCAGATGGTATGATTTTTCATTTAAAGGGGTTGTAAAGGTAATTTCTTTTTTTTTTCCTAAATATCTTCCTTTCCCTTAGTGCAGTCCTTCTTCACTTACCTCATCCTTCCATTTTTGCTTTTAAATGTCCTTATTTCTTCTGAGAAATCATCACTTCCTGTTCTTCTGTCTGTAACTCCACACAGTAATGTGAGGCTTTCTCCCTGGTGTGGAGTGTTGTGCTCGCCCCCTCCCTTGGACTACAGGAGAGTCAGGACGCCCACTAACACACAGCTCCTTTCTCTATCTGCAACATAAAGAGCGTCCTGACTCTCCTGTAGTCCAAGGGAGGGAGCGAGCACGACACTCCACACCAGGGAGAAAGCCTCGCATTACTGTGTGGAGTTACAGACAGAAGAACAGGAAGTGAGGATTTCTCAGAAGAAATAAGGACATTTAAAAGCAAAATGGAAGGATGAGGTAAGTGAAGGAGGACTGCACTAAGGTAAAGGAAGATATTTAGGAAAAAATAAATAAATTGTATCTTTAACCGCTTAAGGACCAGCTCACGACTATATATGTCCTTTTTTTTAAAGATGGATATCTCGGTAACGGCAGCAGCCACTGCCACAACCAAGGTATCCATCGTTACTGTGAGCGGTCCTGTAAAACGATAACGGTGTTTTTTTTTTTTTATATATATTTTTGGGGGATATTTATTATAGCAAAAAGTAAAAAATATTGTTTTTTTTTTCAAAATTGTCGCTCTATTTTTGTTTATAGCGCAAAAAAATAAAACCGCAGAGGTGATCAAATACCACCAAAAAAACCTCTATTTGTGAGGGAAAAAAAAGGACGCCAATTTTGTTTGGGAGCCACGGCGCACGACCGCGCAATTGTCAGTTAAAGCGACGCAGTGCCGAATCGCAAAAAGTGCTCTGGTCATTGGGCAGCAATATGGTCAGGGGGTTAAGTGGTTAAGGACTTTTTTTTTATGTGTTTTACTAGTGATGGCGGTGATCTGCGATTTTTAGCGACACTGCAGCAGACAAATCTGACCCACTTTATAAGGGCCAGTGACATTATTACATTGATCAGTGCTATAAAAAATGCACTGTTCAATGTAAAAATGACACTGGCAGGGAAGAGGTTAAGTGTGTTCGCTGGGCGTGTTCTAACTGTAGTAAGGGGAGGGGCTTGATGGGACATAAAACCACAAAATGCACCTGGAATTTGCATCAACTGCCACCTGCATAGGTGTGATCCAGGCCTATCAAAAAAAATAAATGGAAGCTGATTGGTTTATATGCAAAGCTGCACCAGATTTTGCACTCCATTTTTATTATTATTTTTTTTGTATATTTTTATTATTTACCCATTTGTTTTTCTCCAACAGACTGACCGATGAAGACCTTGTGAAAATCTGTGGGGGGCGCACTGCTCACAAGTAAGATTCCACCCTCCTATCATATATTATATAATATTAGATAAATGTGATGCACAATAACAAGTTTTTTTTTATTATTATTATACAGTGTTCTAGACAACAGTCTTAATAAAGATGTCATGTCAATAATTTGTACATCTCAGAATAATCTAGGAATGTTTTCCAAAAAAAAATCCTTGCTATAGGTCAGGGGTCTCCAAACTGCAGCTCTGTGCTGCCATTGCCGCCAGCCATTTGGGGGGGGGGGGGCCATTGCCGCCAGCCATTTGGGGGGGGGGGGGGGCCATTGCCGCCAGCCATTTGGGGGGGGGGCCATTGCCGCCAGCCATTTGGGGGGGGGGGGGGGGGGGGGGGGGGCCATTGCCGCCAGCCATTTGGGGGGGGGGGGGCCATTGCCGCCAGCCATTTGGGGGGGGGGGGGGGGGCATTGCCGCCAGCCATTTGGGGGGGGGGCCATTGCCGCCAGCCATTTGGGGGGGGCGCCATTGCCGCCAGCCATTTGGGGGGGGGCGCCATTGCCGCCAGCCATTTGGGGGGGGGGCGCGCCATTGCCGCCAGCCATTTGGGGGGGGGGGCGCCATTGCCGCCAGCCATTTGGGGGGGGGGGCGCCATTGCCGCCAGCCATTTGGGGGGGGGGGGCGCCATTGCCGCCAGCCATTTGGGGGGGGGGGGCGCCATTGCCGCCAGCCATTTGGGGGGGGGGGGCGCCATTGCCGCCAGCCATTTGGGGGGGGGGGCGCCATTGCCGCCAGCCATTTGGGGGGGGGGGGCGCCATTGCCGCCAGCCATTTGGGGGGGGGGGGGGGCGCCATTGCCGCCAGCCATTTGGGGGGGGGGCGCCATTGCCGCCAGCCATTTGGGGGGGGGGGGGCGCCATTGCCGCCAGCCATTGGGGGGGCGCCATTGCCGCCAGCCATTGGGGGGGGGGGGGGGCGCCATTGCCGCCAGCCATTTGGGGGGGGCCGCCATTGCCGCCAGCCATTTGGGGGGGGGGTGCCATTGCCGCCAGCCATTTGGGGGGGGCGCCATTGCCGCCAGCCATTTGGGGGGGGGGGGCATTGGGGGGAGGGGCGCCATTGCCGCCAGCCATTGGGGGGGGGGGGGGGGGGGGGCCAGCCATTGGGGGGGGGGGTGCCATTGCCGCCAGCCATTTGGGGGGGGGGGCGCCATTGCCGCCAGCCATTTGGGGGGGGGGGCCATTGCCGCCAGCCATTTGGGGGGGGGGGCCATTGCCGCCAGCCATTTGGGGGGGGGCGCCATTGCCGCCAGCCATTGGGGGGGGGGGCGCCATTGCCGCCAGCCATTGGGGGGGGGGGCGCCATTGCCGCCAGCCATTGGGGGGGGGGGCGCCATTGCCGCCAGCCATTGGGGGGGGGGCGCCATTGCCGCCAGCCATTTGGGGGGGGGGGGGCGCCATTGCCGCCAGCCATTTGGGGGGGGGCGCCATTGCTGACATGCTAGACGTGTATTTTCATACTGTCTGACACCTTCTCTCGGATATTGCAAATGTCCAATTTTCTTACTGTACTTCAGCAAAATGCTTTGTGCACACTTGGTAGAAGCATCCACATCCGCTTTATAAAAACGGGTTGTAGCATAGTGATCAGCTGTATTGAGATCAGAATCAAGGACTTAAAGTGGAGGTCCACACAAAAATAGAACCTCCGCTTTTCTGAAATATATATATCTAGCGGCTACAAATATCGCAGCTGACGACTATATATATATATATATATATATATATATATATATATATATATATATATATATATATATATATATATATATGTGTACATATACATTTTTTTTTTATTTTTTTTTAGGCGGACCTCTGCTTTAAGCATGACAAAGACGTTGGTTTGCAAAAGATTATTCATGCCTACAGTATTATTAACCACTTGATCACGCGCCTATTTTGGCACTTTTCTCCTTCATATACAAATCACTTATTTTTTTTTGCTAGAAAATTTATCAGAACCCCCAAACATTATATATATTTTTTTAGCAGACACCCTAGGGAATAAAATGAAGGTCAACTTTTTTTTTTCTCGTGGGTATTTGCGCAATCATTTTTTAAACGCCATTTTTTTAGGGGAAAAAAACTGATTCATGAATTTTAAAAATAACAAAACAGTAAAGTCAGGACATTTTTTTTGTATAATATGAAAGATGAAGTTAACCTGAGTAAATAGATACCTAACATGTCACGCTTTAAAATTGCGCACGCTCATGGAATGGCGCCAAACATCGGTACTTAAAAATCTCCATAGGTGACGCTTTAACATTTTTACAGGTTACCAGTTTAGAGTTGCAGAGGAGGTCTAGTGTTAGAATTGTTGCACACGCTCTAACGCACGCGGCGATACCCCACGTGGGGTTTGAATGGTGTTTACATATGTGGGCGGGACTTGCATGCGCGTTCGCTTCTGCACGCGAGCTACCGGGACGGGCGTTTTTTTTTTTTTTTTTTTTTTTTTTTACTTTTATTTATTTTTACACTTTTTTTTTTTTTTTTATCACTTTTATTCCTATTACAAGGAATGTAAACATTCCCTGTAATAGGAATGGTGTGTGACAGGTCCTCCTTTATGGAGAGATGTGGGGTCAATAAGACCCCACGTCTCTCCTCCAGGCTTACAAGCATGAAATCGGTGGGGAAAGAAATCACGATCGCATGCCGACAGCCGCGATTGTGGCTTTTACTTCCGGGTACGTCATAACGTCGCGCCCGGGCCTCAGACGGTCATAGAGATGACTGGTGACCATCTGGTCACCAGTCATCTCTATGCTTCCCATCAGCGCTGGCTGATTCGCTCTCCGGGAGAACCCGGAGAAGCACCGGATGGAGGGGGGGGGGGGGTCCCCTCCCGCTGTCTATAAGAACGATCAAGCGGCGGAATTGCCGATTTGATCCTTCTTATCGTGCACAGGATCGCAGGCTGAAGACGGCGATATTTGATGCCTGTAGCTGCAGGCATCATTCAGATATCACCGCACAAAGTCGAGGACGTCCATGGATGTCCTTGGTGATTAAGTGGTTAATAATATTATTATTATTATCTTATTATTAGTAATAATAATAATAATAAAAATTTTACAAGGTTCTCAATTTTAACATTTTTTTTTTTTTTTCTTCTGTTGTAGAGGAGCCAGGCATGGCCTGACAATGAATGCAAAGCTCTTAAGGATTGAAGAACAGGAACAGGCTTTCATGGAAAAATACAGGAAGGAGAAACCAAACAAAGAACCAGCTAAACTGTCCTTAGAAAAAGACGTAGAGACTGAAAGAAAGAATGAAAAACATAGACTGGGTATTACCAATGAAGACATCTCCTCCAACACCACACAGCGTAAAAAGAAGAAAAGGAAAACGGTCAACGATGAAGAAACTTTGGAGGACAACGTAACCAATGGGTTTGAGGAGCACGTTCCTTGGAAAGAAGAGGACCCAATGGCATCAAAGAGAAATGTGGACAATAAAGGGTTGGTAGATGCTTTTAATGGTGTAGCTTCTTCAGAAAGTAAATTGGAATTCTCAAAGAAGAAAAAGAAGAAAGTCAAAGATGTTGACCATCTTGAAGACCATGCTTGTTCTAAAGAAGATGACGTGCAGTCATCCAAGAAAGGAGTCAAGGAGGCTAACGATCATGGCCAACCTTTAGAAGATGATATACAGTCATCCAAGAAGAAAAAGAAGAAAGTCAAAGATGTTGGCCATCTCGAAGACCATGCTTGTTCTATAGAAGATGACGCGCAGTCATCCAAGAAAGGAGTCAAGGAGCCCAATGATCTAGAAGACCATGGTCAACCTGTAGAAGATGATATACAATCTTCCAAGAAGAAGAAAAAGAAAGTCCAAGAGGCTCACCATCTTGAAGACCATGCCCATTCTATAGAAGATGACGTGCAGTCATTCAAGAAGAAAGTCAAAAAAGAGGCTCACGATCTTGAAGACCATGCCCAACCTTTTGGAGAGGATATACAGTCATCCAAGAAGAAAAAGAAGAAAGTCCAAGAGACTCACCACCTTGAAGACCATGCTCAATTCATAGAAGATGACGCACCGTCATCCAAGAAGAAAAACAAGAAGGTCTTCCTCTTCTTTGACCTTCAAGACTGTGATCAACCTCTCGAAGACGGCGTACAATCGTCAAAGAAGAAAAAACGGAAAGGAGGGAATGATGAGACAACAGAAGAGCTTACCAATGGTCATCAAGAATGGGCTTCTTCAGAAGACCTAAGTAAGTCAAATAAGAAAAAGGAGGCAAGAAGAGACACAATAAGAAGGTTGAAGATGATGAAGATGAGGATGGGGATGAGTCTACAGAAGACGGTGTCCCATCTCTGAAAAAGAAGAAAAAGCAAAAGAAAGTAGAAGAGGTTGAGGAGCACATGTCCATAGAAGATGAAGTGAGCCAAACTCTAAAGAAAAAAAAGAAAAAACAAATCTAGAGACTTTTCCAGCCCTGGTGAGGAGCCGCAACAAGCTGTAGATAACACTGAACATACGATTAGGATTAAAAAGAAAAAGCGGACAGAGTAGTCTCCATAGAAGATTGCCCCATTGTTAAAGTTGAAAATTTAAAGTTTTTGTTAAAGGTCCAAAAAAAATCGCATTTGGGTGAATTCATGTACATTGCAAGGATTTTAGCATACAGTGGAACCTCGGATTGCGAGTAACAGGGGTTAACGAGCGTTTTGCAATACGAGCGCTGTATTTTTCCGAATCCTGACTCGATTTGCGAGTGTTGTCTCGCAAAACGAGCAGGATACTCAAGCCAAAGCGCTGTGCAATACCACATTTGGCCTAGGGTGGGGGCGATCGACTCTGTTCAGAAAATCTCAGAGCCGTTCAGAAATGCTTGTAAAATCTCAGAAATACGCCGTTCTCTAGCCTTTCTGAGGTTTCAGAGTTCAGCTGAGGTGTCCTCGGGCCTTTCCGAGTGTTTGAGGCTTTCCGGCACCCCCACTCACCTCTGGCCACATGCAGTATTGCATGCCATTGAAGTCAATGCGGAACAAATTATTTTCTTTTCCATTGACTTCAATAGGGGAAACTTGCTTTGCTATGCGAGTATTTTGAATTACGAGCATTCACCTGGAACGGATTATGTTCGTAATCCGAAGTTTCACTGTATTTCATTTTGATTGTAGAATTGTGGAGGAGCGTCTTGTTGGGTCCATGTCTGAAACTGGCTGCGGATTTGGATGAAAAGGATTGCAAGCCCACAGGATTTACCAATGTGTGGAAGCTCGGATACTGGCATCAGATCATCCGTTCTCAACATGTATCTCCCAGCAAAAAAACTGGCCACACCCTGATGACATCAGCGTTTCAATAAAGCTTTATTGTTCTGGATAAATGCACAAAGAAGGCTTTGCCAGGGGAGTTCCTAGGCAGGACTTCTGAACGTTAAAGCTTTATTGCAAGGTCGAGGTCATCGGTGTGTCTGGCTGGTTCTTTCGCGTCTAATTTGGAGGGTCTGCCTCTTCTAAGCGCCTGCTGGTTACAGTAAGAGAACCTGTGGCTCCTGCTTTGTTTTATCGTTGGTTTGAAAGCATCTTGCCAAAAATGAAACGCCTGCTGCAGGGGGTGGCTCTATTGTCGCATCCAGCGCTGTGCAGACCTCCAAGAAGAAAGGCTTTCTGGGAAGTCCCATAGGTGGAGTACTTGAATGTTTTGACCGTTTTAGAAACTTGGAGCAGATAAAGAACTTTGATTAAAAAAAAAAAAAAAATCTGTAACTATACAATGGCTTTTGTAGCAATTTATATCATATGTATATTTTTAAACTAAAGTAGAGTCCTTCTCTGGCTTTGTATAAAAGTACGCTGGTCTGAAGGAGAGTGGTAAACCGATGTGAGACATAGAAATGTATATATAATTGCAGTGTTACTGGGGGTTCGGGGTTAAAATTAAGGTTGACATCAAAATGTCTCTTTAAACCTGAGTAAATGGCAAAAAAAATTCTTCTAAATTAACCACTTGGAGGAAGTAAATCCTCGGTAATAAAAAATTACTCTTTGCAAGACAAAGGCATAATATGCTATGCATACTAGCTCATTATGAAGTACTTACCTGAGATCAAAGCCATCTCTCCTGGAGTGACTTCCGGGTATCGCGGCTCCGGCGCTGTGACTGGCCAGATCCGCGATGACGTCCCTTCCTCCCATGCCGCCACTAACTGCATTATCGCCGTTAGAAGCGGCACGCTTGGTGCACCATAGACATCGGTGCAGTCTTTTGCAAAGATCTCCTAAACCTGTAGGTTTAGGAGATATTTCTTGCACCTACAGGTAATCCTTAATTTAGCCATACCTGTAGATAAAAATGGTGTTTACAAGTTAAAAGGTCACTAAAGGAAACCTTTTTTTTTTTTTGCCGAAATGACTGTTTACAGGGTATAGAGACAAAAAAATTAGCCAATTTTATTTTAAAAATAGATAAAAATCAATCATATAATGTACCTCTAGTTTCACTTTCATTTTTAAACTGGTTTCATGTTTCTGTGAAGTAGAGAGAGACACAGAACAAAAACAAACAAATCCAGGGCAGTGTTTTGTTTTTAAAATGAATCTGATTGGTTCTGAGGAGTTTTAGACGCACAGTAATGACAGCTTGGACCACCGTGAAAAGCTGCCATGAGATTTTTTTCAATAAGGAGCCAGACAAGCAGAAAGTGTGGAGATCAGAGCAGAATTACAGCAACTTCAAAGCAAAAAAACGAACAAGGAGGACATGAAACCAGTACTGCAGTAAGGTAAAGGAAGCCATTTGGCTAAAAAAAAAAAAATCCTTTAGTGATCCTTTAACCACTTGTCATCTGCCCACCGCCAAATGACGGCGGGCAGACGACTCCATTATCCTGACATCACGTCATATGACGTGATGTCCCTTTAAAGCCGCGGGCGCGTGTCGCCGGCGGCGCGTGCACCCGCCGCTCTGCGAGGATCCCCTGCGAGTGCCCGGCGGCAACGATCGCCGCCGGGCACACGCGATTGCTCAGTAACTGAGCGGGGACGTGGAGCTCTGTATGTAAACACAGAGCTGCACGTCCCTGTCAGGGAGAGAGGTGATCGATTGTGTCCCTTGTACATAGGGACACAATCGGTCACCTCCCCCAGTCACCCCCCCTCCCCCCACAGTTAGAACACTCATAGGACACACATTTAACCCCCGCCCCCTAGTGGTTAACCCCTTCACTGCCAGTCACATTTATACAGTAATCAATGCATATTTATAGCATTGTTCACTGTATAAATGTAAATGGTCCCAAAAATGTCAGAAAGGTGTCCGAAATGTCCGCCATAATGTCGCAGTCCCAATAAAAAAAAATCGCAGATCGCCGCCATTAATAGTAAAAAAAAAAAAAATGCCATAAACTATGCCCTATTTTGTAAACGCTATACATTTTGCGCAAACCAATCGATAAACGCTTATTGCATTTTTTTTTTTACCAAAAATATGTAGAAGAATACGTATCGGCCTAAACTGAGGGAAAAAATATTTTTTTTATACATTTTTTGGGTTATTTATTATAGCAAAAAGGAAAAAATATTGCATTTTTTTAAAAATTTACGCTCTATTTTTGTTTATAGCGCAAAAAATAAAAACCGCAGAGGTGATCAAATACCACCAAAAGAAATCTCTATTTGTGGGAAAAAAGGACGTCAATTTTGTTTGGGAGCCACGTCGCACGACCGCGCAATTGTCAGTTAAAGCGACGCAGTGCCGGAAGCTTATATTTTGTCTGGGCAGGAAGGGGGTGTAGGTGCACAGTAGGTAAGTGGTTAAAGCATAGATTTACCCTGAAAACAACTTTATGCCATTAGATCCAACATATTGCTGATACCTGCAGTATGCTGTTTTTATTTTTTTTCTCTAATTACCGTCTTATCGGGGATTCCTGCGGGGAATAGGCGTTCCTGAGACAGGTCATACATGATTGACGTGTGGGTACAGCGTGTCACGCCTTCCGAAAATAGACAAGGTGGAACTTGGCAATTTACGGCGCTTGCCGTGTAGAGCCGACTGCGCAGGCGCCGTAAAAAGCCGAGTCCACGTCGTGTATTTTCGGAAGGAGTGACGCGCTGTACCCGCACGTCAATCATGTATGACCTGTCCTAGGAACGCCTACCCTCCAGGGGGGATCGAGAACCCGGAAGTGAAGTGAAAACAGCTGTACAACTGTAAGTACAGCATCAAAAATCCAGCATACTGTCGATGTTAGCAGTATGCTGGATCTAACGGTATATAAATGTTTTAGGGTGAACCCCCGCTTTAAACAAATTTATATTTTTGCTAAAAAATTACTTAGAACCCCCAAACATTTTTTTTTTTTTTCACACACCCTAGAGCAGTGATGGAGAACCTTGGCCCCCCAGATGTTTTGAAACTACATTTCCCATGATGCTCAACTACAATGCCTAGTGCATGAGCATCATGGGAAATGTAGTTCCAAAACATCTGGGGGGCCAAGGTTCGCCATCACTGCCCTAGAGAATAAAATGGTCGTTGCAAAACTTTGTCACACCGTATTTGCGCAGCAGGCTCACATGTGCGCTTTTTTAATAAAAAAAAGACAACAATAAAGTTAGCCCAATTTCTTTTTATATTGTGAAAGATAATGTTACGCCGAGTAAATTGAAACCCAACATGTCACGCTTTAAAATTGCGCCCGCTCGTGGAATGGCGACGGAGTTTTACTCTTAAAAATCTCCATAGGCGACGTTTAAAAAAAATTCTACAAGTTGCATGTTCTGAGTTACAGAGGAGGTCTAGAGCTAGAATTATTGCTCTTGCTTTACCGGGCATGGCGATAACTCACACGTGTGGTTTGAACACTGTTTTCATATGCGGACGCCACTCACATATGCGTTCGCTTCTGCGCACAAGCTCGTCGGGATAGGGCGCTTAAAAAAAAAATATATAATTATATATATATATATTTTAGATTTAAAATTTTGGGTAATTTTTATTCCTATTAACCATTTAAGCCCCGGACCAATATGCTGCTAAATGCCCAAAGGCGTTTTTACAATTCGGCACTGCGTCGCTTTAACAGACAATTGCGCGGTCGTGCGACGTGGTTCCCAAACAAAGTCGACGTCCTTTTTTTTTCCCACAAATAGAGATTTCTTTTGGTGGTATTTGATCACCTCTGCGGTTTTTATTTGTTGCGCTATAAATAAAAATAGAGCGATAATTTTGAAAAAAAATCAATATTTTTTTTTACTTTTTGCTATAATAAATATCCCCCAAAAACATATAAAAACATTTTTTTTTCCTCAGTTTAGGCCGATACGTATTCTTCTACCTATTTTTGGTAAAAAAAATATCGCAATAAGTGTGTATCGATTGGTTTGCGCAAAATTTATAGCGTTTACAAAATAGGGGTTAGTTTTATTGCATTTTTTTTTTTTTTTTTTTTTTTACTACGAATGGCGTGGATCAGTGTTTTTTTTTTTTCTCTCTTGTGACTGCGACATTATGGCAGACAATTTTGACACATTTTTGGGACAATTGTCATTTTCACAGCAAAAAATGCATTTAAATTGCATTGTTTATTGTGAAAATGACAGTTGCAGTTTGGGAGTTAACCACAAGGGCGCTGTAGGATTTAGGGTTCACCTAGTTTGTGTTTACAACTGTAGGGGGGTGTGGCTGTAGGTCTGATGTCATCGATCGATTCTACCTATAAAAGGGATCACTCGATCGATGCAGCCGCCACAGTGAAGCACGGGGAAGCCGTGTTTACATACGGCTCTCCCCATTCTTCAGCTCTGGGGAGCGATTGTGGGCGGCTAAAAACGAATAGCTGCGCCCTTGTCCCGTATCGCTCACCGCGGGTTTCTGACCGCCGCATGTAGGGGGGGGTCCCGATCGGACCCGCGCAAAGGCAAGGGCGTATATACTCAGACATTAATCTGCCTTAACGTTCCCTTCTGTGGACGTATATCTACATGCGGCGGTTCGGGACGTGGTTAAGGAATGTAAACATCCCTTGTAATAGAAAAAAAAAAATCATGACAGGTTCTCTTAAATATGAGATCTGGGGTCAAAAAGACTTCAGATCTCATATTTAAACTTAAATGCAAAAAAAAGAAATACAAAAAAAAATATTTTTGTCATTCGAAAAAGTGACAAAAAAATGTCCCTTAAGAGCTATGGGTAAAAGTGACGTTTTGACGTCGCTTCCGCCCTGCATAGAGATGGTTGGGGGCCATCTTACCTTCACTCGTATCCATACCCAGCCATGGACAGGACCTGAACACCTTCAGTAAGCAGTGGAGGGCATGGGAGACCTCTCCCTTGGGCCGATGATCTTGCAGCGAATCCACCGCAGAGACCACCATTATCAGAAACCGGACCGGACCTGCAGATGAGGATATCTGGGTTATAGCAGCTAGCTGCTACCATAACAGAGACATTCTGCTTCAAAGTGCCGATGTATATAGTTGTGCGGCGGTCCGGAAGTGGTTAAGAAATGAAAGATCTCTAAACAAATAAAAATTGAAGGCTCACCCTTCGGGGGTGGCCATGGTCTCCTACCTCCCCCTCTGAACCTCTTTAGAATTTGACATTACTGGGAATGTCAGATACCCATGTACATAAGTATCACTGGCTCCTCCCATGTACATAAGTATCACAGGCTCCTCCCATGTACATAAGTATCACAGGCTCCTCCCATGTACATAAGTATCACTGGCTCCTCCCATGTACATAAGTATCACAGGCTCCTCCCATGTACATAAGTATCACAGGCTCCTCCCATGTACACAAGTATCACAGGCTCCTCCCATGTACACAAGTATCACAGGCTCCTCCCATGTACACAAGTATCACAGGCTCCTCCCATGTACATAAGTATCACAGGCTCATCCCATGTACATAAGTATCACAGGCTCCTCCCATGTACATAAGTATCACAGGCTCCTCCCATGTACATAAGTATCACAGGCTCCTCCCATGTACATAAGTATCACAGGCTCCTCCCATGTACATAAGTATCACAGGCTCATCCCATGTACATAAGTATCACAGGCTCATCCCATGTACATACGTATCACAGGCTCATCCCATGTACATAAGTATCACAGGCTCCTCCTATGTACATAAGTATCACAGGCTCATCCCATGTACATAAGTATCACAGGCTCCTCCCATGTACATAAGTATCACAGGCTCCTCCCATGTACATAAGTATCACAGGCTCATCCCATGTACATAAGTATCACAGGCTCCTCCCATGTACATAAGTATCACAGGCTCATCCCATGTACATAAGTATCACAGGCTCATCCCATGTACATAAGTATTCATAGCCTTTGCCATGACATTCAGAATTGAGCTCAGGTGCCTCCTCTTTCCACTGATCGTCCTTGAGCTGTTTCTACTACTTGAGTCCACCTGTGGTAATTTCAGTTGATTGGACATGATTTGGAAAGGTACACACCTGTCTATAGAAAGTCCTACAGTTATCAGTGCATGTCAGAGCACAAACCAAGCCATGAAATCCAAGAAATTGTCTGTAGACCTCGGAGACAGGATTTTATGGAGGCTAAGATCGGAGGAAGGGTACAGAAACATTTCTGCAGCATTGAAGGTCCCAATGAGCACAGTGGCCTCCATCATCCATAAATGGAAGAAGTTTGGAACCACCAGGACTCTTCCTAGAGTGGGCCGCCCGGCCAAACTGAGCGATCGCGGGAGGGGGGCCTTAGTCAGGGAGGTGACCAAGAACCCGATGGTCACTCTGGTAGAGCTCCAGCATTTCTCTGTGGAGAGAGGAGAACCTTCCAGAAAAACAACCACCTCTGCAGCACTCCACCAATCAGGCCTGTATGGGGGAGTGGCCAGACGGAAGACACTCCTCAGTAAAAGGCACATGACAGCCTGCCTGGCATGCACCTGAAGGACTCTGACCATGAGAAACAAAATTCTCCGGTCTGATGAAACAAAGATTGAACTCTTTGGCCTGAATAGCAAGCTTAATGTCTGGAGGAAACCAGGCACCGCTCATCTGCTTCCACCATGTGAAGCATGGTGGTGGCAGCATCATGCATTGGGGATGTTTGTCAGCGGCAGGAACTGGGAGACTAGTCACGATTGAGGGGAAATGAATGCAGCAATGTACAGAGACATCCTCGATCAAAACCTTCTCCAGAGCGCCGTGGACCTCAGACTGGGGGAAAAGGTTCATCTTCCAACAGGACAACGACCCTAAGCACACAGCCAAGATAACAAAGGAGTGGCTACGGGACAACTCTGTGAATGTCCTTGAGTGGCCCAGACTTTAACCCGATTTTGAACATTTTTGGAGAGATCTGAAAATGGCTGTGCACCCCGATGCCCCCCCCCCCCCCCATCCAACCTGATGGAGCTTGAGAGGTCCTGCGAAGAAGAACGGGAGAAACTGCCCAAAAATAGTAGGTGTGACAAGCTTGGAGCATCATGCTCAGAAAGACTTGAGGCTGTAATTGGTGCCAAAGGTGCTTCACCAAAGTATTGAGCAAAGGCTGTGAATACTTTTGTACCTGGGATTTATTTTATTTTATATATATATATATATATATATATATATATATATATAAATTTGCATAGATTTTAAACAAATTTCTTTCATAATGTCATTATAGGGGAAATGTTTGTAGAATTGTGAGGAAAATAATGAATTAGATCCATTTTGGGGTAAGGCTGTAACAACAAAATGTGACAAAAGTGAAGTGCAGCTGCAGCACCCGAACGGAGAGGAGGTACTCAGGGGGGAGGCTGCAGCACCCGAACAGAGGGGAGGTTGGAGGTATGAACTTGCCGAGGGAGGCTGCAGCACCGGAACGTAGGGGGGAGGCTGCAGCACCCGAACAGAGGGCAGGTACTCGGGGGGGAGGCTGCAGCACCCAAACGGAGGGCAGGTACTCGGGGGGGGGGAGGCTGCAGCACCCGAAAAGAGGGGAGGTACTCAGGGAGGCTGCAGCACCCGAACGGAGAGGAGGTTGGAGGTATGAACTTGCCGAGGGAGGCTGCAGCACCCGAAAGGAGGGGAGGTACTCAGGGGGGAAGCTGAAGCACCCAAACAGAGGGCAGGTACTCTGGGAGGCTGCAGCACCCGAACGGAGGGGAGGTTGGAGGTATGAACTTGCCGAGTGAGGCTGCAGCACCGGAACGTAGGGGAGGTACGAGCTGCCAAGGGAGGCTGCAGCACCTGAACAGGGAAAAGGTTGGAGGTATGAACTTGCCAAGGGAGGCTGCAGCACTGGGACGTAGGGAAAATGACCTGCCAAAGGGAGGCTACAGCACAGCAAGGGAGGTGAGGTAGGAGCTATGACTTGCCTCAGTAACAAACTAAAGATGCAGCCCTTCATCATCCTAGCATGCCTAAAAATTTTTAATACCAAGCTCAGGGGGAGTTATGCACCCGAACAGAGGGCAGGTACTCGGGGGGGAGGCTGCAGCACCCAAACGGAGGGCAGGTACTCAGGGGGGAGGCTGCAGCACCCAAACGGAGGGCAGGTACTCAGGGAGGAGGCTGCAGCACCCAAACGGAGGGCAGGTACTCAGGGAGGCTGCAGCACCCAAACGGAGGGGAGGTACTCAGGGAGGCTGCAGCACCCAAACGGAGGGGGGGTTGGAGGTATGAACTTGCCGAGGGAGGCTGCAGCACCCGAAAGGAGGGGAGGTACTCAGGTGGGAGGCTGCAGCACCCGAACAGAGGGGAGGTACTCAGGGAGGAGGCTGCAGCACCCGAAAAGAGGGGAGGTACTCAGGGAGGAGGCTGCAGCACCCGAACGGAGAGGAGGTTGGAGGTATGAACTTGCCGAGGGAGGCTGCAGCACCCGAAAGCAGGGGAGGTACTCAGGGGGGAAGCTGCAGCACCCAAACAGAGGGCAGGTACTCTGGGAGGCTGCAGCACCCGAACGGAGGGGAGGTTGGAGGTATGAACTTGCCGAGTGAGGCTGCAGCACCGGAACGTAGGGGAGGTACGAGCTGCCAAGGGAGGCTGCAGCACCTGAACAGGGAAAAGGTTGGAGGTATGAACTTGCCAAGGGAGGCTGCAGCACCGGGACGTAGGGAAAATGACCTGCCAAAGGGAGGCTACAGCACAGCAAGGGAGGTGAGGTAGGAGCTATGACTTGCCTCAGTAACAAACTAAAGATGCAGCCCTTCATCATCCTAGCATGCCTAAAAAATTTCAATACCAAGCTCAGGGGGAGTTATGCAGAGCTAGCATGTCTTTACATCTTTCATAATTCCATTTATCGTGCCCCTTCAGACTGCAAGTGCATGCTCTTGCTCCCTATATGGGGCGGCAAGTTAGGGGTTCTTACTCCACCCTAGCCACTGATTAAAGACATGCCCACTGTGACGCAGTTGCACCCTGCCGCAATCCAGTCTGGAACAGTGCAATGTAAAAGGGCGGCAGCGCAGCAGTTTGTGGAGGTGAAGCTATGAAGGGAAGTAGAGATATAAGCCATCAAATGTTTAAAGCTAGCCATAGACGGATCAAAATGTGTCTAGCGGGACCGTCTAAAATGTGATGTGTGTGGCTGCTCCCAATCGACAGAAGTCAATTGGACAAGTTGGAAAACTTCTGTCAATTGGCGGCTTCATGTATTGATCGGTGTATCCCGACATGCTGTCAGGATACATGACCCCATTGTAAGTGGGGGGCAGTGGTGGGTGAGAAATTCCTCTATCCACTTCCTTTTGTCTGAATTTTTTTTTTTTAGTGGACACTGCTTGCCACATATATACAAACAAGTACTGGTATGTTTAAGCCCTTGCTTACTGGGCACATATCTTCCCCCCCCCCCTTCCTGCACAGGCGAAACTTCAGCTTTCGGCACTGCGTCGCTTTAACTGACACTTGCGCGGGCGTGCGACGTGGCTCCCAAAAAAACTTGATGTCTCCCCCCCCCACTAATAGAGCTTTCTTTTGGTGGTATTTGATCACTTTTGCGTTTTTTTTTTTTGCGCTAATAAAAAATTATATATATATATATATATATATTTATATTTATATATTTATTTTTTACTTTTTGCTATCATATCCCAATTTTTTTTTTTCTCTCTCTCAGTTTAGGCCGATATGTATTCTACATCTTTTTGGTAAAAAAAAAAAAAAAGCGCAATAAGCGTTTAGTGATTGGTTTGCGCAAAACTTATAGAGCCTACAAAATAGGGAACGGAATTATGACTTTTTTTTTTTACTAGTAATGGCGGCGATCTGCGATTTTTATTGGGACTGCGACATTATGGTGGACACTTTTGATACATTTTTTGGGACCATTCACAGCGATCAGTGCTATAAATATGCCCCGATTACTGTATAAATGTGACTGTCAGGGAAAGGTTTAAATGTGTTCCCTACTAATGATTCTAACTGTGGGGGGGGGACTGACTGGGGGAGGTGAAGGAACACAGAATCGGTCTCCTCTCCCAGTCAGGACGTTGATCTCTGTGTTTACACACAGATCCACGTCCTTGTCTGTGTAATGGCCGATCACGGGTACCTGGCGGACATCGCGGCCACCAGACACACGCATCCGCACCACAGTGACGCGGCGCGCGCCCCCCCCCCCCCCCCCCAATGCAGCACCCGAACGGAGGGGAGGTACTCAGGGGGGGAAGGCTGCAGCACCCGAACAGAGGGGAGGTACTCAGGGGGGGAAGGCTGCAGCACCCGAACAGAGGGGAGGTACTCAGGGGGGGAAGGCTGCAGCACCCGAACAGAGGGGAGGTACTCAGGGGGGGAAGGCTGCAGCACCCGAACAGAGGGGAGGTACTCAGGGGGGGAAGGCTGCAGCACCCGAACAGAGGGGAGGTACTCAGGGGGGGAAGGCTGCAGCACCCGAACAGAGGGGAGGTACTCAGGGGGGGAAGGCTGCAGCACCCGAACAGAGGGGAGGTACTCAGGGGGGGAAGGCTGCAGCACCCGAACAGAGGGGAGGTACTCAGGGGGGGAAGGCTGCAGCACCCGAACAGAGGGGAGGTACTCAGGGGGGGAAGGCTGCAGCACCCGAACAGAGGGGAGGTACTCAGGGGGGGAAGGCTGCAGCACCCGAACAGAGGGGAGGTACTCAGGGGGGGGAAGGCTGCAGCACCCGAACAGAGGGGAGGTACTCAGGGGGGGAAGGCTGCAGCACCCGAACAGAGGGGAGGTACTCAGGGGGGGAAGGCTGCAGCACCCGAACAGAGGGGAGGTACTCAGGGGGGGAAGGCTGCAGCACCCGAACAGAGGGGAGGTACTCAGGGGGGGAAGGCTGCAGCACCCGAACAGAGGGGAGGTACTCAGGGGGGGAAGGCTGCAGCACCCGAACAGAGGGGAGGTACTCAGGGGGGGGAAGGCTGCAGCACCCGAACAGAGGGGAGGTACTCAGGGGGAAGGCTGCAGCACCCGAACAGAGGGGAGGTACTCAGGGGGGGAAGGCTGCAGCACCCGAACAGAGGGGAGGTACTCAGGGGGGGAAGGCTGCAGCACCCGAACAGAGGGGAGGTACTCAGGGGGGGGAGGCTGCAGCACCCGAACAGAGGGGAGGTACTCAGGGGGGAAGGCTGCAGCACCCGAACAGAGGGGAGGTACTCAGGGGGGAAAGGCTGCAGCACCCGAACAGAGGGGAGGTACTCAGGGGGGAAAGGCTGCAGCACCCGAACAGAGGGGAGGTACTCAGGGGGGAAAGGCTGCAGCACCCGAACAGAGGGGAGGTACTCAGGGGGGAAAGGCTGCAGCACCCGAACAGAGGGGAGGTACTCAGGGGGGAAGGCTGCAGCACCCGAACAGAGGGGAGGTACTCATGGGGGAAGGCTGCAGCACCCGAACAGAGGGGAGGTATTCAGGGGGGGGGGCTGCAGCACCCAAACAGAGGGGAGGTTGGAGGTATGAGCTTGCCGAGGGAGGCTGCAGCACCGGAACGGAGGGGAGGTACTCAGGGAGGCTGCAGCACCCGAACGGAGGGGAGGTTGGAGGTATGAACTTGCCGAGGGAGGCTGCAGCACCCGAACGAAGGGGGGGTACTCAGGGAGGCTGCAGCAGCCTGCCTCACGCTCTGACGTTTATGCGAGAGCACGAGCGAAGCCGAATGTACCCGAGTGTACTGCACTCGGTATATGTCGGCGGCTGAGTTCAAACTGAGCGCGGGAAGCAGGTATCGGCGTATATCGCGCACCCAGGATTCCCCCCTTATTTTAAGGGGAAAAAAGTGCGCGGTATATGCCGATAAATACGGTACTTTTTTTTGGACCACAGTTGCATAATTATACGTTAAGCAAGGCGGCTTCCTGTGTCACTCTCCTCCATGACAGCGAATTCATTGTCTTGTTCCTATGAGTTGACCTAAGAAGCCATGATGGTAAACCATTCCTGAAGTTTCCAGCCCACACCTGATACAGTAGATCCAGAAAAATAATTCCTTTAATGCAAATTTTTTTTTTTCTAAAGTATATTATTTGTAAGATTAAACACAAATCAATTGTACAGATTGATCAATAAGAATGTCACATCAATCTCCCAATGCTCTGTATGCAGTCAGTGCTCTGGGTCCCCCCCCCCGGGTCGGGGTACTTGGTTATGGTAGTTTGCGGACACACTCGGTATCTGGGTACGGGGGGAGATTCAGGTTATACTTCTTCTCCAGTGCCTTGGGGACGAATCGCCCCCCCAGGTAGTGGTAGCGTCCTGAGAAGTGTACGGCCGATTGTTTGGGGGCGGTCAGAGAGATCAGCATGTCCGGTTGAATTCCATCTGGGTTTCCTTTCTCCACATCCCACCCTGGAAAGAAACATCTTAGATGTGAGATTTACAACGAAAGGAAACATATTTTTTTTCACTATTTTGGATAACAGAATAGAAGTTATAATCCCTGTCAGTGTTTTATCTTTTTGGTATCTCTGGTCCATTAGGAAGATTTTCCTTCACTTCCTGTCCCATAGCTGAAACAGGAAGTGAGGGGAAATCCCTCGTCGTCACTGGAACCAATTCCAGCTGCGTGGTACATCATTGGGAAATACGACTCTAGTTTCAGGTTCCTCTTCCTTAGGTCTAGGCAAGATCCCCCCCCACTCCTTTTTGTTATATAATATCTAGGGTTGTCCCGATGCCTCTTTTTTAGGACCGAGTACAAGTACCGATACTTTTTTTCCCCATGTACTCGCCAATACCGAATACCGATACTTTTTTTTTACAAGTGTCCCCAAATGAAGCCATGTCCTCCCAGCCATGTCCCCCACATATTCAGCCATGTCCCTCACATATGCAGCCATGTCCCCCACATATGCAGCCATGTCCCCCACATATGCAGCCATGTCCCCCACATATGCAGCCATGTCCCCCACATATGCAGCCATGTCCCTCACATATGCAGCCATGTCCCTCACATATGCAGCCATGTCCCTCACATATGCAGCCATGTCCCTCTAGCCATGTACCCCACATATGCAGCCATGTCCCTTCAGCCATGTCCCTCTAGCCATGTCCCTCACATATGCAGCAATGTCCGTTCAGCCATGTCCCTCACATATGCAGCAATGTCCCATGTCCCTCTAGCCATGTCCCTCACATATGCAGCCATGTCCCTCTAGCCATGTCCCTCACATATGCAGCCATGTCCCTCTAGCCATGTCCCTCACATATGCAGCCATGTCCCTCTAGCCATGTCCCTCACATATGCAGCCATGTCCCTTCAGCCATGTCCCTCACATATGCAGCCATGTCCCCCACATATGCAGCAATGTCCCATGTCCCTCTAGCCATGTCCCTCACATATGCAGCCATGTCCCTTCAGCCATGTCCCCCACATATGCAGCAATGTCCCTCCAGCCATGTCCCCCACATATGCAGCCATGTCCCTCCAGCCATGTCCCCCACATATGCAGCCATGTCCCTTCAGCCATGTCCCCCACATATGCAGCCATGTCCCTCTAGCCATGTACCTCACATATGCAGCCATGTCCCTCTAGCCATGTCCCCCACATATGCAGCAATGTCCGTTCAGCCATGTCCCTCACATATGCAGCAATGTCCCATGTCCCTCTAGCCATGTCCCCCACATATGCAGCAATGTCCGTTCAGCCATGTCCCTCACATATGCAGCAATGTCCCATGTCCCTCTAGCCATGTCCCCCACATATGCAGCCATGTCCCTTCAGCCATGTCCCCCACATATGCAGCCATGTCCCTCTAGCCATGTACCTCACATATGCAGCCATGTCCCTTCAGCCATGTCCCTCTAGCCATGTCCCTCACATATGCAGCAATGTCCGTTCAGCCATGTCCCTCACATATGCAGCAATGTCCCATGTCCCTCTAGCCATGTCCCCCACATATGCAGCCATGTCCCTTCAGCCATGTCCCCCACATATGCAGCCATGTCCCTCTAGCCATGTACCTCACATATGCAGCCATGTCCCTTCAGCCATGTCCCTCTAGCCATGTCCCTCACATATGCAGCAATGTCCGTTCAGCCATGTCCCTCACATATGCAGCAATGTCCCATGTCCCTCTAGCCATGTCCCTCACATATGCAGCCATGTCCCTCTAGCCATGTCCCTCACATATGCAGCCATGTCCCTCTAGTCATGTCCCTTACATATGCAGCCATGTCCCTTCAGCCATGTCCCTCACATATGCAGCCATGTCCCTCACATATGCAGCAATGTCCCATGTCCCTCTAGCCATGTCCCTCACATATGCAGCCATGTCCCTTCAGCCATGTCCCTCACATATGCAGCCATGTCCCCCACATATGCAGCAATGTCCTTCCAGCCATGTCCCTCACATATGCAGCAATGTCCGTTCAGCCATTTCCCTTACCTTTGCTGCCGAAAGCCACATGGAGAAAACAACAGGATTCATTTGAATAGCCCGCCCGTATAGACACTCCCCCTTGCTCGGGATTGGACAGATCACCCATCCAATCCCGAGCAAGGGGGAGTGTCTATACGCGCGGGAACACTACAGCTATTCAAATGAATGCTGTGATGTTCCCGCACAGCGTTTAACCCCTTGCAGCGGCGGCGCGATGCGACAGCTTTCAATTCGGCGGCAGCGGCGGGGGAAGTATTCTATTTAGGCATCGGGAGTATTTGCGCGAGTACAAGTACTCGCGCAAATACTCGGCATCGGTCCCGATACTAGTATCGGTATCGGGACAACCCTAATAATATCCCTGCAAGGGAAATACACCCCTCTCAAAACTTGGGGTCACCTTTACCCACCCGGGACTCCCAAATGCGGCTCCAAAGGCTAAATTCTGAAGCTACGTGACCCGTGAAGCACGTCGGGGGCCAAATGGAGCTCCCCTTGGCCAGGCAAGGGGACGGAACAGAGCCAAGCGCTCTGCTAGCGGGCACCAATATTATTAACATTATTGAGCTGTACTGGTGGGCACTGAGGTGATGCACTGGTTGGCATTAGTGAGATGCACACTGATAGGCTGCACTGGTGGGCACTGATAAGGTGGCACTGTGGGCTGCACTGGCGGGGACTAATGGACACCGATAGGCTGCACACCACCTCACCTCTCCACCCTAAACAATAACCTCCTCCCCACCCTAAACAATAACCTCCTCCCCCACCCTAAACAATAACCTCCTCCCCCACCCTAAACAATAACCTCCTCCCCCACCCTAAACAATAACCTACAATAACCTCCTCCCCCACCCTAAATAAACCCCTCCCCCCCTAAACAATAACCTCCTCCCCCACCCTAAACAATAACCTCCTCCCCCACCCTAAACAATAACCTCCTCCCCCACCCTAAACAATAACCTCCTCCCCCACCTCTCCACCCTAAACAATAACCTCCTCCCCACCCTAAGCAATAACCTCCTCCCCACCTCTCCACCCTAAACAATAACCTCCTCCCACCCTAAACAATAACCTCCTCCCCCACCCTAAACAATAACCTCCTCCCCCACCCTAAACAATAACCTCCTCCCTCACCTCTCCACCCTAAACAATAACCTCCTCCCTCACCTCTCCATCCTAAACAATAACCTCCTCCCACCTCTCCACCCTAAACAATAACCTCCTCCCCACCCTAAACAATAACCTCCTACCCCACCTCTCCACCCTAAACAATAACCTCCTCCCCACCCTAAACAATAACCTCCTACCCCACCTCTCCACCCTAAACAATAACCTCCTCCCCCACCTCTCCACCCTAGATTTGCTGAGATGAAGGAAAAAATAAATAAATAAATAAATAGGCCTAAAATATTGGCCACTAAATATCGTCAGCGGCCAGAGAAAACCCCACATGGGCCGCCCTGTAATTAGAATGCTGATGATTTGTACCTGATGGGATGTCCACGCTGGCGATCGGGATGGTGATCTGTTTTAAGGTGCTCAGGATTGTTCCGAATGGCTCTCTCACGGCCCCCTGGAAGCTGAAGCCGAAGATGGCGTCCACCACTAAGTTATAGGCTCCATCGATCACCTCAGCCTGGGAGGAGAAGAGAGAACGGAATTCTAACTCTATGTAGCCAAAACATGTACCGTGTGTGTGTGTGTGGTGTCGCCTAAACCAGCCAATCAGATTCTAAAGCAGTATGTAAACCTGGGATTATATGGAGCATGCCTAACGCTGATCTCTTTTATAAAATACCAGCTGCCTGGCTGTCATACACACAGCATAGCACAGTTTTACCATCCCCCGAAAGAAATTTGTTTGACTTGCCGTCGTGGCGCAGTCCCATAAGCCGCAAAGAAGACTAAAACGCAGTGGGGGAGGGGTGTGATCTCCTGTCTCGTCGCCGATAAAAGTGATCTCGTGGCGAATCCGTCGCGGAGACCACTTTTATTTTAACCACTTCAGCCCACCGGACCATTTGGCTGGCCAAAGACCAGGGCACTTTTTTTGCGATTCGGCACTGCGTCGATTTAACTGACAATTGCGCGGTCGTGCGACGCGGCTCCCAAACAAAATTGGCGTCTTTTTTCCCCCCAAAAATAGATCTTTCTTTTGGTGGTATTTGATCACCTCTGCGGTTTTTATTTTTTGCGCTATAAACAAAAATAGAGCGACAATTTTGAAAAAAAAAAAAAAATTATTTTTTACTTTTTGCTATAATAAATATCCCCAAAAATATTTAAAAATAAAATGTTTTCCTCAGTTTAGGCCGATACGTATTTATCTACATATTTTTGGTAAAAACAAAACAAAAATGATTGGTTTACGCAAAATGTATAGCGTTTACAAAATAGGGGACAGTTTTATGGCATTTTTTATGAATAATTTTTGTTTCTTTACTAGAAATGGCGGCGATCAGCAATTTTTTTTCGTGACTGCGACATTATGGCGGACACATCGGACAATTTTGACACAATTTTGGGACCATTGTAATTTTCACAGCGAAAGTTTTTATAAAAATGCAACGATTCCTGTGAAAATGACAAAGGCAGTGAATGGGGTTAACCACTAGGGGGCGCTAATGGGTTAAGTGTGCCCTAAGGTTGATTCTTACTGTAGGGGGGCGTGGCTGTAGGTGTGATGTCACTGATCGTCGTTCCCTATATCAGGAAACAGACGATCAGTGTCACTGCCACAAAGAACGGGGAAGGTGTGTTTACACTCACCTCTCCCCGTTCTTCAGCTCCTGTTACTGATCGCGGGACACCCAGCGGGGATCGGGTCCGCGGATCCCGTGGGCACGGAGCTTCGGACTGGGTCCCGAGCACGCCACCGCGCTCGCGACCCCACAGCTGGGCTCTTAAAGGCAACGTGCAGGTACGTGCTTGTGCCCAGCCGTGCCATTCTGCCGATGTATATCGGCATGAAGGGGTCCTTAAGTGGTTAAAAGGGGACGTATATATACGTCCTTCTGCCCGTCCATGCCTTGCTGTCGACATATGTCGTTTGTTACCTCATTTGGAAACTCGGTGAGAAAAGGGATGTCCATTTTCTTGCACTGTGTGGTCAGATTCTCAAACAGCGGCTTACTTGGGCGTTTGGGGTAAAAGATGGCTGGTTCATAACCCTGGGTAAGAGGGAAAAATAAATCTCAAATAAATGGAAACTGCATACAATGTTACAGTATCTCACAAAAGTACACCCCTCACATTTCTGTAAATATTTTCTTGTATATTTTAATGTGACAACCCCTCAAAATAACTCAACACACAGCCATTAATGTCTAAACTGCTGGCAACAAAAGTGAGTACACCCCCAAGTGAAAATGTCCAAATTAGCAATTTTTCCCTCCCCTCCGGTGTCATGTGACTCGTTAGTGTTACAAGGTCTCAGGTGTGAATGGGGACCTCATGGCAAAGAACTGAGGATCTGAAAAAAAGAATTGTGTCTCTACATAAAGATGGCCTAGGATATAAGAAGATTGCCAAGACCCTGAAACTGAGCTGTCCAAATTGGGCCCAAAGTGTCAATATTTTGTGTGGCCCCCATTATTTTCCAGCACTGCCTTAACCCTCTTGGGCATGGAGGTCACCAGAGCTTCACAGGTTGCCACTGGAATCCTCTTCCTCTCCTCCATGAGGACATCACAGAGCTGGTGGATGTTGGAGACCTTGCGCTCCTCCACCTTCCGTTTGAGGAGCCACACAGAAGATCAATAGGGTTTAGGTCTGGAGACATGCTTGGCCAGTCCATCACCTTTAGCCTCATCTTCTTTAGCAATGCAGTGGTGGTCTTGGAGGTGCGTTTGGGGTCATTGGAATACTACCCTGCGGTCCAGTCTCTGAAGGGAGGGGATCATGCTCTGCTTCAGTATGTCACATAACATGTTGGCATTTATGGTTCCCTCAATGATCTGTAGCCCCCCAGTGCCCGCAGCACTCATGCAGCCCCAGACCATGACACTCCCACCACCATGCCTGACTGTAGGCAACACACACTTGTCTTTGTCCTCCTCACCTGGTTGCAAAAATGTAAGGGGTGTACTCACTTTTGTGAGCTACCATATATTAACGGAAAACTAAATTCAGAGCGAGAGTTTAAGAAAAGGACTTACAAACAGTTTTAGGTGTCTGGCGCACACCAGGCCGTCGCCTCCATTGTTCCCCGGACCACAGATCACCAAAACAGTCGGCAGGTTGGAGGTGAATGAGCTCGCTGGGTAGGCCTGGCGGTAGAGACGAGGGAATGTTATTGAGACAGAAATCTGGCACATAATATTAAACAACCTCTCAAAGTAATCTTCAGACTTCTGCATCTATTAGCAACACCGGGGGGCCAAATGTGATATTTATTTTTAATGAAACCGCAAAAGTTTTTACTTTGGGTGGACATATTTCACTCACTGTTCTCCTTGCTGGAGATGAAGCTGTACCTGAGGACCTGCAATGCAAGAATCTCCCTGCTTCTGTTTCATCCATTCTGTAGATCTGTGCTTGCTCTACCTCTATCATTAGCCCACCAGTCATCAGATGATGCCAGTACTGTCTTGTACAGCTTTTCCTCCAGCAAGAACAATGAACTTGAGGACATGCAATGCAAGGATCTCCCTGCTTCTGTTTCATCCATTCTGTAGATCTGTGCTTGCTCCACCTTTATTACCCCATTAGTCATCAGATCATGCCAATACGGTCTTGCTCAATGTTCTCCTTGCTGGAGGAGAAGCTGTACCTGAGGACCTGTAATGCATGAATCTCCCTGCTTCAGTTTCATCCATTCTGTAGATCTGTGCTTGCTCTATCATTACCCCATCAGTCGTCAGAGGGTGCCAATACTGTCCTGCTCACTGTTCTCCTTGCTGGAGAAGAAGCTGTACCTGAGGGCCTGCAATGCAAGGATCTCCCCGCTTCCGTTTTATCCATTCTGTAGATCTGTGCTTGCTTTACCTCTAATATTACCCCATCAGTTATCAGATATTACCACTACTATGCTGCTTAATGTTCTCCTTGCTGGAGGGGAAGCTGTACCTGAGGACCTGTAATTCAATGAAATTCCCTGCTTCTGTTTCATGCATTCTGCAGATCTGTGCTTGCTCTACCTCTATCATTACCCCACCAGTCATCAGATTATGCCAGTACCGTCTTGTACAGGTTCTCCTCCAGCAAGAACAGTGAACCTGTAATGCAAGGATCTCCCTGCTTCTGTTTCATCCATTCTGTAGATCTGTGCTTGCTCTACCTTTATCATTACCCCATTAGTCATCAGGATGATGCCAATACTGTGCTTCTCACTGTTCTCCTTGCTGGAGAGGGAAGCTGTACCTGAGGACCTGCAATGCATTGATCTCCCTGCTTCCGTTTCATCTATTCTTTAGATCTGTGCTTGCTCTATTATTACCCCACCATTTATCAGATGATGCCAATACTGTCTTGCTCACCGTTTTCCTTGCTGGAGATGAAGCTGTACCTGAGGACCTGCAATGCAAGGATCTCCCTGCTTCTGTTGATCTGTGCTTGCTCAACTGCCAGCATTACCCCATTAGTCATCAGATGATGCCAATACTGTCTTGGTCACTTTTCTCCTTGCTGGAGAGGAAGCTGTACCTGAGGACCTGTAATGCAAGGATATCCCTGCTTTTGCTTAATTCGGTCTGTGCTTACACCTCTCTACTGACTTGATCATATCCCCACCAGCACTGGCGTAGCGGAGGGGGGGGGGGGCAGGGGGGGATCCTGCACCGCGCGAAAAATTGCGGGGGGGGGGGGGGGGGCGCGAAATCCTGGCGTCCGCGGAACGCCTTGCCGCCTTAGGAAAGGCCGCGGCTTTGGCCTAGCTCTGGAGCTATCGGCCATCTTGGTACACCCGGCGGCGGCGCGCGATGAGTTGTTTTTTTTTCAGCCCTTCCGCCTGGTTGGCTGGTAGAACTGTCTATCTCCCTTGATGTGGGAGTGGCGGGAAACACCAGCCAACCAGGCGGAAGGGCTAAAAAAAAAAAAAAAAACAGATAACGGCGCAGGAGCACCGATTGGCGGGCGGTGGAGTGGGAGGCGCTGTACCTCTGTGCTGCGCTGATTGGCCTGGAACATGTGTTTACAGCGCGGCGGCAAGTTTCTCCATCTCCAGCAAGGTACGCAAAACACTCTCCTGTACCGCAGGGGAGAGAGAGAAGGGGGGGGGGGGGGGAGTCGGTGTAAATCTAAAGGGGGTGCACTGCCCGATCCCCACCTATCCACCTCAGAGCCTGTCATTTTAGTAAGACTGCTGGGACTTGTATTTCTCCATCTTCTCCTGGGGCTCATGGAGATTGGAGAACTACAAGTCCCAGCAGGTTATACATACAATAAGGCTCTGAGGTGGATGGGTGTGGATTGCATGCACCTGAGCCCCAGGAGAAGATGGAGAACTACAAGTCCCAGCAAGTTATAATATAAGGCTCCGAGGTGGATGGATGTCCGGACACCCATCCATCTCGGAGCCTTATATTATAACCTGCTGGGACTTGTAGTTCTCCTTTGTCTCCTGGGGCTCAGGTGCATGCAATCCACACCCATCCACCTCAGAGCCTTATTATATGTATAACCTGCTGGGATATGTAGTTCTCCATCTCCTGGGGCTCAGGTGCATGCGATCCACCATCTATGGGGCTACAAGTCCCAGCAGTAAGAAAAACTGAACAAAGATGGTAGATCGCATGCACCTGAGCCCCAGGAGACGATGGAGAACTACAAGTCCCAGCAGGTTATAATATAAAGCTCCGAGGTGGATAGATGTCTGGACAGTGACAATTGGTGGCACAGTGGTGACAATTGGTGGCACAGTGGTGACAATTGGTGGCACAGTGGTGACAATTGGTGGCACAGTGGTGACAATTGGTGGCACAGTGGTGACAAAATCAAAGAGGAAGGGGGGTGGGGTCTATCTGTGAGACACTCTGCAGAATGTGTAATCTGATCTCTCTAGCTAATCAGGTCTACGGCACATATCGGTTGTATGTCAGTTCGGATCTTAAAGCTCAACTCCACCCACACTACAATGGGTTAGAGTTATGGCAATAAGGTGCCAAGAGGTACCCAAGTGACAGACAGTTGGGAGGTTCACCTTTTTTAGTCCACATGGGGTGTACCAGTGTAAGGGGGGGGCGGGTGGTAAAACAAGACGAGAGGAATTCGGTGTGAGGTTTCGGAGATGTGTCATGGCGTCTCCTGTAGGGATTACCTTGGCGATGGCGGTGGCACAGCTCAGTCCGGCAAGTTCCATCAGCTGGTCCACGCTGAATCGGTATTCATTGAACAGCTCCTCGTCCACCGCCTGCGCCTCCGCCTGGCTGACAAAAGAAAAAAGGGACACTCAGTAACGTGGCGGGCGTCTGCCGCCGCAGGAAAATATCCGACCGGACTTCACATTACTCATAAGGGCCCAATAATCCAACACTAGGGCTGGGAGCATCTGATTGGTCCCTATGGGCGACGTGCCGTACTTCCTGCAGACATTTTACCATATTGGGCTTCATACCGCAAGCGTGTGCAATTTTAAATTGTGACATGTTAGGTATCTATCTACTCTGCGTAACATCTTTCATATTATACTAAAAAGATTGGGCCGACTTTACTGTTTTGTTTTTTTATTCATTAATTATTATTTTTTCTTTCCCAAAAACAAAATCGCGTTTGAAAACTTGCTGCACAAATACCGTGTGTTATAAAAAGTTGCAATGACCGCCATTTTATTCCCTAGGGCAGTGATGGCGAACCTCGGCACTCCAGATGATTTGGAACTACATTTCCCATGATGCTCAACTACACTGCAGAGTGCATGAGCATCATGGGAAATGTAGTTCCAAAACATCTGGGGTGCCAAGGTTCACCATCACTGCCCTAGGGTCTCTGCTATAAATATATATATTTTCTAGCACTCCTCTCCTACATTTAATAATGTTTTTTTTTTTTCTGGAAAATTACCAAGAAACATACATCTTGGTAATTTTCCAGGAAAAAAAAAGCATTATTAAAATGTAGGAGAGGAGTGCTAGAATTTGCGTGGTATAGAAGTGGTTAAACCTCTCCATGCTCGTGCGCAGAAGCGACCACATATGTAAACGACGATCGCACCACACACGGAGGTATTGCCGCGACCGATAGAGCGAGAGCAATAATTATATCCCAAGACCTCCCCTATAACTTTAACCCCTTCCATACCGGGCACTTATACCCCGCCCAGACCAATTTTTAGTTTTCAGCGCTGTCGCACTTTGAATGTAAATTGCGCGGTCGTGCTACACTGTACCAAAATGACATTTGTATCACTTTGTTCACATAAACACAGAGCTTTCTTTTGGTGGTATTTGATCACCTCTGGGATTTTTATTTTCTGCCCAAAAAAAAAAAAAAATGACGGAAGATTTTGAAAAAAATATTTTTTTTTGTTTCGGTTATAAAACATTGTAAATAAGTACGTTTTCTTTTTTTTCTTTTTATTTATTTTTTAATTGCGTTTGAAAGACCACTGCGCAAATACAGTGCAACTTAACCACTTAAGGACCCCTCACTGCTCGGCTGGGATACGAGCGAGGGGCAAGATGGTCCCCACCCGTCCCCATAGCATAGCAGGGCGGAAGCGACGTCAAAACGTCACTTCCGCCCGTGCGTCTTAAAGGCACATTTTTTGTTGTAATTTTTTACTTATTTTTAACCACTTCCCTACGGCAGTACGAGTATATACGGCCGCAGGGTGGTTCTAAATCTCCGGGCTGCCGTGTTTTCACGGCAGCCCCTTTCCTCGTTCCCAGCGCGCGCTCCAGAGCGCGCAGCGAGGAACTTGTGTACTGGCCGTGTCCCTTGGACACAGCCAATCACAGATCGCCGCGAACGGCCAATCAGAGTGGCCGTTTGCGATGCGATCTGATGGGCCAATGGGAGATGATCCCATATGTAAACATATGAGATCATTTCTCATTGCCGGCTCTTACAATGACAGCGTCCTGTCAGAGAGAGCAGACCGATCTGTGTTCCTTATACATAGGGACACAGATCGGTCACCCCCCCAGTCGCCCCCCCCTCCCCCCACAGTTAGAACACAATGCAGGATACACATTAACCCCTTACTCACCCCCTAGTGTTAACCCCTTCCCTGCCAGTCACATTTATACAGTAATTAGTGCATATTTATAGCACTGATTGCAGTATAAATGTGAATGGTGCCAAAAATGTGTCAAAAGTGTCCGATGTGTCCGCCATGATGTCGCAGTCGCAATAAAAATCGCAGATCGCCGCCATTACTAGTAAAAAAAAAAATAATAAAAAATAATAATTCTGTCCCTTATTTTGTAGGCGCTATAACTTTTGCGCAAACCAGTCGCTTACTGCGATTTTTTTTATTTTTTTTTTTTTTTACCAAAAATATGTAGAAGAATACGTATCGCCCTAAACTGAATATTTTTTTTTAAATTGGGCTATTTTTTTATAGCAACAAGTAAAAAATATTGTATTTTTTTTCAAAATTGTCGTCGTTTTTTGTTTATAGCGCAAAAAATAAAAACCGCAGAGGTGACCAAATACCACCAAAAGAAAGCTCTACTTGTGGGGAAAAAAGGACGCCAATTTTGTTTGGGAGCCACGTCGCACGACCGCGCAATTGTCAGTTAAAGCGACGCAGTGCCGCAAGCTGAAATTTCACCTGGTCAGCAAGGGGGTTTACATGCCCAGTAAGGAAGTGGTTAATGCATTTTAGTGTAAATATGAAATTTGACGTCTTTTTGACCCCCAGATCTCATATGTAAGAGGACCTGTCATGCTTTTTTCTATTACAAGGGATGTTTACATTCCTTGTAATAGGAATAAAAGTGATAATTGTTTTGTGTAAAAAATAAATAAGAAAACTATTTTTTTTTTAAAGCGCCTCGTCCCGACGAGCTTGCACGCAAAAGCGAACGCATACGCGAGTAGTGCCCGCATATGAAAACGGTGTTCAAACCACACATGTGAGGTATCGCCGCGCTCGTTAGAGCGAGAGCAATAATTCTAGCACTAGACCTCCTCCGTAACTCAAAACACGCAACCTGTAGAATTTTTTAAACGCCGCCTATCGAGATTTTTAAGGGTAAAAGTTTGACGCCATTCCACGAGCGGGCGCAATTTTGAAGCTTGACGTGTTGGGTATCATTTTACTCGGCGTAACATTATCTTTCACAATATAAAAAAAAAAATTGGGCTAACTTCACTGGTGTCTTATTTTTTAATACAAAAAAAGTGTTTTTTTCCCCCCAAAAAAAGTGCGCTTGTAAGACCGCTGCGCAAATACGATGTGACAAAAAGAATTGCAATGACCGCCATTTTATTCCCTAGGGGGTGTTAGAAAAATATATATAATATGTTTGGGGGTTTTAAGTAATTTTCTAGCAAAAAAAAAAATAATGTTTTAATCTTGTAAACGCCAAATCTGAAAAACACCCAAGGTCCTTAAGTGGTTAAAATATTGCAACGATCACCATTTCATTCTCTAGGATCTCTGGTAAAAAAAATATATATATAATGTTTGGGGGTTCCAAGTGATTTTCTAGCAAAAACAAAAAAATGCTTTTAACATGGAGAGAAGACCTGGAATTTGCGCGGTATGGCGGTGGTTAAACCGCCCCATCTCTCCACACTCACGTGCAGAAGCAACAGCATAAATCGCATCTGTAAAATGTGTTCGCACCACACAAGTGAGGTATCGCCACAAACTTTAGAGCGAGAGCAATAATTTTAGCCCCAGACCTCCTCTGTACCTTAAAACTGGTAACCTGTAACAAAAAAAAAAATATATATATGCAAGTATCGCCTATGGAGATTTTTAAGTTTGGCGCTATTCCACGAGCGTGCGCAATTTTAAAGCGTGAGATGTGGGGTATTTATTTTTTTTACTCACCGTAACTTCATCTTTCACATTATACTAGTAAAAAAAATTGGGTTATATCATTTTGTTTTTTTAATTTATTACAATGTATTTTTTTTTTTTTAATTGTGTATATAAAAAAAAAAAAAAATGGTTTGGGGGTTCTAAGTAATTTTCTAGCAAAAAAAATATTATATAAATATTTGAAAAAATATATAATAATTATATATATATATATATATATATATATATATATATATATATAATTTATTATAATATATAATTATTATATTTATATATATATTTATAATTATTATATATTTTTTCAAGAAGTGCCAGAAAAAGCCTGGTCAGGAAGTGGTTAATTCCCCCAACTGTTTGGGGGTTCTAAGTAAATTTTCTAGCAAAAAAAAAAAAAAATATGAAAAAAAAATGTGTATATATTATATATATATACACACACATACACATACACACACACACATTTATATTTTTTTCATATATTTATATATTTTTTTTTTTACTAGAAAATTACTTAGAACCCCAAACAGTTGGGGGAATTAACCACTTCCTGACCAGGCTTTTTCTGGCACTTTTTGTTTACAAAATTAAATCAATAAATATATATTTATTATTATTATTATTATTATAATAATAATTATATATATTTATTGATTTAATTTTGTAAACAAAAAGTGCCAGAAAAAGCCTGGTCAGGAAATGGTTAATTCCCCCATAATGCATTGCACTCAGCCCCCCCATAATAAATGACTCCCCCTCCCAACTTTCATCCCTTTTACATCTCTTCCCACAATGCACCGCACAGACCCTTCATTTACCCAGAATGCACTGCAGGCTCACCTGAGCAACTTGGGCCCCCCTTCCATCCTCGCTCCCCCAGCTCGGTACTTTCTGCACTGCGCGCTCCCGTCTGCCGCCGTGCGCAGGCACGTCTGGGCCCTCACTGCCAGCCGAGCACCGCCCACCAGCAAGCCCAGGCTGAGCAGCGCGCGGACCCCGTGCATCTGTCTTTCCCCCCCTAAAACCACGCCCCTCGTCTTCACTTCCGTGGGTTGCGCACTGCGTCCTGACCAACGAGTTTATACACCAGGCTGGGGAGGGATAGAACGTCCTCAAGCATGCGCAGAATAGTTTTTTTTTTTTTTTTTTACAATAGGCTGAAAAAAATGATATGGTTGCCATGGGCAACTGTTGTCAAAGTTTACTTACGCTGATATAAATATGATGAAAAAAAAATACATTTGATATAGAAATAATAAAATATGTATTATTGAGGCAAATACAGGAAGTGACTGAAGTCATTATAACATGATAGTCAATACATAATAGTGACCCCCCTTTCTATAGGACAATAAAAAAAAATGGCGGCAGGCCACGTTGTGCGGCTGTCTATCCCAAACAACGTGGCCTGCCGCCATTTTTTTTTTATTGCCATAAAAGCGTCTTCCACATTTTTTCAACTCTATTAGATCTCTGTTATTAAAGTTCTGATAATGAACGATAATAACAAACATCAAAATAATAATCATTCATACATTTTTTTGGAAGTGAGGGCTAGTGTTGCTCACGAATATTCGCATTGCGAATATTCGCTACGAATATTGCATATTCGAGTATTCGCGAATAACTCGAATATTGCGGCGAATATTCGCTATGGCGAATATTCGTATTTTTTCAAATTTATTTTTAAAACAGATCACATTTAGAGAGAGACCCTGGGCCGAGTAGCTGATGCGACTCTTTTATGTTGCAACATAAAAGAATCGCATCAGCTACTCGGCCCTTCTTTTGCATCAGAGCCAATCAGAATAACTCGAATATTCGGCAAACGCAATATTGCGCGATTATCTTCTCCGCCCTTCTTTTGCCCCCTTATTCTCCTTTCTTTTAAGTAGAGTTAGTGTAGAGTTAGTTTTTAGTGCATATTAGTTTAGTAATACAGGAAATGATCTCCGTTTATGAGAATTTCGCAATCAATTTCACATTAGCGAAATTTCGCAAATTTTTTTTTGGATAAAATATCACGAATATTCGATATTAGCGAATATTCGCGAATATTCTTCTATATATTCGAGCAATATCGCGAAATCGAATATGGCGTATTCCGCTCAACACTAGTGAGGGCGATTCTCCTCACCAGGGAACACGCAATAAAAACATGACTGAGGTACTAACCCTTCCCCAAAATCATGTTTCGTCTGGAGTTGGGCTTTCATTTCTGCCATTTTTTAACCACTTCAATACCGGACACTCCCCCCCCCCCCCCCATTCCTGCCCAGACCAATTTTCAGCTTTCAGCGCTGTCACAGTTTGAATGACAATTGCGCGGTCGTGCTACGCTGCACCCAAACGACATTTGTATCATTTTGTTCCCACAAATGGAGCTTTCTTTTGGTGGTATTTGATCACCTCTGCGGGTTTTTCTTTCCAAACAATAAAAAACTGATAGAACATTTTGAAAAAAAAAATAAGCTTTTCTTTGTTTCTGTTATAAAATGTTGTAAATAAGTAAATTTTCTCCTTCACTGAAGGGCGCTGATGAGGCTGTGCTGACAAGCACTGATGGGCAGCACTGATGGGTATTGATATTCAGCGCTGATGGATAATGATGGGTGGCACTCATAGACATTCATAGGTGGCACTGATGGGCACTGATAGGCAGCACTGATGGGTAACAATAGGCAGCACTCATAGGCATTTATAGGTGGCACTGATGGGCACTCATAGGCATTCTTAGGTGCCACTGATGGGCACTTATAGGCATTCATTGGTGGCACTGATGGGTATTGATAGATGTCACTGATGGGCACTGATATTCAGCACTGATGGGTAATGATAGGCGGCACTCACAGGCATTCATAGGTGGCACTGATGGGCACTCATAGGCATTTATAGGTGCCACTGATAGGCATTAATAGGTGGCACTGATAGGCAGCACTGATGGACACTGATAGGCGGCTCTGATGGTCACTTATAGGTGGTATTGATGGGCACTTAAAGGCAGCACGAATGGGCATTGATATTCAGCACTGATAGTTAACGATAGGCGGCACTCATAGGCATTTATAGGTGGCACTGATGGGCACTCATAGGCATTCATAGGTGGCACTGATGGGCACTGATATGCATTCATAGGTGGCACTGATGGGCACTGATAGGTAGCACTGATGGGTATTGATAGGTGTCACTGGTGGGCACTGATATTCAGCACTGATGGGTAACGATAGGCGGCACTCATAGCCATTCATAAGTGCCACTGATGGGCACTGATATGCATTCATAGGTGGCACTGATAGGCAGCACTGATGGACACTGATAGGTGGCTCTGATGGGCACTTATAGGTGGTACTGATGGACACTTATAGGCGGCACAGATGGGCATTGATATGCAGCACTGATGGGTGGCACTGATAGATGGTTATGATAGGCAGCACTGATGAGGAGGCACTGGCAGGCATTACTGCTGGGCACTGATAGGCACCTCTAATGGGCACTGATTAGCAACCCAGGTGGGCCACGGGACAACTTTGTAGCCCAGCCAGAGCCCAGACTTGAACCCGATTGAACTTCTCTGGAGAGATCTGAAATGGCTGTGCACTGACGCTCCCCATCCAACCTGATGGAGCATGAGAGGCCCTACAAAGATAATTGGGAGAAACTGCCCAAAAATTGGAGTTCCGAGCTTGTAGCATCATCCTCAGAGAGACTGGAGGCTGTAATTGGTGCCAAAAGCTGTGATACTTATGTACATGGGAGGAGCCTGTGATACTTATGTACATGGGAGGAGCCTGTGATACTTATGTACATGGGAGGAGCCTGTGATACTTATGTACATGGGAGGAGCCTGTGATACTTATGTACATGGGAGGAGCCTGTGATACTTCTGTACATGGGAGGAGCCTGTGATACCTATGTACATGGGATGAGCCTGTGATACCTATGTACATGGGAGGAGCCTGTGATACTTATGTACATGGGAGGAGCCTGTGATACTTATGTACATGGGAGGAGCCTGTGATACTTATGAACATGGGAGGAGCCTGTGATACTTGTGTACATGGGAGGAGCCTGTGATACCTATGTACATGGGAGGAGCCTGTGATACTTATGTACATGGGAGGACCCTGTGATACCTATGTACATGGGAGGAGCCTGTGATACTTATGTACATGGGAGGAGCCTGTAATACTTAGGTACATGGGAGGAGCCTGTGATACTTATGTACATGGGAGGAGCCTGTGATACCTATGTATATGGGAGGAGCCTGTGATACTTATGTACATGGGAGGAGCCTGTAATACTTAGGTACATGGGAGGAGCCTGTGATACTTATGTACATGGGAGGAGCCTGTGATACTTAGGTACATGGGAGGAGCCTGTGATACTTATGTACATGGGAGGAGCCTGTGATACTTATGTACATGGGAGGAGCCTGTGATACTTATGTACATGGGAGGAGCCTGTGATACTTATGTACATGGGAGGAGCTTGTGATACTTAGGTACATGGGAATTTTTTCATTTTTTTATAAACTTGAACAAAATAATGAATTAAACCCTTTTTGGAATAAGGCCGTAACATAACAAAATGTGAAAAAAGTGAAGCGCTGTGAATACTTTCCAGATGCACTGTATGTTCACAAATCACAGAGAATGGTTTCCATTATTATTAGGAAAGACAAAAAGTTTACTTTTCAGAGACTGCAGACATACCACAGGAGATGGTCAGAGACTGAAGACATGCTACAAGAGATGGTCAGAGACTGCAGATATAATACAGAAGATGGTCAGAGTCTGCAGGCATACTACAGGAGATGGTCAGAGACTGCAGACACACTACAGGAGATGGTCAGAGACTGCAGACATAATACAGGAGATGGTCAGAGACTGCAGACATAATAGAGGAGATGGTCAGAGACTCCAGGCATACTACAGGAGATGGTCAGAGACTGCAGACATAATACAGGAGATAGTCTGAGATTGCAGACATGATACAGGAGATGGTCAGAGACTGCAGACATAATACAGGAGATGGTCAGAGACTGCAGACATACCACAGGAGATGGTCAGAGACTGCAGGCATACTACAGGAGATAGACAGAGACTGCCGACATGCTACAAGAGATGGCCAGAGACTGCAGATATAATACAAAAGATGGTCAGAGACTCCAGGCATACTACAGGAGATGGTCAGAGACTGCAGACATACTACAGGAGATGGTCAGAGACTGCAGACATAATACAGGAGATGGTCAGAGACTGCAGGCATACTACAGGAGATGGTCAGAGACTGCAGACACAATACAGGAGATGGTCAGAGACTGCAGACAATATACAGAAGATGGTCAGAGACTGCAGACAAAATACAGGAGATGGTCAGAGACTGCAGACATAATACAGGAGATGGTCAGAGACTGCAGACATGATACAGGAGATGGTCGGAGACTGCAGACATGCTACAAGAGATGGCCAGAGACTGCGGATTTAATACAGAAAATGGTCAGAGACTGCAGACATACTACATTAGATGATCAGAGACTGCAGACATAATACAGGAGAGGGTCAGAGACTGCAGGCATACTACAGGAGATGGTCAGAGACTGCAGACATACTACAGGAGATGATCAGAGACTGCAGGCTTACTACAGGAGATGTTTAGAGACTGCAGACATACTACAGGAGATGGTCAGAGACTGCAGACATATTACAGGAGATGGTCAGAGACTGCAGATCTAATACAGGAGATGGTCAGAGACTGCAAACATTATACAGGAGACTGCATGCTAATGCATGGAGGAGGCCAAAAAATTAAAGACGATTGGTCCAATTGTGATGAATCAGCCCCACTGTATAGGTGACAGGTGCACTTTAATCCTCCAGAGACAAAACTCCCCCCCCCCCCCCCCCCCCATGGTGGTTTCAATCTGGCGATTTTCCTCCCATCTCTTAATATGGAGAACATTGCAGCCTCCCCCTGATTGGAATAAAAACCTGCAATCAACAATAATAGCGCATAGCAAGGCCACTCCAGAGGAAATTGCCTCTCCACTAAGTATCCGTCTTTCATTTCTGGGCCCACATTAGTGCCGGGGGATGGTTCGCACTTGTTTTACAAATCATTATGTTCTGCAGCTCGGAAAATCACACTCATTTTCTAACTAGGCCAATTAGCCCCGGACCGCCGTCCGTCGTCCGGGAGAACAAAATGGCCAAGAGGCTTTCCGCATGATAGCCTGGGACTTGAGAGGGACGGGGACTGCGGCTGGCATCCAAATAATTAGGTGTATACATTGTTCAGATATGGAGGGGGAGGGGGGGCAGAGAGTAAGATAGTTTTATGGATTACATTTCTGTTGCTCTACTTGACTATTACTTAGTTTGTGTTAAGTAGTGTGTTATATACAGTACACCTGACCCCTACACTCTACATGCTATGTTGTATATTACATAAAACCAGGGCCACCATCAGAGGGGTACAGGCATTACACCTGTAAGGGGCCGATGGTCCCCAGGGGCCCAGCTGGCCCCCTCCCGTTTATTTCTTATATTTGATTTTTTTGCATTACACCTGTAAGGGGGCTGATGGTCCTCAGGGACCCTTACAGGTCCTGCTGCCCCCCCTCCGTTTTTTTTTCATTTCTAATTTTTGTAATTACACCTGTAATGGTCCCCAGGGCCCCCCTCCCATTTTTTTTTTCATTCAGAATTTTTGTTTTTGCATTACACCTGTAAGGGGCCCAGTGGTCCCCAGGGTCCCGGCTTGCCCCCTTCCAATTTTTTTTATTTTATATATTTAATTTTTTTTGCATTACACCTGTAAGGGACCCTTACAGGCCCGGCAGCCCCCACTCCTGTTTTTTTTTTTTTTTCCATTTGTATTTTTTTTGCATTACACCTGTAATGGTCCCCAGGGCCCCCTTCCATTTTTTTTTTTTTTTGCATTACACAAAAAAAACGGGAGGGGGGCCCTGGGGACCATTACAGGTGCAATGCAAAAAAATCCCAAATAAAAAAAAAAAAAAACAGGAGTGGGGGCAGTCAGGCCTGTAAGGGTCCCTGGGGACATTCGGGCCCCTTACAGGCCTGGCTGCCCCCACTCCTGTTTTTTTTTTTTAATTTGGGATTTTTTTGCATTACACCTGTAATGGTCCCGGCTTGCCCCCTCCCATTTTTTAATTAATTTTTTTATTTTATATATATATTTTTTTTGCATTACTCCTTTTTTTTTTTCATTTGTATTTTTTTTATTACACCTGTAATGGTCCCCAGGGCCCCCTCCCAATTTTTTTTTTGCAATACAACTGTAAGGGGCCCGATGGTCCCCAGGGCCCCTTACAGGCCTGGCTTCCCACACTCCTGTTTTTTTTAATTTGTCATTTTTTTGCATTACACTTGTAATGGTCCCCATGGCCCCCCTCCTGTTTTTTTTTCCCATGCCCAAGAGGGTTAAGGCAGTGCTGGAAAATAATGGCGGCCACACAAAATTATGACACTTTGGGCCCAATTTGGACAGCTCAGTTTCAGGGTCTTGGCAATCTTCTTATAGCCTAGGCCATCTTTATGTGGAGCAACACTTCTTTTTTTTTTTTTTCAGATCCTCCGAGTTCTTTGCCATGAGGGGCCATGATAAACTTCCAGGGACCAGTAAGGCCCCTTTCAGACTGGGGCGGAAGCCGCGGTGGCGGTATAACACCGCTAAAAATAGCAGCGCTATACCGTCGGATTTGCCGTGGGATTCGGCTGCTAGCGGTGCGGTATTAACCCCCGCTAGTGGCCGATAAAGGGTTAATACCGCCCGCAATGTGCCTCTATAGAGGCGCATTGCAGGCGGAATTGCCGCGGTTTCCCATTGTTTTCAATGGGAAGGAGCGGTGAAGGATGCTGCTGACAGGAGATTTTTTTTCTCTCCCGCCAGCGCATTGCTTCAGTGTGAAAGCCCTCCGGTGTGCAGTGAAGGAGTTTTTCAGGCGTTATAGCAGCGCTATTTTTAGCAATATACCACCTGAAAAACTCCTCAGTGTGAAAGGGGTCTAAGAGAGTGAGAGCGATAATACCAAATTTAACACACCGGCTCCCCATTCACACCTGAGACCTTGTAACACTAAAGAGTCACATGACACCGGGGGGAGGGGAAAATGGATAATTGGGCCCAACTTGGACATTTTCACCTTGCGGTGTACTCACTTTTGTTGCCAGCGGTTTAGACATTAATGGCTGTGTATTAAAATATTTTGAGGGGACAGTGAATTTACACTGTTATACAAGCTGTACACTCACTACACAACATTGTAGCAAAGTGTAATTTCTTCAGTGTTGTCACATGAAAAGATAGGAGAACATATTTACAAAAATGTGAGGGGTGTACTTATTTTTGTGAGATGCTATGTATTACAAGAATCTGCCCCCCCGATTGTATTGATGAATCATTGGGTGGAGCAGACCCTTTATTAAGATTCTATATTCATACAACCGACGCGATACAAAATTGACTTGAAATCACGTAAATAGTTGTAAAAAATAAATAAAGAATAAAAATAAATAAAAATAAATAAAAATAAAGTAAAACTGAGATTGAAATAAATATTTGTAGCCTTTATTTTTAATTTTTTTTACATTTAAAAACTTTATATACAGATAAGATATTTACAATGTCTTTGATACTTGCGCTAGATCTGGTATTGCCGACACATTAGCCTAGTGGGCTAGAGAAAAATAGAAAAAAAAAATGGAATGAACCCCTGCCACTGGTTCTGCGGGGGTGGGTATCAGCAGAGATGAGTCATGTGACAGGGGGTGGAGCTGTGACATGTGCCTGTTTTACCGTCAATGCCCGCCCCAGTGTGAAAGCAGCCTAAGAGTCAGGGAGTGAATGAGACAGAGGAGGGAGGTGAGAGGCAGGAGGGGGGGAACTGATAGACAGGAGGGTGGGAGCTGAGAGACAGAGGGGGGAGCAGAGAGACAGAGGGGGAGCTGAGAGACAGAGGGGGTAACAGAGACAGGGGGGGTAACTGAGAGACAGAGGGGGTAACTGAGAGACAGAGGGGGTAACTGAGAGACAGAGGGGGTAACTGAGAGACAGAGGGGGTAACTGAGAGACAGAGGGAGGGAGCTGAGAGACAGAGGGAGGGAGCTGAGAGACATAGGGGGGGGGAGCTGAGAGATAGAGGGGGGGGGGCTGAGAGACAGAGGGGGGGAGCTGAGAGACAGAGGGGGGGAGCTGAGAGACAGAGAGACAGAGGGGGGGAGCTGAGAGACAGAGGGGGGGAGCTGAGAGACAGAGGGGGGAGCTGAGAGACAGAGGGAGGGAGCTGAGAGACAGAGAGAGGGAGCTAAGAGGGAGGGAGCCGAGAGACAGAGGGGGGGTCAGAGAGACAGAGGGGGGGTCAGATAGACAGAGGGGAGGTCAGATAGACAGAGGGGGGTCCAAGAAATAGAGGGGGGTCTGAGAGATAGAGGAGGGGGCCCACTGAGCCATCGGCCCACCGGGAAACTCCCTGTAGTCCCTATGGCCAGTCCATCCCTGGGGTACACTGGGTACACTGGCATAAGCCAGCACAGACTTAAAGTAATTATGGGTGTGCAAAGTCCTACCGTTTGGTTTGTCTAAATAGCAGCCACAGCATGAGTAGATAAGCCTGTCCCATGCCAGCATGCTGCAGAGAAGGACCTTTGTTCTCTATATGGAAGCAGTGGTCTCTCTGCAGAAGAAAAACATGCCACCCCTCCCCCCCAAAGTCAGGGTTAGAATTCTCCAGTCAACAGGAAGCAAGAGCTTTGCTAACGGCAAAGCTTTAGGTCTGCCTCAGCAAAGGTGTAGGGTCGAGTAGCTAAGTGGCAGGCAGTCAAGGTGAACCCCGACTCTTATGGAGAGTCTTTGATAAATAAGATTATTTACCTCTGAAAATATTCGGTTTCTGGCATGGGCTCTATAACTGAACTGTAATTGGATGAGCTGCTACTGTCTCCCCCTATCCGAATCATGTCTGAAATGTCCCACCGCAATGAATAAAGATGAGCAAGATGGGTTAGTCCCCGAGGCCGTCCTCCATATAAAACTGCAGCCGATGCTTATGGTGGGATGGTGGCGCTATTGTCCATTGTGTTGCATGGTGTCCATAACGTCACATAACGTGACACATCCGGGATTGAAATATTGATTTCCTGGAGGGTTCCTGACCATCCGCTCTTGGTATGTGAAGGCAACCGGGGGGCTCACTCACCCTCCTGGAAAGAAAAGAAAATAATCCAACATGGTATTTGTTAGATATCAGTAGATTATGCAAGACAACGTGTTTCGGGGATAAGACCCCCTTTATCAAGGCTTAAGGATTATGTAACCTCAAATATGGTTGGACTAATGTGTTGGTGGCAGCACTGGCTGGATCTTACTATAAAAACTCAACCTTTGTTTTTATTGTTCAACTAAAGATACCACAATCATGGACAAAGAATCCAACATGGTATTTGTTAGATATCAGTAGACTATGCAAGACAAAGTGTTTCGGGGTTAAGACCCCCTTCATCATGGCATAAGGATTGTGTAACCTCAAATATGGTTTGACTGACGTGTTGGTGGCAGCACTGGAAATTTCTTACTATAAATACAATATCACTTACTATAAAAAAAAGTATCAGTAGACTATGCAAGCCAACGTGTTTTGGGGTTAAGACCGCCTTCATTAAGGCTTAAGGATTATGTAACCTCAAATATGGTTGGACTGAAGTGTTGGTGGCAGAACTGGCTGGATCTTACTATATAATATCACTTACTACTATAAACAATATCACTTGCTATAAAAAATATCAGTAGAGTATGCAAGCCAATGTGTTTCGGAGGTAAGACCCCCTTTATCAAGGCTTAAGGATTATGTAACTTCAAATATAATTGGACTGAAGTGTTGGTGGTAGCACTGGCTGGATCTTACTATAAAAACACAACCTTTGTTTTTATTGTTCAACTAAAGATACCACAATCGTGGACAAAGAATCCAACATGGTATTTGTTAGATATCAGTAGACTATGCAAGACAAAGTGTTTCGGGGTTAAGACCCCCTTTATCTAGGCTTAAGGATTATGTAACCTCAAATATGGTTGGACTGAAGTGTTGGCAGCACTGGAAATTTCTTACTATAAATACAATATCACTTACTATAAAAAAAAGTATCAGTAGACTATGCAAGCCAACGTTTTTTAGGGTTAAGACCCCCTTTATCAAGGCCTAAGGATTATAACCTCAAATATGATTGGGCTGAAGTGTTGGTGGCAGCACTGGCTGGATCTTACTATAAAAACAATATCACTTACTATGAACAATATCACTTACTTTAAAAAAAATATATAAGTAGACTATGCAAGCCAAGGTGTTTCAGGGGTTAAGACCCCCTTTATCTAGGCTTAAAGATTATGTATCCTCAAATATGGTTGGATTGAAGTGTTGGTGGCAGCACTGGCAGGATCTTACTATAAAAACACAATGGGCCAGATTCTTAAACATTTGCGTATCTGGTGGCGTAGTGTATCGTACCGCATTTACGCTACGCCTATGCCAATTACTGGAGCAAGTGCCGTATTCTCAAAGCACTTGCTCCGTAATTTTCGGCGGCGTAGCGTAAATGCGGCATCATAAGGCCGCGTAATTCAAATAGTGAAGAAGGGGGCGTGCTGTATTTAAATTCAGCGCGCCCCTGTGCCGAACGAACTGCGCATGCGCAGGCCTTAAACGTAGGCCACTGCGCATGCTCCGTAATATGCAGCAAATACATAGGTTGCGACGTGAACGTAATTAACGCAAGTCCCTATTCACGACGCGTTACGTAAACGACGGAAAAAGCCGACACTAACCCGACGACCATACATAACATGGCATACGGCGGACTGAAGTAAGGTAACCCCTCCTAAAGCAGGGGGGTAACCTTACATGTACGCAACCTACGTAAACTACGTCGCCGCGGTGCAAAAACGTTCGAGAATCAGCGTATCGGCTCATTTGCATATTCGGCGGTGAAATCGACGTAAACGCCACCTAGCGGCCGTCGTAGTATTGCATTTAGGATCTGACGGTGTAAATGACTTACACAAGTCGGATCCAAGCTTAAAACCGGCGTATCATGTTTTCAGAATAGAAAACGATGATATGCAGGAGGGAAATTCGAATTACGCCGGTGTATGTGTACATACATCGGCGTAATTCTATTGAGAATCTGGCCCAACCTTTCTTTATTGCTCAACTATGTAAGGACACCATACTAAGTGTTAGTGGTAGAACTGGCAGGGTATTACTATAAAAACAATATCACTTACAATAAACAATAGCAGGATCTTACTATAAAAACACAACCTTCGTTTTTATTGTTCAACTATGTAAGGACACCCCATTAATGGACAAAGAATCCAACATAATATTTGTTAGATATCAGTAGACTATGCAAGCCAACTTGTTTTGGGGTTAAGACCCCCTTCATCAAGGCTTAGGGATTATGTAACCTCAAATATGGTTGGACTGAAGTGTTGGTGGCAGCACTGGAAGGATCTTTCTATAAAACCAATATCACTTACTACTATAAACAATATCACTTACTATAAAAAATATCAGTAGCATATGCAAGTCAACGTGTTTCGGAGGTAAGACCCCCTTTATCAAGGCTTAAGGATTATGTAACTTCAAATATAATTGGACTGAAGTGTTGCTGGCAGCACTGGCAGGATCTTACTATAAAAACACAACCTTTGTTTTTATTGTTCAACTATGTAAGGACACCACACTAATGGACAAAGAATCCAACATAGTATTTGTTAGATATCAGCAGACTTTGCAAGCCAACGTGTTTCAGGGTTGAGGTGTTTTGGGTTCCTGTTCTAGAGACACAACATGAAGTGATCTTAAAGAGGGGGGTTTTTCTCAGTATCCCTGTTCTGAAAAACTTGAATTTTCCTACTTTCTGTCACAGTCAACAGGACAATTGAAGAGGGTGAATCTCCCCAGTTAGGACATAGACAGCAATAAAAACCTGACAGGGATTCTATCCCTTTTATAGACCAGTAAAAAAGAGGCTTAACCTGAATGGTCAAAGAGACTGGTTCTCTTTAATAAGCATTTATTACTGAGGTGTGATAGGTGCTCTCTTACCTGTTAGTTTCTAACGTCTTCAGCTTGAGAGTTTCATAATCATGTACACCTGAAACAAAGGGTGAAGCACTTCAAAAAATGGTAAAGTTACTTTGGTGATCAGTGGGAAGAATGTCCCTTACATTGGTGATCAGTGGGAAGAATGTCCCTTACATTGGTGATCAGTGGGAAGAATGTCCCTTACATTGGTGATCAGTGGGAAGAATGTCCCTTACATTGGTGATCAGTGAGAAGAATGTCCCTTACATTGGTGATCAGTGGGAAGAATGTCCCTTACATTGGTGATCAGTGAGAAGAATGTCCCTTACATTGGTGATCAGTGAGAAGAATGTTCCTTACATTGGTGATCAGTGAGAAGAATGTCCCTTACATTGGTGATCAGTGGGAAGAATGTTGCTTACATTGGTGATCAGTGGGAAGAATGTCCCTTACATTGGTGATCAGTGAGAAGAATGTCCCTTACATTGGTGATCAGTGAGAAGAATGTCCCTTACATTGGTGATCAGTGAGAAGAATGTCCCTTACATTGGTGATCAGTGGGAAGAATGTCCCTTACATTGGTGATCAGTGGGAAGAATGTCCCTTACATTGGTGATCAGTGAGAAGAATGTCCCTTACATTGGTGATCAGTGAGAAGAATGTCCCTTACATTGGTGATCAGTGGGAAAAATGTCCCTTACATTGGTGATCAGTGGGAAGAATGTCCCTTACATTGGTGATCAGTGAGAAGAATGTCCCTTACATTGGTGATCAGTGGGAAGAATGTCCCTTACATTGGTGATCAGTGGGAAGAATGTCCCTTACATTGGTGATCAGTGGGAAGAATGTCCCTTACATTGGTGGTTAGTGGGTTAGCTGTTATCAGCATCACATTATCTGTGGATGTTTTTCTAGCCAATCAGAAAGGATAGATGTCTGTCCACAGATTGTACATCAGTTGACTTACTTTTGTTGGTGTTCTTCATCATGCAGTTTTGGTAGACGGGCTCTGGCTGCAGGTAGGTGTTGTTCAGATTGCTGAAAAGGAGACAGGAATAGTCAATAAACCGCCATAACCCCACCCCACCATGACACTGATTTAGAAGTCCACCCAAAACTGTTATTTCAGCTGTGGGCAAAAGAAAACCCACCAGTGGCTCTATGGTGTGGCTGCATCTGCGTTACCAGACTCCGCCCACCCTTCTGCAGCCAAAACGCACAGGGTGACAACGCTACTGCGGGACTTGACTGAAGAATGAACATAGTTGTCACCTTATTACAGAAAGGGTGAGTGCATAGGTGGTGGAATGCATAAAGTTAATAGAAGCACAAGGATTTGTCTGGGAATGGGACGGCGGCCTGCTGTGTTTGGGACACTATCAGTGCCAAAGAAAATGTCTTGGGAGGTTCAGCCATGGGGACCCAGATTAAAAAAAATAAGGCTGCATGCAAGTAGTAGAGGTCGGGAGTGTGTAACGTACAGAGCACAAGGATCAGAAGTTTGTAATGTACAGAGTACAGGGGTCAGGAGTGTGTAATGTACAGAGTACAGATGTCAGGAGTGTGTATTGTACAGAGTACAGGGGACAGGAGTGTGTAATGCACAGAGTACAGATGTCAGGAGTGTGTATTGTACATAGTACAGGGATCAGGAGTGTGTAATGTACAGAGTACAGATGTCAGGAGTGTGTAATGTACAGAGTACAGGGGTCAGGAGTGTGTAATGTACAGAGTACAGATGTCAGGAGTGTGTATTGTACAGAGTACAGGGATCATGAGTGTGTATTGTACTGAGTACAGGGATCAGGAGTGTGTATTGTACAGAGTACAGGGGTCAGGAGTGTGTAATGTACAGAGTACAGATGTCAGGAGTGTGTAATGTACAGAGGACAGGGGTCAGGAGTGTGCAATGTACAGAGTACAGATGTCAGGAGTGTGTATTGTACAGAGTACAGGGGTCAGGAGTGTGTAATGCACAGAGTACAGATGGCAGGAGTGTGTATTGTACATAGTACAGGGATCAGGAGTGTGTAATGTACAGAGTACAGGGGTTAGGAGTGTGTATTGTACAGAGTACAGGGGTCAGGAGTGTGTAATGTACAGAGTACAGATGTCAGGAGTGTGTATTGTACAGAGTACAGGGATCAGGAGTATGTATTGTACTGAGTACAGGGATCAGGGGTGTGTAATGTACAGAGTACAAGGGTTAGGAGTGTATATTGTACAGAGTACAGGGGTCAGGAGTGTGTAATGTACAGAGTACAAATGTCAGGAGTGTGTAATGTACAGAGTACAGGGGTCAGGAGTGTGCAATGTACAGAGTAAAGATGTCAGGAGTGTGTAATGTACAGAGTACAGGGGTCAGGAGTGTGCAATGTACAGAGTACAGATGTCAGGAGTATGTAATGTACAGAGTACAGGGGTCAGGAGTGTGCAATGTACAGAGTACAGGGGTCAGGAGTGTGCAATGTACAGAGTACAGATGTCAGAAGTGTGTAATGTACAGAGTACAGGGGTCAGCAGTGTGTAATGTACATACAGAGTACAGGGGTTAGGAGTGTGTATTGTACAGAGTACAGATGTCAGGATTGTGTATTGTACAGAGTACAGGGGTCAGAAGTGTGTAATGTACAGAGTACAGGTGTCAGGAGTGTGTAACATACAAACATACAGAGTACAGGAGTCAGGAGTTGGTAACACACACAGTACAGGAGTCAGAAGTTGGTAACGTATACAGTACCCCATGTACTGTGTACATTGCCAACGTCTGAGGCCGCGTACACACGAGGGGATATGTCCGCTGAAAACGGTCCGATGGACCGTTTCAGCAGACATCTCCGCTCGTGTGTATGGGCTAGCGGACAGATTTCTCCACCCGACAGATTTCAAAGCATGCTTTGAAATCCATCCGGTGGAATCTGTCCGCCCGACATGTCTGCTGGTTAGTACACTTACCAGCAGACATGTCGTCCCCCTCCGCCGCCGCGCCGCCGCCGAATGGATTCGGCGCATGCGCGGAAGTGTTTTACTTCCTGGTGCGGTGACGTGCCGTCCGGCGGCGGGGAATTTGATCCGATGGTGTGTACACGCCATCGGATCAAACTCCCGATCGGACATATCCGATGGAAATGGTCCGCGGACCATTTTCATCGGATATGTCCGATCGTGTGTACGAGGCCTGACTCCTGTACTGTGTGTAACATACATAGTGCTGGTGTCAGGAGTAAGTAACATACAGAGTATAGGGGTCAGGAACAGAGTACAGGGATCAGTTGTGGATCACATAGAGAGATCAGTGGTCGGAAGTGGGTAATGTAAACAGTAAAGGGGTCAGGAGTGGCTAACATACAGATTAGAGGTATCAGAAGTGTGTAACATACAGAGTACAGGGGTTAGGGATGGTTAGCAGACAGACTACAGGGGTCAGTAGTGTGGAAAGTAATAGAGTACAGGGGTCAGAGTATGTAACAGACAGAATGCAGGGGTCAGGAGTGTGTAAAGTATATAGTACAGGAGTCAGGAATGTGTGACGTACAGAGTGCAGAGGTCAGGAGTGTGTAACGAACAAAGTACATAGATCAGGAGTGAGTAACGTACAAAGTACAAGGGTCAGGAATGTGTAACGAACAAAGTACAGAGATCAGGAGTGTGTAATGTACAGAATACAGGCATCAGAAATGTGCTACATATATTGTACAGGGGTCAGGAATGTCTAACATACAGAGTGCTGATGTCAGAAGTGGGTAACACACAGAGTACAGAGGTCAGAAGTGTGTAACGTACAGAATACCGGGATCAGGAGTGTGTTACATACATAGTACAGGGGTAAGGAGTGTGTAACAGAGTACAAGGGTCAAGAGTTAGTAACATACAGTGTAGAGGGATCAGGAGTGGGTAACGTACAGAGTATAGGGGTCAGTTGTGGATCACCTAGAGAGATCAGGGGTCGGAAGTGGGTAATGTAAACAGTACAGAGGTCAGGAGTGGGTAACATACAGAGTAGAGGGATTAGAAGTGTGTAACAGAGTACAGGGTTTAGGGGTCGGTAGCAGACAGACTACAGGGGTCAGTAGTGTGGAAAGTAATATAGTACAGGGGTCAGAGTATGTAACATACAGAACGCAGGGGTCAGGAGTGTGTAACGTACAGAGTGCAGAGGTCAGGAGTGAGTAACGTACAGAGTGCAGAGGTCAGGAGTGAGTAATGTACAGAGTACAGAGATCAGGAGTGTATAATGTACAAAGTACAGAGATCAGGACGGTGTACTGTATAGAATACAGGAATGTGCTACATATATGGTACAGGGGTCAGGAGTGTCTAACATACAGAGTGCTGATGTCAGGAGTGGGTAACACACAGAGTACAGAGGTCAGGAGTGTGTAACGCACAGAATACCGGGATCAGGAGTGTGTTACATAGATAGTACAGGGGTAAGGAGTGTGCAACAGAGTACAAGGGTCAAGAGTTAGTAACATACAGAGTACAGGGATCAGGAGTGTGTAACGTACTGAGTATAGGGGTCATGAACAGAGTACAGGGGTCAGTTGTGGATCACCTAGAGAGATCAGGGGTCGGAAGTGGGTAATATAAACAGTACAGGGGTCAGGGGTGGGTAACATACAGAGTACAGGGGTTAGGGGTGGGTAGCAGACAGACTACAGGGGTCAGTCGTGTGGAAAGTAATAAAGTACAGGGGTCAGGAGTATGCAACAGACAGAATGCAGGGGTCAGGAGTGTGTAATGTACAGAGTACAGATGTCAGGAGTGTGTATTGTACAGAGTACAGGGATCAGGAGTGTGTATTGTACTGAGTACAGGGATCAGGGGTGTGTAATGTACAGAGTACAAGGGTTAGGAGTGTGTATTGTACAGAGTACAGGGGTCAGGAGTGTGTAATGTACAGAGTACAAATGTCAGGAGTGTGTAATGTACAGAGTACAAATGTCAGGAGTGTGTAACGTATATAGTACAGGGGTCGTGACTGGAGCTGGGAAGGAGCAACCTCCCTTGCTCTGGGGGATTTGAACCCCCCTATCCCTCTCCTTATCTACACCCCTGGACAGTATTGATTATATGAGACTTATGCAGTTTTTTATGAGGTCACTTTTGGGATATTTATCTGCATGCTGAGATGGAAATAGATGAACGTTCCTCTGATAGAACGGAACATCTATGATCACGTGAGCGTAATTTTTCACTTTCCAGCTCTGCTGCGCATTGAAATTGTCACACAAAAGCTCTACGGATTGGATATTATCTGCCTAATTAGGAAGTGGCGGGGTGACTACATCTGGCACAATTACCTGTTGGCATGCGGATAATTCCTGGCGCAGGCCGCGTCCGACTGTTCGCAGTCTTCGGAAAACTCATTAGTAACCACTGTGAGGGTGTCGGGCTCCTCCTCCTCTCCTCCAAAGTCTGCGAGACACAACAAAAGACCCTCAACAGCTGTTCCCATTGTACGCCGCACATGTCCAGGGGAGGGACCAAGTGAGAATGCGTCAACAGCAAAATAAAAATACAATGCAGGTGCGACGTGAATTCATGTTACGGCTCGCTGCGAAAGATAACAATCACGCAATTTTATCTCTAAATTGCTACTGAGAAGATTGCTCTGCTGTAGATTTACACTTCCAGGGGCGGCGGAGGAGAGAGGGGCATTTAAAGGAAAATGAGATAGGTGCAAAGTCTTTAGCACCTGCCGCTGTGTACATCCTGTGGCCTCCACTTGCCCCCCCCCAAAAAAACAAGTATTAAAGGAACACTCCAACTTTAACTTTCTTTTGCATAGCCAATCGCCTCTTTTACGTAAAGTGACCCCGTTGCCAGATCATTCATAACAACAAAAATCTTCCCAGAAGGATCTGGGGTGTATAATACATTCTCTGGGCCAGATTCTCAGAAGAGATACGACCGCGTATCTCCAGATACGCCGCCGTATCTCTGTTTCTGAGGCGGGGTATCTATGCGACTGATTCTTAGTATCAGTTCCGCATAGATTTGCCGTAGATCCGACTGGCGTAAGTCACTTACACCGTCGTATCTAAGTTGCATATTTACGCTGGCCGCTAGGTGGCGTTTCCGTCGATTTCTGCGTCGAATATGCAAATGAGCTACATACGCGTATTCCCTAACGTATTTGCGCCCCCATCGTCGTAGTTTACGTCGCTTGCGTAAGCGTAAGGTTACCCCTGCTATATAAGGGTGAATCTTGCATAGGTTTGGCGTACGCCGTGTTAAGTATGGACGTCGGGACAGCGTCGTGTTTTTCCGTCATTTGCATAACTCGTTCTCGAATAGGGCTTTGCGTAAGTCACGTTCACGTCGAAACCAATGTATTTGCGGCGTAATTTGGAGCATGCGCAGTGGAATACGTCCACGGACGGCGCGCTTAATTTAAATACAAGACGCCCACCTCCTTCCTACTTTGAATTACGCAGGGATACGCCGGCCCTATTACGCTACGCCGCTGCAAGTTACGGAGCAAGTGCTTTGAGAATACAGCACTTGCCCGTAAAAAGCTGCGGAGGCGTAGCGTAAATGGACGCCAGAGGCGTAGCGTAAATGGACGCCAGAAGAAAAATACGCTGATCTACGAGAATCTGGCCCTCTGTTCGGATGTCTTAAGCATTAGGACGGGCACCATGAAGGTTTCCCGCACTGTTTGTAGTAGGATTCCCTCCTAGGATTGTCAGCTCCATCTAGTGGCCATAATGCGGTAGCGCAGTATTTGTTTTATTGGGTTATTTGAGCAAAATACCGCATTATGGCCACTAGGTGGAGCTGACAATCCTAGGAGGGAATCCTATTACAAACAGTGTGGGAAACCTTCATGGTGCCAAATGGTGCAAACTTTTGCTGCTGGGTGGATGTCTTAAGTATTCGCACCATGGACATTGTATTGTCTGTAATATGATTATACTGTGATCATCAGCTCCATCTAGTGGCCATAATGCAGTAATGCGGTATTTGTTTTATTGGGTTATTTCAGGAAAATGCCGCATTTTGGCCACTAGATGGAGCTGACGATCGCAGCAGAATCATATTACAGACAATAGAATGTCCATGGTGCCTGCGCGAATACTTAACCACTTAAGACCCGGACCAAAATGCAGCTAAAGGACCTTGCCCCTTTTTGCGATTCGGCACTGCGTCGCTTTAACTGACAATTGCGCGGCCGTGCGACTTGCCTCCCAAACAAAATTGGCGTTCTTTTTTTCCCACAAATAGAGGTTTCTTTTGGTGGTATTTGATCACCTCTGCGTTAGTTTGTTTTTGCGCTATTAACAAAAATAGAGCGACAATTTTGAAAATATTTTTAACTTTTTGCTATAATAAATATCCCCCAAAAAAGATATAAATTTTTTTATTTTTCCTCAGTTTAGGCCGATACGTATTCTTCTACATATTTTTGGTAAAAAAAAATCGCAATAAGCGTTTATCGGTTGGTTTGCGCAACATTTATAGCGTTTACAAAATAGGGGATAGTTTTATTGCATTTTTTTTATTTAAATTTTTTTTTTCTACTAATGGCGGCGATCAGCGATTTTTTTTGTGACTGCGACATTATGGCGGACACTTCGGACAATTTTGACACATTTTAGGGACCATTGTCATTTTCACAGCAAAAAATGCATTTAAATTGCATTGTTTATTGTGAAAATGACAGTTGCAGTTTGGGAGTTAAACACAAGGGGGCGCTGTAGGATTTAGTGTTCACATAGTGTGTGTTTACAACTGTAGGGGGGTGTGGCTGTAGGTCTGACATCATCGATCGAGTCTCCCTATAAAAGGGATCACTCGATCGATGCTGCCGCCACAGTGAAGCACGGGGAAGCCGTGTTTACATACGGCTCTCCCCGTTCTTCAGCTCCGGGGAGCGATCGCGAGCGGGCGGCTAGAAATGCCCTCGTCCCGGATCGCTCCCCGTCACTTAGGGACTGCTGCATGCCGCGGAGGGGGTCCCGACCTACTGGGCGGGGACGTATATATACGCCCTTGTGCTCAGCCGTGCCATTCTGTGGACCAAATGTGCGTGCGGCGGTCCTTAAGTGGTTAAAACGTCGTAAAAAATGCAGCATGTTTGAATTTTTTTTTTGCCTGAAAAAATGCTCTGAAGCCCACACGCGATCGCTTTTAACCGCTTAAGGACCCATTCACGCCGGTATACGTCGGCAGAATGGCACGGCTGGGCACATCCACGTACATGTACGTTGTTCTGTAAGCCCAGCCGCGGGGCCGCCGGCACGTGCACGTGACCCGGTCCGAAGCTCCGTGACCCTGACCGCGGGACTCGCGGACCCGATCGCCGCTGGAGTCCGGCGATCGGTCCCCAGAGCTGAAGAACGAGGAGAGCCGTGTGTAAACACACCTTCTCCCCGTTCTTCACTGTGGCACCGTGATCGATCGTCTGTTCCCTGATATAGGGAAACACAATCAATGACGTCACACCTACAGCCACACCCCCTACAGTTCGAAACACAGATGAGGTCACACATAACCCCTTCAGCGCCCCCTTGTGGTTAACTCCCAAACTGCAACTGTCATTTCCACAATAAACAATGCAATTTAACCACTTGCTTACTGGGCACATAAACCCCCTTTGTGCCCAGACGAAATTTCAGCTTCCGCGGCCGTGCGACGTGGCTCCCAAACAAAATTGATGTCCTTTTTTCCCCACAAATAGAGCTTTATTTTGGTGGTATTTGATCGCCCGTGCGGTTTTTATTTTTTGCGCTATAAACAAAAAAAGAGCGACAATTTAAAAATATATATACATTTTTTACTTGTTGCTATAATAAATATCCCAATTTAAAAAAATATATATATTTTTTTTTTCTCAGTTAAGGCCGATACGTATTCTTCTACGTATTTTTGTACTAAGCGATACAATAAGCGACTGCTTTGCGAAAAAGTTATAGCGCCTACAAAATAGGGGACAGAATTATGATTTTTATTTACTATTTTTTTTTACTAGTAATGGCGGCGATCTGTGACTTTTATTGGGACTGCGACATTACGGCGGACACATCGGACACTTTTGACACATTTTTGGGACCATTCACATTTATACAGCGACCAGTTCTATAAATATGCACTAATTACTGTATAAATGTGACTGGCATTGAAGAGGTTAACACTAGGGGGTGAGGAAGGGGTTAAATGTATTCCCTGGGTGTGTTCTAACTTTGTGGGGGGAGGGGACTGACTGACTATGTACAAGGGACACAGATCGGTCTCCTCTCTCCCTGACAGGACGTGGAGCTCTGTGTTTACACACACAGAGCTCCACGTCCCTGCTCTGTCACCGCCGATCGCGTGTACCTGGCGGACACCGCAGCCGCCGGGTACACGCATCGAATCCTCGGCGATGTGACGGCACTGTGAATTACAATAACATGACGTCCAAAGACGTCAACCCGGCACTTCAGGTCCGCGCTGTGGACGTCTTTTGTCTATAGCGCGGATCTGAAGTGGTTAAATGCATTTTTTGCTGTGAAAATGACAATTGTCCCAAAAATGTGTCAAAATTGTCTGAAGTGTCCGCCATAATGTCGCAGTCACGAATATAATCGCTGATCGCCGCCATTACTAGTAAAAAAAATATTTTTATAAAAATGCAATAAAACTTTTTTTCAAAATTGTCGCTCTATTTTTTTTTTATAGCGCAAAAAATAAAAACCGCAGAGGTGATCAAATACCACCAAAAGAAAGCTCTATTTGTGGGAAAAAAAGGACGTCAATTTTGTTTGGGAGCCACGTCGCACGACCGCGCAATTGTCAGTTAAAGCGACGCAGTGCCGAATCGCAAAAACTATCCGGGTCCTTTAGCTGCCTAAAGGTCCGGGTCTTAAGTGGTTAAAACGTTGTAAAAAAAAAAAAATAGAGCATGTTCGTATTTTTTTTTTTTTGCCCGTTTTTTCAGAACCCGAAAAATGCCCTGAAGCCCACACGCGATCGTTTTTAATGAAATTTTTTAAAAAACTATGTTTTTTACAACCCGAAAAATGATCGCCTGTACGCGGCATAAGAGCGTAGTGTAAGTTCAGGAGGTTTTATGAGTGTCTCCAATCAGCTCTGAGCTCAGGTAGGAGTCGATCTTTGGGGGACCCCACAACCTTACAAGTCTGCCCTGACAGGGAGAGAATACAAGTCAATTAGAAAATTGCAATCCCTGAAAGGTAAGACTGGAGTGTAAGCCCTGGAGATTTTTAGATTATAAACAGCAGCATATTGAGTCTACTCAGGGCCGGCCTTTGGGGTGTGCAAGCTGTGCGGCCGCACAGGGCGCCATGGGCGACAGGGGCGCCGTGCGGCCATCACAGCTCGCAGAATGTGAGTGGTAGCAGGGCCGGCGCTACCACTAGGTGGATTAAGAAGGCAGCCGCCTAGGATGCACTGTCACCTAGGGGCGCCGCTGACTCTTGCCTCACCTCTTCCTCCTCATTGTCGCTCCCCAGGCTCCTGGCAGAGGATAGAGGGGCCCCGGACAGCCTCTTTGTGTATGTTTAGGTGACCAGGGGGTGAGGGGTGAAGATGGGGGGTGCCACAGGGTGCCTGAACACCTAATGCCGGCCCTGAGTCTACTATAAAAAACACATCACTCCCACCTGACACCTTACTCTTCAAAGATGGCTGCCCATTGACTCTTGTAGTCTCTCTGGTCTTCATAGTTGCGTACAGTTCTTCCAGCGGCTGAGCAGAACGACTTACATGTTGGGATTTTCTCCGAGACCTATAAGGAGGTAAGGTGAGAATTCGGAGGGTTCAGGAAAACTCTTATTTATAATTCAGTTATTTTCTTTCAGGTTATCTAAGTCTATGTTGGAGCCCTGTGGGTGAACAGAAGAGATGGGGTTTACTACTGAGTGGGGGATCAGCAGATATGGGGTTATTACTGATTTGGGGATCAGCAGACATGGGGTTACTACTGAGTGGGGGATCAGTAGACATAGGGGTTACTACTGAGTGGGGGATCAGTAGAGATGGGGGTTACTACTGAGAGGGGGGATCAGTAGAGATGGGGGTTACTACTGAGTGGGGGATCAGTAGAAATGGGTTTACTACTGAGTGGGTGATCAGTAAGGTGGAGTTTACTACTGAGTGTGGGATCAGTAGAGATTTGGTTACTACTGAGTGTGGGATCAGTAGAGATGGGGGTTACTACTGAGTGGGGGATCAGTAGAGATGGGGGTTACTACTGAGTGGGGGATCAGTAGAGATGGGGGTTACTACTGAGTGGGGGGGAGGGATCAGTAGAGATGGGGGTTACTACTGAGTGGGGGGGAGAGATCAGTAGGGATGGGGGTTACTACTGAGTGGGGGGGGATTAGCAGAGATGGGGTTACTACTGAGTGGGGGATCAGTAGAGATAGGGGTTACTACTGAGTGGGGAATTATTCAGAATGGGGGTTATTACTGATTTGGGGATCAGCAGACATGGGGTTTACTACTGAGTGGGGGATCAGCAGAGATAGGGGTTACTACTGAGTGGGAGATCAGTAGAGATGAGGTTTACTACTAAGTGTGGAATCAGTAGAGATAGGGGTTACTGCTGAGTTGGGGGGGGGATTAGTAGAGAGGGGGGGTTACTATTTTCTATTACTCTTAAAAGGTACAGCGCCTCCCCCCAATATCTACTCACGGTCTGATCTCCTGAGAAGGAAACATCTGCGTTATGTTGGCGTATTCGTGGTTAGGCCTAGTGGATCGCCTTATGGAGTTCCCCCGGAGGATCTGGCCAGTGGATCCTCTCTACAACGACAAACATATTTGGGACAAAACAAACAAAAAACAAATGTAAATAGGTTATCTCCTGTGCTGTCTGAATGTAAATAACTGAAAACACCCTATTTGGCCAGTAGAGGGGGCCAAGCATTAGCACCGGCAATCGTCTCTAATACCTACCGCCATCTAGTGGCCAAATGCAGAATTTCCCATTTAAAATCAATGATTTACGTTCGAACAGTGCAGGATCTCGCCTATTTATTTTGCCCCTTGCCCCACTTGAACACGCACTTCCCCCCCGGGCGCATGGCTACGAGAAAAAGAAAATGCGCCCATCTGTATGCTTTGTTTGGTAAGACCATACCACTGTTTTATGAATAGAAAAAAAATACCACATTTGGCCACTAGATGGAACTAAGCATTTTAGAAATGTTTATCTAATACTTACTTAGCGCCACCTAGTGGGCAAATGCAAGATTTTCCATATAAAATGAATGATTTACATTCGAACAGCGCAGGATATCACGGGCCAGATTCACAAAGCACTTACGCTGGAGTATCAGGAGGTGCGCCTGCGTAATTGTAAATATGCGCCTTCGTCTCTATGCGCCGTATCCTCAAAACGATATACGCCAGAAATCTAGACTTTTTCGAGCAACGTAATTTCGTTACACCGGCGCATCGTGTGCGCAAAAAATGCGCTAGACACACCATTGATTTGCTAGGCAAATATGCAAATGACGGATTTACGGCGATCCACAAAAGTAAGTTCGTGCGGCGCAGGCTACCCGCTGTGCGCAACAGCTGCACGTCCTGTCTAAAATTAGGCCATATAAAAGCAGCCTTAAAATGAGACAATCCGTCTACATGTCAGCTGAAGCAACACTGTTAGGGACGAGCTGAGCAGTCACACTTGCAGGACAGCAATCTGTATGCCAACATGCCAGAGACATCCTTGCTCATAGCTATACTACTGGCTTTAGAGGAGCAAAGAAGGAGGAGGGCACGGAGGAGGGCACGGGAGAGGATATACCGCACACGCATAGACATCTATGGCATGAGAGATTCTGAGGTGTATCGCATCTTCAGATTCACCCCTCATGCCATCATGGAATTAACCACAACCCTGCAGGAGGACATCACCAGCCCAACACATGACACTACCCATGACAGCTTCATATACAATCATAGCCCCATCCCCACATATTTCGAACAGAACATGTATGGGGACAGCTGGCTGGTTGGTGAGTGACATGGGTGGCAGGCATGACTGTTCCCCCCCCCCCCCCCCCATGATGCTGAAATCACAAGGGGCACATGCACTACTAACATCCTCCTGTCTTATCTCTTCAGGGTGACTCTGCATATGCACTGGGACCCCATCTCGTGACTCCTATCCGGAACCCCCCATGGTACCCTGTTGTATTCCCCAAACTTCGTGTGCCAGATCATCGGTGCATGTTGCATGCTGCACAACTTCGCAGTGAGAAAGGGCCTGGAGATTGACATAAGTGATGACCTGACCCCTGAACCAGACAATCCCCCCCTAAGCGAGGCTACCCCGTCTTCTGAGGGAAGAGCAGCCAGGAGACAGCTCACATTGGGCATCTTTGCACGTTAAACACAAACATTAATCATGGCACAATGAGAATGCATGCATGCACACCACTGTGGTCCCTAGCACACACACCTCACATCCTCATCACATTGGATTGGCACAAGCCCACCATGCAGGACTTGTGAGCAGCAACGCCACGCCACGGCTCAAATTATGTCACTGTACATTCATACACCATTCACACGGACCTGGGGATCACTTCTCCACCACAAATGAGGGTGACACCCCTTTTCCGGCAGGAATGTCACCCCCACATTCCAAAATCATACACAAACAGAACCAAAAAAAAATAAAAAAATGACGAGCAAAAATATAAAAAAAAAAACACAGCAAAGAAAACACAGAAAATACAAAAATCACTCTACAAAACCCCAACCAAAACAGTCACCAAATATCTCAAACACAAGTCACAAACCAACAAACGCTAATAAACAACAGAACAAAAGCACCTTGCTGTATAGGGAGGGATGTACTTTTGCAAATGAAGGGCGTTTGTGTCTGTCTATTTATGCTGTCTGCGTAGCTCACTAAGTTGACCGGGCCTAGTTCCAATTTCACTGATTGTGCCGTTCCCGAGTTGTGAGCATGCGCACAGAGGTGCTGACTAGTGTTGCTCACGAATATTCGCATTGCGAATATTCGTAACGAATATTGCATATTCGAGTATTCGCGAATAAATCGAATATTGCGGTGAATATCCGCTATTGCGAATATTCGTATTTTTTCAAATTTATTTTTAAAACAGATCACATCCTAGTGATCTCCATCGACGTCTAAAAGCATTGCTGGTATGATTAGAGAAAGACCCTGGGCCGAGTAGCTGAGGCGATCCTTTTATGTTGCCGAATATTCGCAATGCGAATATTCGTATTACGAATATTCGCGAATACTTTCTCTGCCCTTCTGTGTTTTGTGTATAAAAAAAAAAAAAGAAAAATTAGCTTTAGTTTAGTCATATAAGTTTGTGTAAGTAGAGTTAGTGTTTAGTGCATATTAGTTTAGTAATCCAGGAAATTATCTCAGTTTTCACGTGTTGACGAGAATTTCGCAATCAATTTCGCATTCGCATTAGCGAAATTTCGCAAAAATGTTTTTTTGATAAAATATCACGAATATTCGATATTTACGAATATTTCGCGAATATTCTTCTATATATTCGTGAAATATCGCGAAATCGAATATGGCGTATTCCGCTCATCATTAGTGCTGACTATGGTCTGCTTCATGTGCGCTTGCGCAATCCGGCCGGCCCTTCATTTGCATGGGGTCACGGCTCATTTCAATGTAACACGCCCACGTCCTTCCCAATTTGAATTACACCGCCTTACGCCTCGGAAATTACGTTGCACCGGCGCAAATTTGTGCGCAAATACTACGAGGATACGGTGATTGTGCCTCTACATTGCGCCGGTCTAACGTAAAGGAGGTGCGCTACTCCGGTCAATATATGCGCCAATGTACGTAAATCTGGCCCCACATTTTTGTTTTTTGCCCCATTTGCACTTTCACTATCTATCTATCTATCTATCTATCTATCTATCTATCTATCTATCTATCTATCTATCTATCTATCTATCTATCTATCTATCTATCTATCTATCTATCTATCTATCTATCTATCTATCTATCTATCTATCTATCTCTCTCTCTCTCTCTCTCTCTCTCTCTCTCTCTCTCTCTCTATCTATCTATCTATCTATCTATCTATCTATCTATCTATCTATCTATCTATCTCTCTCTCTCTCTCTATCTATCTATCTATCTATCTATCTATCTATCTATCTATCTATCTATCTACAGTATCTATCTATCTATCTATCTATCTATCTATCTATCTATCTATCTATCTATCTATCTATCTATCTATCTATCTATCTATCTATCTATCTCTCTCTCTCTCTCTCTATCTATCTATCTATCTATCTATCTATCTATCTATCTATCTATCTATCTATCTATCTATCTATCTATCTATCTATATCTCTCTCTCTCTCTCTCTCTCTCTATCTATCTATCTATCTATCTATCTATCTATCTATCTATCTATCTATCTATCTATCTATCTATCTATCTATCTATCTATCTATCTATCTATCTATCTATCTATCTACGGACGTCTATCTATCTATCTTTATATAGTATATATATATACACACTCATAGACAAACACTGTTTAGTAGTTTTTTGGGGGGTAATTTACCAGTGGCACAGGTGGCGGTGGTATGGCTCCTCCCTGAATGGGGTGTCTGTTGAAGGACAGTTTGTACTGAAGCGCATCGGTCAGCTTGTTCACGATTCTCTCCTGCGCATCGTTGGAGGCTTCCTGTAACAGAACACCTTGGAATCAGTCTGATCATACAGAAGCTGCCTGTGACCTTTCCCAATAAAACATCCCCCCCCCCCCCCACCTCCCGTCGCCATCCTGTGCTTCTCCAGGCTCTCCCGTGCCATCAGGGGCCTGGAGAAAGAACCGTCTGGCGCCGGTGAGTTGTCATATTCAGCTCCCTATCATACAATGCTCCGGAAGTCACGTGGCGGCCAACTGCGCATGCACGATGCGTTCCAATGGATTTACGACAGTGCACACCAGTGAAACCTCGGACGGCATCCAGGCTCTTTCCTTAGCATCCCCGTGGATTGGAGGATGTTAAAAAAAGAGCCAGGAGGCCGAGCGAGCGGAGGGAGTAGAGCGAGCGAAGAGAGGACGTGAGGCCGACTGGCCACTTTCCACGTCGCCCCTAAATGCCGGGTTCGCTGGTGTGTACTGTCGTAAATCCATTGGAACGCATCGCAGATGCGTTTGAAACGCATTGCGCATGCGCAGTTGGCCGCCACAGCACTTCCGCAGCATTGTTTCGTTTGATGGGGAGCAGAGAATGACGGTACACCGGCTAGGAAGCATAGCGATGACTGGTGATAGAGGACCTATCGATGGTGATAGAGGACCTATCGAAATAAAATAAAGACAATTTACCCCCAAAAAATTACCTTCCCCCCACCAAAAAAATAAAAGTACTGTGAAATAAAAAAACTGACACTTTTTTTTTAAACGGAAGCTTTGCAGCAAAAAAGCAGTTTAACCTAAAATAAAGATCCTATTAAAATAAAATAAAAAAATGGGCCAGATTCAGGTACAATTACATTGGCGCAGAGTATCAGAGATACACTACGCCGCCGTATTTTACCTGGCTCTACGACGAATTCAGGTAGATTACGGCCCGTAAGGTACGGCGGCATAGTGTATTTCTCGCGGCGGAATCGAAATACGCGATTAGGGGGCGTGAAGCATTTAAATTAGGAGCGTCCCCGCGGCGATCGAACTGCGCATGCTCCGTTCATAAATGTCCCGCCGTGCATTGCGCGAAATAACATCGTTACTCGCATTTTTTGTTTGAGTAGCGTCGTTTACGTACATTCCTATTCCCGAACGACTTACGTAAAAAATAAAAAAAAACGTTGAAATTCGACGCGGGAACGACGGCCATACTTAACATGGGCTGTCTAATATTAGACCAGATAAAAGCTGGAATAACTTTACAATCAAAAAGATGACTACAGATGCCGTAAGAAATTGCGAAGGACGTTCGTAACTTTGTGGATCGTCGGAAAAAGCTCATTTGCATACCCCGACGCGGAAAACGACGGGAACTCCACCCAGCGGGCGCAAAATTATTGCAGCGTAGATCCGAAGGCGTACGAACGCGTAAGCCAGTCGGATTGAAGCCCGAAGCCGTCGTTTCATGGTTTGAGGTTTCAGACTAATGATACGACGCGCGTAATTTGAAAGTACTCCGGTCTAACGCGAGATACACCGGAGTAAGGGCTCTGTGAATCTGGCCCAATATACACTAAAATAAATGAACCCCCTCCTATAATTTTTTAATTTTTTTAACTTCATATACTAAATATATTTTATAGTGTATTTTCGCCCCCCCCCCCCGGTCCATTGTAATTTACAGAGGCCTATCAGCTATCAGCGAGCGGCGGAGATCTAACCTTGGCTTTGGAGACTAAGGCCAGGGCCTGCTTGTAGTACAGGACGGCCTTCTCCGGATCGCCCAGGCGGAATTTGGCTGCTCCGAGTCCTTCGCATGCCTGCCATTGGCCGTGGACATCATCTGGTGGAGGAGAAGAAGCCGGATCAGTATAGAAGAGCAATAAGAGCGCCTGGATCCTTCAAAGAGGACCTGTCCTAAATGTAACGTGCCGATCTCCAAGCTGAGGAGGACTGTCTTCTGGTTATTAAAGAGAACCTGTCACATAAAGCTGGAGAGTGATTGGTTGGATTCTCTAGGGGTACGGCTCTCATTTAGAAATTTGGTGAATGGGAAAGTTTATTCTTGTATAAATCTTATCAAATTCTGGTCATTTTTTAGCACTAATGGGCAAACAGGGAACATGGGAGGCACGCACACATGTAAAAAATAAATAAAAAATAAATAAAAATAAAAACTATACTTACCAAATGCTTAGATTTGAGCACCTCCTTAAAAAAAAGCAGTTTATCCCAAAATAAAAGGTCCTATCAAAATAATATAAAAAAATTACCCCAAATTAAAAGACACCCCCTTCCCAAAAGAAATAAAAAAGAAATAAAAAAAAAAAACAGCAACATCTAAATACCCTGAAGCAAAAAGTTAAAGGAAGCCTTGACATAAAAGTGTCAGTTTAAGCTAAAATAATGGTCCTTTAACCACTTAAGGACCGAGGGTGTTTTTCAGATTTGGTGTTTGCAAGACTAAAACAGTTTTTTCTGCTAGAAAATTACTTAAAACCCCCAAACATTATGGGCCAGATTCAGGAAAGGTTACGCTGGCGGATCGAGTGATCCGCCAGCCTAACTGTGACTTTGAGCCGGCGTTTCTGTTTTCTGTAACCAGAAAACAAGAAACGCCGGGTTGAAGCTCCGATGCGAGCAGCATAACTGAGTTTCGCCATCGCATCGTTACTTCAACTTAAAAATGGCGCCGGGGGCGTTCCCGCCGATTTACGCTCAAAAAATATGTTAATGAGCGGAAATCGGCAATTCACGATCGAAATCCGGCGCGACGCAATGACGATACGACGTTTCCGGACGGGATACGCGGCGCATAGATATACCTACATGGGGTTGGAGTATCCTATGTTAGGTATAGGCGTCGTCATCGCGTCGGAAAAAAAAAAAAAAAACGTCGCTTGCGTAAAACGGTCATGAATGGGAATGTGACGTCATTGACGTTCATTCACAGATTTTGGAGCATGCGCACGGGGATGTTTTGACACTCGACGCATGCGCAGTACGTTGGCGGCGGGATCGCGCTTAGTTAGCATACTACACGCCCCGTACCCGCGACATTTGAATTCCGCCGGCTCATTTGTGATGCGCTGCCGCAACTTTAGGAGCAAGTGCTTCGTGAATGACAGCACTTGCTCCTAAAATTTCGCCAGCGCAACGCAAATCAGAAGCGTTACTCCAGAGCAAAGATGCTCTGGAATACGTGAATCTGGCCCTATATATTTTTTTCCCTAACACCCTAGAGAATAAAATGGTGGTCATTGCAATACTTTTTGTCACACCATAGTTTCGCAGCAGTCTTACAAGCGCACTTTTTTTGGAAAAAAATCACTTTTTTAAATTAAAAAATAAGACAACAATTAATTTTGCCCAATTTTTTTACATATTGTGAAAGATAATGTTACGCCGAGTAAAATGATACCCAACGGGGTAGATTCACATAGATCAGCGGATCTTTTGATCCGCGTGATCTATCTTTTTTACGATCCGCCTGCGCCAGTTTTTGAGGCAAGTGCTGTATTCAGAAAGCACTTGCCTCGTAAGTCGCCCTAGCGGATCGTAAATCCCCCGGCGGAATGCAAATTCCGCGGCTAGGGGGAGTTTACTATTTAAATCATGCGCGTCCCCGCGCTGATCGTACTGCGCATGCGCCGCCGGCTAAATTTCCCAGCGTGCATTGCCTCAAATGACGTCGCAAGGACGTCATTGTTTTCGACGTTAACGCTATTAACGTATGGCCCTATTCCCGAACGACTTACGTAAACGACGTAAAAAATTCAAAACTTGACGCGGGAACGACGGGCATACTTAACATAGGATACGCCGCACTTACCCCGCATATAGCAGGGGTAACTATCCGCCGGAAAAAGCCGAACGCAAAGCGACGGACGGGCGTTCGTTTCTGAATCGGCGGTTCTCCTCATTTGCATATTCGTCGCGTAGAATAACAGAAGCGCCACCTAGCGGACGGCGGGAGATTGCAGCCTAAGATCCGACAGTGTAACTCACTTACACCAGTCGGCTCTAAGGGAGATCTATGCGGAACCTGATTCGAGGAATCAGCCGCATAGATCCAAGCGTCGGATCTCACAGATACGACGGTGTATCAGTAGATACACCGTCGTATCTCTATGTGAATCTACCCCAACATGTCACGCTTTAAAATTGCGCCCGCTCGTGGCATGGCGTCAAACTTTTACCCTTAAAAATCTCGATAGGCGACGTTTAAGAAATTCTACAGGTTGCATCTTTTGAGTTACAGAGGAGGACTAGGGCTAGAATTATTGCTCTCGCTCTAACGATCGCAGGGATACCTCACTTGTGTAGTTTGAACACCGTTTTCATATGCGGGCGCTACTCACGTTTGCGTGCAAGCTCGTCAGGATGGGGCACTTTAACCACTTAGCAACCACCTGCCGAAAAATAACGGCGGCAAGGTGGTTGCTTAACTCTGGGATCACGTTATATGACGTGATTCCAGAGTCGCGCTCCCGCGCGCCCCCTGGGGCGCGCACACGTGTGCTGATAGCGGCGGTTTACAACGTGATCGCGCCGTCCAATGACGGCGCGATCAGATGTAAACAGACCGGCGTCATTTGATGACGCCGGTTCCTCCCTCCTCTCTCTGTACCGATCGGTACAGTGTGAGAGGAGAGGGGAGGGAGCGGATGGCAGCGCCAGTGCTGCGGGCTGGATCTGTGACAAATGTAGTCACAGATCCATCCATCCCTCCCTCCCTGCTCAGCCATCCCTGCTGCAATACTCTGCAATGGGGGGCAATACTCTGGGGGGCAACACTCTGGGGGGCAATACTCTGCAATACTCTGGGCATACTCTGCAATACTCTGGGCATACTCTGGGCATACTCTGCAATACTCTGGGCATACTCTGCAATACTCTGGGCATACACTGGGCATACTCTGGGCATACTCTGCAATACTCTGGGCATACTCTGGGCATACTCTGCAATACTCTGCAATACTCTGCAATACTCTGGGCATACTCTGCAATACTCTGGGCATACTCCGCAATACTCTGGGCATACTCTGCAATACTCTGGGCATACTCTGCAATACTCTGGGCATACTCTGCAATACTCTGGGCATACTCTGCAATACTCTGGGCATACAGCGCCCCTGTCCCCGTGAGCTCGCATGCAGAAGCGAACGCATACGCAAGTCCCGCCCACATATGAAAACGGTGTTCAAACCACACATGTGAGGTATCGCTGCCAACGTTAGAGCGAGAGCAATAATTTTGGCCCTAGACCTCTTCTCCAACTAAAATGATGTAACCAGTAAAAATATTTAAAGCGTCACCTATGGGGATTTTTAAGTCGCAAAGTTTGGCGCCATTCCACGAGCGTGTGCAATATTGAAGGGTGACATGTTGGGTATCTATTTACTCGGCGTAACTTCATCTTTCATATTATGCAAAAACATTGGGCTAAATTTAATGTTTTGTTTTTTTAAAAGCACAAAACTGTTTTATTTCCAAAAAAAATGTGTTCGAAAAATTGCTGTGCAAATACCATGCGCGATAAAAAGTTGCAACAACCGCCATTGTATTCTCTAGGGTCTCTGCTAAAAAAGCATATATATAATGTTTTGGGGTTCTATGTAATTTTCTAGCAAATAAATGATGATTTTTCCATGTAGGAGAGAAATGTCAGAATTGGTCTGGGTGTTCCAGAACGCCTGATGGCGTTCCCTGCATGTTGGGCCTCTGTATGTGGCCACGCTGTGTAAAAGTCTCACACATGGGGTATCGCCATACTCGGGAGGAATAGCAGAATGTGTTTTGGGGTGTAATTTGTGGTATGCATATGCTGTGTGTGAGAAATAACCCGCTAATATGAAAATTTTGTGGAAAGAAAATAAAAATGAAAAAAATCTTGATTTTGCAAAGAATTGTGGGAAAAATTACAACTTCAAAAAATTTTTTTTTTTTTTTAACCACTTGACTACTGGGCACTTAAACCCACTTAATAACCAGACCAATTTTCAGCTTTCGGTGCTCTCACATTTTGAATGACAATAACTCAGTCATACTATAACCAAATGAAATTTTTGTCCTTTTTTTCCCACAAATAGAGCTTTCTTTTGGTGGTATTTTATCACCTCTGCGGTTTTTATTTTTTTCACTATAAATGAAAAAAGAACGAAAATGTTGTAAAAAAAATGAATTTTTCTTCATTTCTATTATAACATTTTGCAAAAAAGTAATTTTTCTTCATAAACTTGGCCTAAAATGTATACTGCTACATATCTTTGGTAACAAAACAAAACATTTTTAGATATTATTTAGTCTGGGTGAAAGTTATGGGGTCTACAAGCTATGGTACCAATTACTGAAAATTGATCAATTTGATCACATCTGATGTACTGACAGCCTCTCTCATTTCTTGAGACCCTAACATGCCAGAAAAGTACAAATACCCCCCAAATGACCCCTTTTTGGAAAGAAGACATTCCAAGGTATTTAGAAAGAGGCCTGGTGAGTTTTTTGAAGTTGTATTTTTTTCCCACAATTCTTTGCAAAATCAAGATTTTTTTTTTATTTAAATTTTTTTTCATCAAATTTTCATATTAGCAGGTTATTTCTCACACACAGCATATGCATACCACAAATTACACCCCAAAACACATTCTGCCACTCCTCCTGAGTATGGCGATACCACATGTGTGAGACTTTTACACAGCGTGGCCACATACAGAGGCCCAACATGCAGGGAGCACCCAGACCAATTCTGATATTTCTCTCCTACATGTAAAAATCATCATTTATTTGCTAGAAAATGACATAGAACCCCAAAACATTATATATGCTTTTTAGCAAAGACCCTAGAGAATACAATGGCGGTCATTGCAACTTTTCATCGCGCATGGTATTTGCACAACAATTTTTCAAACGCGTTTTTTTTTGGAAATAAAACAGTTTTGTGCTTTTAAAAAAAACATTAAAGTTAGCCCAATGTTTTTGCATAATATGAAAGATGAAGTTACGCCGAGTAAATAGATACCTAACATGTCACCTTTCAAAATTGCTCACGCTTGTGGAATGGCGCCAAACTTCGGTACTTAAAAATTCCCATAGGCGACGCTTTAAATATTTTTACTGGTTACATGTTTTTAGTTACAGAGAAGGTCTAGGGCCAAAATTATTGCTCTCGCTCTAACGTTCGCAGAGATACCTCACATGTGTGGTTTGAACACCGTTTTCATATGTGGGCAGGACTTGCATATGCGTTCGCTTCTGCATGCAAGCTCACGGGGACAGGGGCGCTGTATGCCCAGAGTATGCCCAGAGTATTGCAGAGTATGCCCAGAGTATTGCAGAGTATTGCGGAGTATTGCGGAGTATGCCCAGAGTATTGCAAAGTATGCCCAGAGTATTGCACAGTATGCCCAGCCGAGTATTGCCCAGCATTGCAGAGTATTGCCCAGCATTGCAGAGTATTGCCTAGCATTGCTTTTCAGCAGGGGTTGCTGAGCAGGGAGGGATGGATGGATCTGTGACTGCATTTGTCACAGATCCAGCCCACAGCACTGCCGCTGACATCCGCTCCCTCCCCTCTCCTCTCACACTGTACCGATCGGTACAGAGAGAGGAGGGAGGAACCAGCGTCATCAAATGACGCCGGTTTGTTTACAAGTGATCGCTCCATCATTGGACGGAGCGATCACGGGGTAAACCGCCACTATCAGCGGCGATTTACCGTGATCCGTGATGCGCTGGGTCCTCTGGACCCGGCGGTCACGGATGCTCCCGTGTGCGCACCTCAGGGGGCGCGCGGGAGCGCGATTCTGGGAAGCCGATAATTAACGGCTTCCTAGAGTTAAGCAACCGCCCTGTAGACGTACTTTGGGCCAGATTCACATACACTTAATATTGCGCTGCGTAATCGAAATACTCTACGCTGCCGTATTTTACCAGGCTCTACACCGAATCCTGGTAGATTTTTGCCCGTACGCTACGGCGGCGTAGTCTATTTCTCGCCGCGTAATCGAAATACGCGATTAGGGGGTGTGAAGCATTTAAATTAAGCGCGTCCCCGCGGCGATCGAACTGCGCATGCTCCGTTCAGAAATTTCCCGCCGTGCATTGTGCGAAATCACGTCGTTACGTCATTCGTTGTTTGAGTAGCGGCGTTTACGAACATTCCTATTCCTGGACGACTTACGTAAAAAATAATAAAAGACGTCGGAAAATGTAGAAATTCGGCGCGGGAACGACGGCCATACTTAACATGGGCTGTCTAATATTAGACCAGCAAAAAGCTGGTATAGTGTTACGCAAATAAAAGATGACTAAAGGTGCCGTAAGAGAATGCGATTGAAGATCGTAATTTCGGGGATCGCCGGCAAAAGCTCATTAGCATACCCCGACGCGGAAAACAACGGGAAGTCCACCCAGTGGCCGCAATTTTATTGCAGCGTAGATCCGAAGGCGTACGAACACGTAATCCAGTCGAATTGAAGCCCGCAGCCGTCTATTGAGGTTTGAGGTTTTCGACTAGCTAGAAAACGCGCGTAATTTGAAATTACTCCAGTCTAACACCAGTTAGACAGGAGTTACGGCTCTCTGAATCTGGGCCCTTGTCTTTAGGGCGGTTGTAAAGTGGTTAACACACATGGGCGGGACTGATGTTTTGACGTCACTTCCGCCCTGCTATGGAGACGGGCGGGGGCCAACTTGCCCTCACTCGCATTCCCCAAACAGCAGGCTGAAGGACCCGATCGCCTCCGCCGCTACCGACGGCTCCGGTAACCGGCGGCCGGGGGCACGGATCCGAATCCGCCATGGAGACCGCCGTTATCGTTTACAGGACCGCTCATGCTAAAGATGGATACCTCGTTTGTGGTAGCAGCTGCTGCCGTTACTGAGATATCTATCTTTAAAAAAAGGACGTATATATACATGAAGAGGTCCTTTAGACCCGGTTCACACTGTGGCGACGAGACAGGCGGCTTAGCCGCCTGACGACTCGCGTTCCATGCACTGCAATGGAACCGTTCTAATAGGAGCGACGCAAGTCGCTCCAACTTAGAAATTGACTCCCTGTACAACTTCGGGGGCAGCTCGGGGCGACTTGCATTGACTTCTATACAGAAGTCGTTTTGGAAATCGCCTCTGAAGTCGTCCTCAGGACGACTTGCAGAGCCGCCCCCGGAGTCGTGACGCTTGTGTGTGAACCGACTCTAAGGCCGCGTACACACGAGGGGATATGTCCGCTGAAAACGGTCCGATGGACCGTTTCAGCAGACATCTCCGCTCGTGTGTATGGGCTAGCGGACAGATTTCTCCACCCGACAGATTTCAAAGCATGCTTTGAAATCTATCCGGTGGGAATCTGTCCGCCCGACATGTCTGCTGGTTAGTACACTTACCAGCAGACATGTCGGCCCCCACCGCCGCCGCGCCGCTGCCGAATGGATTCGGCGCATGCGCGGAAGTGTTTTACTTCCTGGTGCGGTGACGTGGCGGTGACGCGGCGGCGTCAACGTCACCGCCGCGTCACCACTACGTCACCGCGCCGTCCGGCGGCGGGGAATTTGATCCGATGGTGTGTACACGCCATCGGATCAAACTCCCGATCGGACATATCCGATGGAAATGGTCCGCGGACCGTTTTCATCGGATATGTCCGATCGTGTGTACGCCGCCTAAAAGGTTAAATATAAAAACAATATGCCCCAAATGAACAAAAAACAAACAAAAAAAATTGAATAAAGTAAATACCCTGAAACAAACACTAAAACACACTTTAATAAAAAAACAACCGCAACCAAAAAATACTCTTCCCTTAAGGAAGCCTTGACATAAAAGTGTCAGTTTCATCCAAAATAAGGGTCCTTTAAAAATAAAAACAATATACCCCAAATGAAAAAAGAAATAACCCTACCCTAAAAGCCCAAATGTATTTATTTTTTTCTCCAAAAGGAAGCCTTGACATTAAAGTGTCAGGCCCAGATTCAGGTACATCTGCGCATTATTGGACCGGCGTAGCGCACCGCCTTTACGTTAGACTTGCGCAATTTTGTCGCGTAATCACCCTATTCTCGTAGCTTTTGCGCAGAAAATTGCGCATACGTAACGTTTTTTCAGAGGCGTAAGGAGGAGTAATACAAATTGGGAAGGACGTGGGCATGTTACATTGAAATGAGCCGTGTCCCCATGCAAATGAAGGGCCGGCCGGCTCGCGCATGCGCGCTTGAAGGAGACCATGTCAGCTCCGCTGTGCGCATGCTCACAACTCGGGAGCGGCGCAATCAGTGAAATTGGAAATGGACTAGGGCAACGTTGTGAACTACGCAAACAGCATAAATAGACAGACACAAATGCACTTGCATTGCAAAAGTACATCCCTTTGTCCCTTCCCATTTAACCAAGTGCTTTTTGTCCTGTTGTTCGTTGCGGTGTGTTTTGTAGTTGTCAGATTAGTGTTCTGTGTGATCAGGTGTTTGTTAGTAAGTAGATTTTTGAAAGTGGTTTTTGATAAGTGTTTGAGAGACTGTTTGTTTGATTGATATATTTCTGTTTGTTTCTTTTCCTGTTGTATTTTTGTTTTGTTTTTTGGTGACTGTTTCTTGGTGAGTAGTTTTCTCTCTGTGTGTGTTTTTTTGTGATTGGTTGTGCTTGTTTGTGTGCGTGAATTTTGTTGACTGGGACTGTTTTTTTTTGGAAGGATGACTGAGAGAAAACGAAAGCTGAATTTTACAGTTGTGGAAAAACAGATTCTTGCCCGGGCCATTAGCGAGTATGGGCGTTACCTCCACGGCCCACAGAGTGCCACCACCACCCCGGCCAGGAGGAGGGAGATTTTGGATAGGATCACTGAGCAGGTCAATTCAGCGGGGCAGGGGGAGACACGGACCAGGTCTGGGATTGACAAAAAAATCAATGACCTCCGGCGTCTGGTCAAAAAGAAGTTGGCCAGAATGCATGCCCATGCCAGGGGCACAGGAGGGGGCCCACCATGCCGTATTAGCCTGACAGCGGAGGAGCGTGCGGTGGCCCTGACCTTTCATCGGCATGAAGTTGAGGGCCTGCCCGGCTTTGACTCAAGTCCGGAGCCCGTGGTGCCAGGTAAGTTTTTTTTTTTTTTAATATCAGGTGTGTAGCATGTGTGAGGGAGGGGGTGAAAGGGAATATGTGGCAAGTGTGTGGATCCTCCAACCTGTGAATGTTTTGTGTCATCCACAGATGTGCAGGAGGGTGCAGGGCCATCTGGCCTGACCGCACCAACCCCAGGACAGCAGCCTAATGAGGCCCCCCCAACAAGGCCGGAGTCCGCGGAGGAGGTTCAAGAGGAGCAGGAGAATCATGAGGAGGAGGAGAATCATGAGGAGGAGGAGTCCATGTCAGGCACCGTTTGGTTTTTGAGGACTCTTCCCCTCTGGCTGGCAGCAGGCAGGCCTCCCTAAGGGGGAGCCCCCCCCTCCTCCCCCAACATGGCTCCCCTCACAAGGGCCTCCCCTTCTCCCCGGCCACAAGCATCAGCTGGAGGCAGGATGTCATCCCAGACCACCAGGGGGTGGCCGATCTCCTGCCCGCCACTCTGAGAAGGGACCAGTTCCTCCAGACCCGCCATCTGGGACAGGTCAGCCAGACATTGGTGCGGATGGAGGAGAGCCTGTCCTCCATCAAGGATACGCTGGGGAACCTGGACTCCCACTCCCGGGCTTTCACAACCTGCCTAAACGACCTGCAGACTACATCAGCAGGCGTTGGGCAGGATGTGAGGGCCCTTACCCTGGCTATCCAGGCCAACACGGCAACACTTGGTGCTGCCCTGGACAGAATAGCCGTGGCCTTGGAGGGCAGGCCGCCAGGTGGGCAGAGATCAGGGGCTGCTCCTCCTTCCCCGGTTTTACACCTTCCCCATGAGTGTTCCCTGATAAGCCAGGGCCGTGGCCGGGGGTGCCCCAGGCGTGGCTCACGCAGAGGGCAATAATTTGTTTTTCCCCATTTTTTTTTTTTTTTTTAATAGTTTTTTTTTTTTTTTTCATTTTTTTTTTGCTGGAAATTTTTTGCTTTTGCAGGTCATTTTTTTTTTTTTGGGTTGTGAATGCTGTGTGAATGTGGGGGTGACATTCCTGCCGGAAAAGGGGTGTCACCCTCTATTTTGGTGGAGAAGGGTTCCCCAGGACCAGGGAGAAGTGATCCCCAGGTCCGTGTGAATGGTGTATGAATGTACAGTGACATAATTGGAGCCGTGGCGTGGTGTTGCTGCTCACAAGTCCTGCATGGTGGGCTTGTGCCAATCCAATTTGATGTGGATGTGGGGTGTGTGTGCTAGGGACCACAGTGTTGTGCATGCATGCATTCTCATTGTGCCATGATTAATGTGTGTGTTTAACGTGCAAAGATGCCCAATGTGAGCTGTCTCCTGGCTGCTCTTCCCTCAGAAGACGGGGTATCCTCGGTTAGGGGGGGATTGTCTGGTTCAGGGGTCAGGTCATCACGTAGGTCAATCTGCAGGCCCTTTCTTTCTGCGAAGTTGTGCAGCATGCAACATGCACGATGATCTGGCACACAAAGTTTGGGGAATACAAAAGGGTACCCCCAGACTTATCCAGGCATCGGAAACATGACTTTAGGAGGCCAAAGGTGCGCTCCACCACTGCTCGTGTTTGGGCATGTGCTTGATTGTATCTTTCCTCTCCTGGGGTTTGAGGGTTCCGGATAGGAGTCATGAGATGGGGTCCCAGTGGATATGCAGAGTCACCTGTAAGGGAAAAGACAGGAGGATGTTAGTCATGCATGTGCCCCTTGTGATGTGTGCATCATGGGAGGGGATAGTCATGCCTGCCACCCATGTCACTCACCAACCAGCCAGCTGTCCCCATACATGTTCTGATCGAATTCCATTCAGATGGGGCTCTGATTGTATATGAAGCTGTCATGGCTGGACCCTGGGTGTTTGGCACGGACGTGCCATATGAGGCCTTGGGCATCGACTATCACCTGTACATTGATGGAATGCCAATGCTTCCGATTGCGTTACATGTGCTCTGTCTCCTGGGGGGGCTGTAGGGCCACATGTGTGCAATCAATGGCCCCCACAGTGCGTGGGAATCTGGCAATTCTGTAGAAATCTGTCATTGCCTTCAGCCGCAGCTCCTCAGTGGTTGGTTTGATGATTTGGTTGGCCATGCGTCTGAGAATTGCAGGGACAACCTGGTGCACACATCTGCTCATGGAGGATTGTGACATCCCAGCCACCACTCCACTTGTACGCTGAAAAGAGCCACTGGCAAGGAAATGGAGTGTTGCCAGGACCTTCACCAGTGGCTGCACTGCATGTGAGCGGTGTGTTGGGCTGGTGATGTCCTCCTGCAGGGTTGTGGTTAATTCCAGGATGGCATGAGGGGTGAATCTGAAGATGCGATACACCTCAGAATCACTCATGCCAAACAGGTCTATGCGGGTGCGGTATATCCTCTCCCGTGCCATCCTCCGTGCCATCCTCCGTGCCCTCATCCTTCTTTGTTCATCTAAAGTCAGTAGTATAGCTATGTGCGACAATGCCCCTGGCATGTTGGCATACAGATTGTTGTGCAACACGTGTGACTGCTGAGCTGCTCACTAACAGTGTTGCTTTATCTAACAAGTAGACTTTTTTTCTCTTTTTAGACCAGCTTTTATATGCTCTAATTTTAGACAGGACATTTTGCTGTTGCGCACACTGCGTCGCCTGCACTGCCCCAACGTTCTTTTGTGGATCCCCGTAAGTCCCTCATTAGCATAGTTGACTAGCAAATCAATGGTGTGTCTAGCGCACTTTTGCGCGGAAGGATGCGCCAGTCTAACGAAATTACGCGGGACAAAAATTTTTTTTTGCGTATCTCGTTCTGGGGATGCCGCGCAACGAAACGCACGCACACATTCCGACTTACGCACGCACATCTCCTGTTGCGCAGGCGTAATCGCTCTGTGAATCTGGGCCTCAGTGTCTAACCCTAACCCTAACCCCCAAACTGCAACCCCAACCCTAACCCCAACCCTTAACCCTAACCCCAAACTGCAACCCCAACCCTAACCCCTAACCCGAAACTGCAACCCCAACCCTAACCCTAACCCCAACCCCAACCCTTACCCTAACCCCTATCCCCAAACTGCAACCCTAACCCCGACCCTAACCCCTAACCCCAAACTGCAACCCTAAGCACTAACCCCAACCCTTAACCCTAACCCCTAACCCCAAACTCCAACCCCAACCCTAAGCACTAACCCCAACCCTTAACCATAACCCTAACCCCTAACCCCAAACTCCAACCCCTACCCTAAGCACTAACCCCAACCCTAACCATAACCCCAACCCTTAACCCTAACACCTAACCCCAAACTCCAACCCCAACCCTAAGCACTAACCCCAACCCTTAACCCTAACCCCAACCCCAACCCTAACCCCAAACTGCAACCCCAACCCTAACCCTAACCCCAACCCTTAACCCTAACCCCAACCCCTAACCCCAAACTCCAACCCCAAGCACTAACCCTATATAAAAACAGTATGCCCCAAATGAACAAAAAACACACAAAAAATAATCTTCCCTTAAGGAAGCCTTGACATAAAAGTGTCAGTTCAATCCAAAATAAGGGTCCTTTAAAAAAAAAACAATGGGCCAGATTCACAGAGCGATTACGCCGGCGTAACAGGAGATGCGCGGCATAAGTCTAAATTTGCGCATGCGTTTCGATACTCCGCATCCCCAAAACGAGATACGCAAGAAATCTACTTTTTTTTGTCCGGCGTAATTTCGATAGACAGGCGCATCCGTCCGCGCAAAACTGCGCTAGATACACCATTGATTTGCTATTCAAATATGCTAATGAGGGAGTTACGGGGATCCACAAAAGAACGTTGGTGCAGCGCAGGCTACGCGTGTGCGCAACAGCTGCACGTCCTGTCTAAAATTAGACCATATAAAAGGTGCTATAAAATTAGACAATCCGTCTACATGTCAGAGAAAGCAACACTGTTAGTGAGGAGCTCAGCAGTCACACTTGCTGCCCAACAAACTGTATGCCAACATGCCAGGGACATCCTTGCTCATAGCTATACTACTGACTTTAGATGAGCAAAGAAGGAGGAGGGCACGGAGGAGGGCACGGAGATGGGCACGGAGGTGGTCACTGGAGAGGATTTTTTTTTTTTTTTTTTACAAAAAATGTTTCTTTGCTTTAAGAAACATTTTTACAAAAAATATACATACATATATACATCAATACATAACATACATACAAAGTACAAACACGGTCTCACTATCTTTCAATAGCCCTTTAAAACCTTGATGGATATAATAATCTAATCTGATACAAGCCCCTCACTCTTCACTTGATATATCACACACGCATAGGGTCGGATTCTCAGCGGCGCTACGACAGAGTATCTCAGATACCCCGTCGTATCGCCGTTTTTTTTGGCTCGTATCTATGCGAGTGATGCTTAGCATCACTTTGGCATAGATACGCTTCAACATCCGACAAGTGTAAAACCATTACACTTGCGGATCGTAGTTGTAATGACAACTCCGGCCACTAGGTGGCCTTTACGTTGTTTTCTCATTTGCCTATGCAAATGAGGCTACTACGCCGATTCCCGATCGCTTTTACGCCGCCCCGTCGCCACGTACGTCGTTTACGAACTCGTAAGGTTACCCCTGCTTCTATGAGGAGTAACCTTCCGAAGTACCGTCGGATGCTGTCAGGTGCCGTCGGATGCCATGTTAAGTATGGCGTCGGGTCAGCGTCGGCTTTTTCCGTTGCTTACATCGTTTTACTAACTCGTTCGCGAATAGGGCATTGCGTAGTGACGATCACGTCGTTTTGACGTTGGTTTCAACGACACTTTCCGACGTGAGCTGGAGCATGCGCACTGGGCTTTTTCCCGGCGCATGCGCAGTTCGTTCGACGCGGGGGCGCACTTAATTTAAATACAAGCCGCCCCATTTGAATTACGCGGGCTTACGCTGGGCGATTTACTCTACGCCAACGCAAACTACGGAGCAAGTGCATGGAGAATACGGCACTTGCTCTAGTACGATGCGGCGGCGTAGTGTAAATGGCTTACGCTACGCCGGCGATTTTCTTAGAGAATCTGGCCCATAGACATCTTTGGCATGAGTGATTCTGAGGTGTCTCGCATCTTCAGATTCACCCCTCATGCCATCCTGGAATTAACCACAACCCTGCAGGAGCCCAACACATGACACCCATGACAGCTACATATACAATCAGAGCCCCATCCCCACAGATTTCGAACAGAACATGTATGGGGACAGCTGGCTGGCTGGTGAGTGACATGGGTGGCAGGCATGACTGCCCCCCCCCCCCCATGATGCTGAAATCACAAGGGGCACATGCACTACTAACACCCTCCTGTCTTTTCCCTTCAAGGTGACTCTGCATATGCACTGGGACCCCATCTCATGACTCCTATACGGAACCCCCCTAACCAAGGCTACCCCGTCTTCTGAGGGAAGAGCAGCCAGGAGACAGCTCACATTAGGCATCTTTGCACGTTAAACACACACATTAATCATGGCACAATGAGAATGCATGCATGCACACCACTGTGGTCCCTAGCACACACACCCCACATCCTCATCAAATTGGATTGGCAACAAGCCCACCATGCAGGACTTGTGAGCAGCAACGCCACGCCACGGCTCCAATTATGTCACTGTACATTCATACACCATTCACACGGACCTGAGGATCACTTCTCCACCACAAATAAGGGTGACCCCCCTTTTCCGGCAGGAATGTCACCCCCACATTCCCAAATCATACACAAACAGAACCAAAAAAAAAAATGCCCAGCAAAAATATAATTTAAACAAAATAACAACAAAGAAAACACAAAGGGCCAGATTCAGGTAGATGGGAGCATCTTTGCTCTGGAGTAACGCTTCTCATTTACAAAATTTTAGGAGCAAGTGCTGTTATTCATGAAGCAGTTGCTCCTAAAGTTGCGGCAGCGCATCGCAAATGAGCCGGCGGAATTCAAATTGGGTGGGTACGGGGCGTGTATTATTTAAACTAAGCGCGATCCCGCGGCGAACGTACTGCGCATGCGTCGAGTGTCAATGCATCCCAGTGCGCATGCTCCAAATTCTGTCAGTGAACGTCAATGACGTCACATCCCCATTCATGAAAGTTTTACGCAAGCGACGCATTTTTTTTTTTTTCGACGCGATGACGACGGCCATACTTAACATAGGATACTCCACTAGGGGGCTGCTTTATCTTTACGCCGCGTATCGCTTACGGAAACGTCGGAAAGTCACTGCGTCGCGCCCGAATACGATCGTGAATTGCCGATTCCCGCTGATTAACATATTTTTTCATCGTAAATCAGCAGGAACGCCCCCGGCGCCATTTTTAAATTAAAGTTGCGATGCGATGGCGAAATTCAATTGCACCGATCGCATCAGAACTCCAACCCGGCGTTTCTTGTTTTCTGGTTACAGAAAACAGAAACGCCGGCTTAAAGTGACAGTTAGGCTGGAGTATCACAGATACTCCAGCCTAACTCTACCTGAATCTGGCCCATAAAAGACAAAAATCACTCTGCAAAACACTCCCCAAATATCTCAAAGACACGTCACAAACAAACAAACAAACGCTAATAAACAACAGAACAAAAGCACCTTGCTGTATAGGAAGGGATACAAAGGGATGTACTTTTGCAATGGAAGTGCGTTTGTGTCTGTCTATTTATGCTGTCTGCGTAGTTCACGATTTTGCCCTAGTCCACTTCCAATTTCACTGATTGCACCGTTCCCGAGTTGTGAGCATGCGCACAGAGGTGCTGACCATGGTCTGCTTCAAGCGCGCATGCGCGAGCCGGCCGGCCCTTCATTTGCATGGGGTCACGGCTCATTTCAATGTAAGCAAATTGAAGGATGAAAACTGGACAGCCGCACTCCGAAATCACTTAAAATAAGTTGTCTTTTATTTTTCAACTGTACACACAGTCACTGCAACCAACAAAATACAGTATGGCCGACGCGTTTCGCACTTACAATCAGTGCTTAGCCATGACTAAGCACTGATTGTAAGTGCGAAACGCATCGGCCATACTGTATTTTGTTGGTTGCAGTGACTGTGTGTACAGTTGAAAAATAAAAGGCAACTTATTTTAAGTGATTTTGGAGTGTGGCTGTCCTGTTTTCGTGCTTTAATTTGCTATCATTGCCAGCACCTTGGTGGTTCAACAACCCTTGATTGCACACGGGGCTCACCTGGAGCGGTGAGAAATTTGTCTGTCATTTCAATGTAACACGCCCACGTCCTTCCCAATTTGTATTACTCCGCCTTGCGCCTCAGAAATAACGTTGCGCAGGTGCAAATTTCTGCGTAAAACCGACGGGAATAGGGTGATTGCGCCGCTACATTGCGCCAGTCTAACGTAAAGGCGGTGCGCTACGCCGGTCCAATAATGCGCAGATGTACGTGAATCTGGCCCAATATACCCCAAATGAAAAAATAAATAACCCTACGCTAAAAGTCCAAATTTATTTATTTTTTTCTCCAAAAGGAAGCCTTGACATAAAAGTGTCAGTGTCTAACCCCAACCCCAACCTTAACCCTAACCCCAAACTGCAACCCCAACCCTAACCCCAACCCTTAACCCTAACCCCAAACTGCAACCCCAACCCTAACCCTAACCCCAACCCTTAACCCTAACCCCAAACTGCAACCCCAACCCTAACCCTAACCCCAACCATTAACCCCAACCCCAAACTGCAACCCCAACCCTAACCCCTAACCCCAAACTGCAACCCCAACCCTAACCCCAACACTTAACCCTAACCCCAAACTCCAACCCCAACCCTAAGCACTAACCCCAACCCTAACCCTAACCCTAACTCTTAACCCTAACCCCTAACCCCAAACTCCAACCCCAACCCTAAGCACTAACCCTAACCCCAACCCTTTAACCCCAACCTCAACCCTAACCCCAAACTGCAACCCCAACCCTAAGCACTAACCCCAACCCTAACCCCAACCCTTAACCCTAACCCCTAACCCCAAACTCCAACCCCAACCCTAAGCACTAACCTTAACCCTAACCCCAACCCTAAGCACTAACCCTAACCCCAACCCCAACCCTAACCCCAAACTCCAACCCCAACCCTAAGCACTAACCCTAACCCTAACTCCAACCCTTAACCCTAACCCCAACCCCAACCCTAACCCCAAACTGCAACCCCAATCCTAAGCACTAACCCCAACTCTAACCCTAACCTCAACCCTTAACCCTAACCCCAAACTCCAACCCCAACCTTAACCCTAACCCCAACCCTTAACCCTAACCCTAACCCCAACCCCAACCCTAACCCCAACCCTAACCCTTAACCCTAACCCCAACCCCAACCCTAACCCCAAACTCCAACCCCAACCCTAAGCACTAACCCTAACCCTAACTCCAACCCTTCACCCTAAACCCAACCCCAACCCTAACCCCCTAAAGTAAAAGATAAATAAATAAAGAAACAAATACAAATATATATATAAATAAAAAAATAAAAATAAAATATCACCCCTGAACCAGAAAAAAACATATTATTTTATAATATAATATATGCGGTACAGCAGTTTGAAGTGGCCGGTGGCCTCAAATCGACCACAAAATAAAATGAAGACAAAAAGCCCCCCAATAATCAGAACAAAAAAGGTAGTAAAGATCTTGATTGCCCAAAGAGCTAGCAATCCGAACGGACCTTAACCCTACTCTATAAAATGTATCAGCTTTTTCTATACGTTCCCTTCCAATACACTGACATCGTGTCCCACTTCTAATATAGGGAAAGGTCTGGCAAATCCCAAATCTCTTATATATAAATCCCTTCAAGGCTGCTTGTGCTTGGATGGAATGGGAAAGGGTAAGAACCTCTGTCGGGCTTGTATTCCATTTTATGGTGGGGAGAAAATCCCTTGCATCCTGTGGTGTCATGATGACAGGAAGTGGGGGGAATCTCCTTAATGGGGACATATAGCTGACAGAGGTTCTAACCCTTCTCCACTTTATCCAGAACTGGAAAAAATGTCCGGAGTTCTACCAGATATGCCTACATTTCCTACTGACCTTCATTACAGGTTCTCTTTAAAAAGGCTTTTAGGAGAAAGAAAGATCACTTTAAAAAATGATTACCTTTCCTTTAAATGACATATACAGTATATTATATGGCGTGGCAGTTCCATAGTTGGTACAGCATGAGCTGGAGTCCCCCTTTAAGGGGCATACCTACCCTAAGAAGACCTACCTGAGTCTTTAAACGCCTGCAGGGAGTGGAGGTAATTCTCTGCAGCCGCCTCGTGGTCGCTGAGCTGGCTCAGGGCGTACGCCAAGTTGCCAAAACATTGTCCTTGAGCTCTGCGGTTACCAAGCATGCCTGCGATAAACACAACAACGCCGTCTGACCGTGACCATGACCCAATCATAGTAACATAAACCTCAGATAAACAATCAGAAATACCAACCAATCAGATGCAACCTAGCATGAAACAGATGGAACAATGGAAGGTCAATTCTTGATTGCTGGCTCTGGATTGGTGCATTTATATTTTGGGAAATAAGCCTCATGTTTATGGAGAATGCATGTCAGCTATTGGTGGTAGTTTGGTGACCTCTAGTGGACGTTTTTCATATTTACATGTACTGCATTATTTATGACTTTTGTATACTTCTTGTATCTATAGGCAAAGCTAATAATAATAATGCTGATAATAATAATAATGATGAAGAAGATATTATTAATAATAATAATAATAATAATAATAATAATGATGAAGATTATTATTATTATTATTAGTATTATTATCTTCATTAGTATTATTATTATTATTATTATCTTCGTAATCTTATATTATTAATAATAATACTAATAATAAAAATAATAATTAAGATAACACTAATAATGACGAAGATAATAATAATAATAATAATAATATCTTCATCATTATTATTATATTTATTATTATTATCTTCATAATAAAAATCATAGTTATCTTCATAATAATAATAATAATAATAATAATAATAATAATAATAATGAAGATAATAATAATAATTATAATGATGAAGATTATTATTATTATTATCTTTATTATTATTATTATTATTATTACCTTCGTAATCATATATTATTCATAATAATACTAATAATAAAAATAATAATTAAGATAACACTAATAATGATGAAGATAATAATAATAATAATAATAATAATAATAATAATATCTTCATCATTATTATTATATTTATTATTTTTATCTTCATAATAAAAATCATAATTATCTTAATAATAATACTAATAATAATAATAAAGATAATAATAATAATAATGATGATGAAGATTATTATTATTATCTTTATTATTATTATTATTATTATTATTATTATTATTATTATCTTCGTAATCATATATTATTAATAATAAAAATAATAATTAAGATAACACTAATAATGATGAAGATAATAATAATAATAATATCTTCATCATTATTATTATATTTATTATTATTATCTTCCTAATAAAAATCATAATTATCTTCATAATAATAATAATAAAGATAATAAAAATAATGATGAAGATAATAATAATGATAATAATAATAATATTATTAATAATAATAATAATAATAATATCTTCATCATTATAATTATTATCTTCATCATTATTATTAAAGTGGAGGTTCACCCTAAATATAAGATCTCTCATGTGATCCAGCATACTGGCGTCAGCGCCAGTATGCTGGGTTTTTTTTTTTTTATCGCACACTTACTGTATTATAGTGGAATTCCTTTTTTGTCCCCCGCGGTGGACGGCTGTAGTATTGCTCGTCACATCTTCCTAAAATACCCGATATGGACTCGGGTAATCTCGGCGAAAATGCGGCGCCTGCGCACAGACCTAGGAGCTGACTGCGCAGGCGCCGTATTTCTCCGAGTCCTATTTCGGAGGGCGTGACGCGCCATAGCCGTAGGACTCTGAGAAATACGGCGCCTGCGCAGTCAGCTCCTAGGTCTGTGCGCAGGCGCCGCATTTTCGCCGAGATTACCCGAGTCCATATCGGGTATTTTAGGAAGATGTGACGCGCTATACTGGCGCCGTCCACCACGGGGGAAAAAAAAAGGAATTCCACTATAATACAGTAAGTGTGCGATTAAAAAAAAAAAAAAACAGCATACTGGCGCTGACGCCAGTATGCTGGATCGCATGGGAGATCTTATATTTAGGGTGAAATACCGCTTTAATAATGAAGATAATAATAATAAAGAAGATATTATTATATTATAATGATGAAGATGATATTATTATTAATATTATTATCTTCATCATTATTATTATTATCTTCATCATTATTATTATTATTATTATTATTATTATTATTATTATCTTCATCATTATTATTATTATCTTCATCATTATTATTATTATTATTATTATTATTATTATCTTCATAATAATAATAATAATAATAATAATAATAATAATAATGAAGATTAACCCCAAACCCTAACTCTAAACCCAACCCCTAACCCCAACCCCAACCCTTACTGCCATGTCATACTGCCTACGTATATCGGCGTGAGCCGGTCGGCAAGTGGTTAAGAAGGAACACAGACAGAATTAACACACTACAAATGGACCCTTATAAACAGCCCACGTTTTGTTTGTGGGGCAGGTGGGTCCACCATTACTAGAGGGTATCGTACTGTGTAGTGATGCCGCCCTCCTGTGGTAGTCCAATCCTTCCTCGAACTGTTCCAGGGTGTTGTATGCGGCCCCCAGGTTCTGCAAGACCACCGCCTCCTTGTTTCCGTCCGCGTCGTCCTCCTGGCAGAACGGCAAGGCCTTCTGGAAACACTCCACCGCCAGGGAGAAGACCTTCAGCTGGGCATAGCTCAGGCCAATGTCATTGTACAACTTGCCTGGAAAAGAAGGGGACTTCGGGTTAAAGAAGGACTTCCGATGTGTACTCAAAGCATCCAAAAAAGGGTCTTATACACTCATTGGCCACTTTATTGGGTACCGTTGGGTATCATTTTCCAGACTTTTTTTTCCTGCATATTAAGCTGCGGTCACCTACAGGTGCAGACTGAGCTGGCCCGGGGCCCTCGGGCAGTGCCCAAGTGCCCGAATGGTCAGTCGGCCCCTGCACCTGTTCCTTACTGCCAAATAGAACTGAAGAATGAACCATGTGACTGCAACCCAATACAGATACGGGGTTCAGGAGTTTGAGTTGTACAAGAAAACATTACGTTGGGGAAGATGTGGGATCTCAGAGGGTTTGTCTATACTGGTAGTTTGCCCTTTGCTTGCCTTTATTTGGCCTTTGGGGCACCATTCCACCCACTGACACCAATGATGGGGCACCATTTCTCCTACTGACACCAATAATCAGACACATATCCTTCCACTGACACCAACAATGGTGCACTATGCTTCCAGTGACACCAATGAGGGGGCGCTATTTCACCCAGTGACACCAACGATGGGACACTATTCCTCCCACTGACACCAACAATGGGGGCTTCATTTTCCCTCTGACGTTAGCAATGGGGCACTAATCTTCCCTCTGACACCAATGACAGGGCACTATTCCTCCCTCTGATACCATCAATGGGGCACCATTCTCCTGATCGACAACAATAACGAGGCACTATTCTCCCACTTACACCAACGATGGGGCACTATTCTCATTGACACTATTAACAAAGCACTATTTTCTCACTAATACAAATAATGTGAGCCAATCAGGTGACAGGTAACAGATCCGAGCACCTGAGAGGCGGTTCAGTGTTAGGAAAGCGAACATTCTTTGCTTTCCTAACACAGCGCTGAGTGAACTGCGAGCGCCCAGTATGGCACCCGCTGTTCACCTAAAAGCTCTAATCAGGTTCTTTCAAAAAATACCCCGCCGCTGTAATTCAGGTGCTCGGTGCCTGAAATGGAGTTGGGCACATAAATAGGGGGCCAGAGCCGTTCCTGGGTCGGTGCACGGGGTGCAGCGCACCCAGGCACCACAGAGGTGGGGGTGCTGAAGAACCAGAGTACCATCTCCTGTACTATGTCTGCATTTTTTGACCATCTTTTGAACTATGTCTTCAGTCTCTGACCATCTCCTGTACTATGTCTGCAGTCTCTGACCATCTCCTGTACTATGTCTGCAGTCTCTGACCATCTCCTGTACTATGGGCCAGATTCAGGAACAGTTACGCTGGCGGATCGAGTGATCCGCCAGCCTAACTGTGACTTTGAGCCGGCGTTTCTGTTTTCTGTAACCAGAAAACCAGAAACGCCGGGTTGAAGTTCCGATGCGAGCAGCGTAACTGAGTTTTGCCATCGCATCGTTACTTCAACTTAAAAATGGCGCCGGGGGCGTTTCCGCCGATTTACGCTCAAAAAATATGTTAATGAGCGGAAATCGGCAATTCACGATCGAAATCCGGCGCGACGCAATGACGATACAACGTTTCCGGACGGGATACGCGGCGCATAGATATACCTACATGGGGTTGGAGTATCCTATGTTAGGTATAGGCGTTGTCATCGCGTAGGGAAAAAAAAAAAAAACGTCGCTTGCGTAAAACGGTCATGAATGGGAATGTGACGTCATTGACGTTCATTCACAGATTTTGGAGCATGCGCACGGGGATGTTTTGACACTCGACGCATGCGCAGTACGTTGGCGGCGGGATCGCGCGTAGTTAGCATACTACACGCCCCGTACCCGCTAAATTTGAATTCCGCCGGCTCATTTGTGATGCGCTGCCGCAACTTTAGGAGCAAGTGCTTCGTGAATGACAGCACTTGCTATTAAAATTTCGGCAGCGCAACGCAAATGAGAAGCGTTACTCCAGAGCAAAGATGCTCCAATCTACCTGAATCTGGCCCTATGTCTGCAGTCTCTGACCATGTGGGGGCGCCAGAAATATTTCTGCACCCAGGCGTCTGTGACCCTAGGATCGGCCCTGTAGGGGGCGGCAGCAGCGACCATAGATAGATTCATGCAATGCATGAATCTATCTATGGTGAATGAGAGGTGGCAGGTGAGAGGGGGCGGTGCCCCCACGCCATTTATGGATGCGCCGCCACTGACTGGGCCCCATTTGTTCATGTCAGTGGGAGAAATTGTGCCCCATCGTTGGTGTCATTGGAAGGAATTCAGCCCCTTATTGGTGTCAGTGGGGGGAAATTCGTAAATGCTCGGAAAGACTCCAAAATACTACGTTCCTGAGCCTTTCCAAGGTTTGCCGAGGTCAGCCGAGCTGTCCTCTGGCCTTTCCGGGTGTTTCAGAGGCTCCGGTTCCCTCCGCCTCTGGCAGCATGCAGTATTGCATGCCATTGAAGTCAATGCGGAACTAATTATTTTAATTTCCATGGACTTCAATGGGGAAACTCGCTTTGATATGCGAGTACTTTGGATTACGAGCATTCCCCTGGAACGGATTATGCTTGTAATCCGAGGTTTCACTGTAGTTGATTATGGATTTTTTAAACCCCCCCCCCCGTCAAGTTATTTTTTATTTTGCTGCCTGTGTCCTGTTGTGGAGAGTCCCTTCTCTTCCTGCTCTGTAAACACCACAGGAAGTGAGGCGGAATTTCCTTTTAACCACTTAAGGACCGAGCCTCTTTTTCAGAATTGATGTTTACAAGTTTAAAACAGTTTTTTTTGCTCGAAAATTACTTAGAACCCCAAAACATTATATATTGTGTTTTTCTTCTAACACCCTAGAGAATAAAATGGCGGCCATTGCAATACTTTTTGTCACACCATATTTGCGCAGCGGCCTTACAAGCGCACTTTTTTTGGAGAAAAAAACACTTTTTTGAATAAAACAATAAGACAACAGTAAAGTTAACATGTCACTCTTTAAAATTGCGCCCGCCTGTGGAATGGCGTCAAACTTTTAACCTTAAAAATCTCCATAGGCGACGTTAAAAAAATCTATAGGTTGCATGTTTTGAGCTACAGAAAAGGTCTAGGGCTAGAATTATTGCTCTCGCTCTAACGATCGCGGCCATACCTCACTTGTGTGGTTTGAACACCGTTTTCATACCCGGGTGCTACTCACATATGCGTTCGCTTCCGCACGTGAGCTTGGTGGGACGGGGCGCTTTAAAAAAACGTACTTATTTATTTTACTTGATTTTATACATTTTTACACTGTTTTAAAAAAAAAAAAAAAATGGGTCTACTACATCCCTTGTAGTAGAAATAAGCATGACAGGTCCTCTTAAATATGAGATCTGGGGGTCAAAAAACCCTCAGATCTCATATTTACACTAAAATACAATAAAAAAAATTAAAAAAAAATTGTCATTTGAAAAAAATGACAACAAAAAATGTGTTTTAAGACGCATGGGCAGAAGTGACGTTTTGATATCGCTTCCGCCCTGCAATGGTATGGAGACGGGTGGGGGCCATCTTGCCCTCACTCGTATCCATGCCACAGAGGGAGAAGGAGCCGATCTCCTCCGTCGCTACCGATGGCTCCGGTAAGCGGCGGAGGGCACGGGAGAGCGGCGGGAGGGGGGCTCCTCTCCTGCCGCGATAACTGTGATCTCGCGGCGAGTTCGCGTGGAGACCACTGTTATCGTTTACAGGACCGTTCACAAAAAAGATAGATATCTCGGTTGTGGCAGCTGCTGCTGCCGTTACCGAGATATCCATCTTTAAAGTGCCGATGTACAGTATATATACGTGAGCCGGTCCGTAAGTGGTTAAGACGCATGGGCAGAGGTGACGTTTTGACGTCGCTTCCGCCCTGCTATGGTATGGAGACGGGGGGGGGGGGCCATCTTGCCCTCACTCGTATCCATGCCACAGAGGGAGATGAACCCGATCACCTCCGCCGCTACCGACGGCTCCAGTAAGTGGCGGAGGGCATGGGAGAGCGTCGGGAGAGGGGGGGTCCTCTCCCGCCACCGATAACGGTGATCTCACAGCGAATCCGCCGCAGAGACCACCATTATCATTTACAGGACCGGCCGCGGAAAAGATGGATATCTCGGTTGTGGCTGCTGCCGTTACCAAGGTATCTATCTTTAAAGTGCCGACGTATATATATGTACGTGAGCCGGTCCCTAATTTAAAGTGAGAGGAAACCTACAAGTGATAACGGCTTAGCTAAAAAGGCAAGCATTACCAACCAAAAGTGCAAATCAACGTTTTTTAAGGTAAATAATGATAATCGTACCCAGCAGATCTTTTCTAGTGATGTGGTCACACACCATACGGGCCTCGTTGAGGATCTGGAGGACGTGGCCCGAATCACAACCCTGGCTTTGGAGCATATTATTAGCCGCCTCGTTGAGAGCCACAGCGGCCACGTCCAGCCTCTGAGCCTCCATGTAAGAGTCTGCCGCTTCCTGGAAGCACTGGGCAGCCCTGGCCAAGTCCTTCATCCCCAAATAGCAGTACCCCATCTTCATGTGGGCGTCCCCCTCGTTCCCCCGCTGCGAGGGCTTGTACAGGATGATGGCTTTCCGAAAAAATTCCAGGGCTTTGGGGAAGTCCAGCAAGGCTTCGTAGGCCGTGCCGAGGTTGAAGTAAAGATCGCCGGTGGGCTCTTCTTCTCCATCCTTTGGCTGGGACTTAAGAAGGAACTCCAGTCCTTTTTCCGGTTTGCCGCTTTCCACGTAGACGGCGCCCAGGTTGAAGGCGCAGGCCCTCTGAACCGTCTTCATCGTGGTGCCTAGAGACAGAAGAAAGGCCCTCTTGAAGCTGGTCATGGCCACCTGGAGGTCTCCCGAGGTCAAGGCCTTGTGTCCACATTTGGTCAAGTCCTCTATTTCTGCCCGGGAGCTCAATGGGTCTTCCTCGTTCTTCCCATCTGTCTCCGATGAAGTATTCGTATCGTCTTTCAATTTCTTCTTCTTCTTTTTAACCGTACGAGGCTCCGGTGGCCCAGAATCCTCCGGGTTTGACTGTTGCTCTGTCTGCAGGTCTCCTGAAGCCATCGCTGTGGTTTGAGACTGACACTCTGGGGAGAAACAGATTGAAACCAATAAACATCGGAGATCGAACATCATCACTCAGCTCTCGTCCCCCTCCTCCGTAAGTTAGTTCAAACATCTCAACAACTGCCATAGGTGTGCGCAGCCTATTACATTCCCCAAAGCTCAAACGCGTATTAATGATAACTCACAATGTTCATTCAGAAAGAGAAGGGGCTGGTAATTACATATTTACCGGCCCCTTCCCCCACTCATGAGATGAAAGAAGAAGAAGAAGATGAAAGAAGAAGAAGGAAGAAGAAGATGAAAGAAGAAGAAGGAAGAAGAAGATGAAAGAAGACGAAGGAAGAAGAAGGAAGAAGAAGGAGGAAGAAGGAAGAAGGAAGAAAGAAGAAGAAGGAAGAAGGAAGAAGAAGGAGGAAGAAGAAGGAAGAAGGAAGAAGAAGAAGGAAGAAGAAGGAGGAAGAAGAAGGGGGAAGAAGGAAGAAGAAGGAGGAAGAAGAAGGAAGAAGGAAGAAAAAGAAGGAAGAAGAAGATGAAAGACGATGAAGGAAGAAGAAGAAAGAAGGAGGAAGAAGAAGGAAGAAGAAGAAGGAAGGAGGAAGAAGAAGGAGGAAGAAGAAGGAGGAAGAAGAAGAAGGAAGAAGAAGGAGAAAGAAGAAGAAGGAAGAAAAGAAGGAAGAAGAAGGAAGAAAAAGAAGGAGGAAGGAAGAAAAAGAAGAAGGAAGAAGAAGGAAGAAAAAGAAGAAGAAGGAAGAAGAAGAGGGAAGAAGGAAGTAGGAAGAAGAAGGAGAAGAAGGAAGAAGAAGAAGGAGAAAGAAGAGGAAGGAAGAAGAAGGGAGGAGGAGGAATAATTATAATACAAAAAAATTAACATAATAGTAGTTCAAACACCTAAACAACCGCCATAGGTGTGTACCCCAAAGCTCAAACACGTATAACTAATAACTCACAATGTTCATTCAGAAAGAAAAGGGGCTGGTAAATATGTAATTTACCAGCCCCTTTTCTTTCTGAATGAACATTGTGAGTTATTAGTTATACGTTATTCCCCCACTCATCCTAAAACATTTCTGCAGCAACAGCCAGCGGGAAAGAAGAGGAGGGAAGCTGGAGGCGCTGTGGGAGGAAAGGGGGGAGGGCAGTAGGGGGAATTTGTGCTGCACAGGGGGATTAGGGTCTGCCTGGGCACACCTGACACACCCTGTGCTCACACCTATGACAACCACATCCTCCACCACCCCCCATTTCTTGTAGGGCTTTTCTCCCCTCTCTGCAATAATAAAAACTAAAAAGAACACTACAATAAATAAAATAAACTACCTTAAATAAACCCCTACAGAGGGGGATTAGGGTGCGTGGCAACCGCATCCTCCACAACCCCCCCCCCCCCTATTTCTTGTAGGGCTTTTCTCTCCTCTCTGTAATAATTAAAAAATAAAAAGAACACTAAAATAAATAAACTAAACTACCTTAGACCCCTTTCACACTGGAGCAGTTTGCAGGCGCTATTGCGCTAAAAATAGCGCCTGCAAACCGACCGTAAACACTTGCTTCTGTGTCTCCAGTGTGAAGGCCTCGGAGTGCAAGCGGGATGTGAAAAAAAGTCCTGTTAACCGCATCTTTGGAGCACCGCTCCTCCACCACTCCTGCCCATTGAAATTAATGCCGGCAATGCGCCTGTGCTGGTAATGCGCCTCTGACGGTTTTCAACCCTTTCTTGGACGCTAGCAGGGGGTAATGCCCTGTACACACGATCGGTCCATCCGATGAGAACGGTCTGATGGACCGTTTTCATCGGTTAACCGATGAAGCCGACTGATGGTCAGTCGCGCCTACACACCATCCGTTAAAAAAATGATCGGGTCAGAACGCGGTGACGTAAAACACAACGACGTGCTGAAAAAAATGAAGTTCAATGCTTCTAAGCATGCTGCCACTTGATTCTGAGCATGCGTGGATTTTTAACCGATGGACGTGCCTACTAACGATCGTTTTTTTTCTATCGGTTAGGAATCCATCAGTTAAATTTAAAACAAGTTTGACTCTTTTTAACCGATGGATAAATAACCGATGGCGCCCAAACATGATCGGTTTGGTCTGATGAAAACAGTCCACCAGAACGTTCTCATCGGTTTGACCGTGTGTACGCGGCCTAAGACCGCCCCGCTAGCGGCCGAATAGCGCAGCAAAATTGGCGGTAAAGTGCCGCTAAAAATAACGGCGCTTTACCGCCGACACTCCTCCTGCCCAGTGTGAAAGGGGTCTAAATAAACCCCTACAAAAAAAAAACATACCCATTAAAAAAATAAAATAACAATAACAATAAAAATAAGAAAATTGAACCATGAGGCCTGAAGCACAAAAATACACAAATAATCCAGAAGAAGAAGAAAGAAGAAGAAGGAAGAAGAAGGAAGAAGAAGGAAAAAGAAGGAAGAAGAAGGAAGAAGGGAGGAGAAGAAGGATGAATAATCCAATAATGATAATAATTTAAAAAAAATATTAACATAATAGTAGTTCAAACATTTAAACAACCACCACCTCTCATTTCTTGTAGGGCTTTTCTCCCCTCCCCAATAATAAAAAATAAAAAGAACATTAAAATAAATAAACAAAACTATCTTAAATAAACCTCTACAAAAAACACACCCATTCCAAAAAAGATTTTTTTTTTTAAATAATAATTACCTACTGTAATAAAAAGATAATTGAGGCATGAGAGCTGAAGCATAAAAAACACATAAATAGTCCAAAAGAAGAAGAAGGAAGAAGAAGAAGAAAAGAAAGAAAGAAAGAAAGAAGTTTAAGGAACAAGGAGGAAAAGGAAGAAGGAAGAAGGAGGAAGAAAGAAGATGAAGGAAGAAGGGAGGAGGAGGAGGAGGAATAATCCAATAATAATAATAAAAAATATATATTAACATTTAAACAACCACCACCTCTCATTTCTTGTAGGGCTTTTCTCCCATCCCCAATAATAAAAAATAAAAAGAACATTAAAATAAATAAACAAAACTACCTTAAATAAACCTCTACAAAAAACACACCCATTCAAAAAATGTTTTTTTTAAATAATAATTATTAATAATAATAAAAAGATAATTGAGGCATGAGACCTGAAGCATAAAAAACACATAAATAGTCCAAAAGAAGAAGAAGGAAGAAGAAGAAAAAGAAGAAGGAAAGAAAGAAAGAAAGAAAGAAAGAAAGAAAGAAAGAAAGAAAGAAAGAAAGAAAGAAGTTTAAGGAACAAGGAGGAGAAGGAAGAAGGAAGAAGAAGGAAGACAAAGGAAGAAGGGAGGAGGAGAAGGAGGAATAATCCAATAATAATAATAAAAAAAAATGAGGCCTGAAGCACAAAAATACACAAATAATCCAGAAGGAGAAGAAGAAGAAAGAAGAAGGAAGAAGAAGAAGAAGGAAGAAGAAGGAAGAAAGAAGACAAAGGAAGAAGGGAGGAGGAGAAGGAGGAATAATCCAATAATAATAATAATAATAATAAAAAAAAATATTAACATAATAGTAGTTCAAATATCTAAACAACCACCACCTCTCATTTCTTGTAGGGCTTTTCTCCCCTCCCCAATAATAAAAATAAAAACAATAATTAAAAAAATATATTAATATTATTAATAATCCAAGGACATCATCACACAGCTCTGGTCACCCTCCTCTGTAAATTAGTTCAAACATCTAAACAACCGCATCTTCCACCACCCCCTATTTTTTGTAGGGGTTTTCTCTCCTTTCTGCAGTAATAAAATATAAAAATAACACTAAAATAAATAAACTAAACTACCTTAAATAAACCCCTACAAAAAACACACCCATTAAAAAAATAAAAAATTAACATAATAATTAAAGAACAAATAAAATAAACAAACAAACAATAAACAAACAAAAAATAAATAAACATACAATAAAACCCAATAAACAAACAATAAGAAAACAAACAATAAACACAATTTTTTAAATAACCAAACAATAAAACCGAAAAAAATAAACAAATAAACAATCAAAAAATAAACTAACAATTAAACATGAAAAAAATAACAAAAATAAACAAAAAACAAACAAAAAAAAAAAGCCTTGCGTCGTATGAGAATTGTTGTACATTATTTCCTTCCTCGGTTTCGACTTGCTGTCAAACTTCGAGGAAAACCGGACAATCGTTCGCCCAAATGTACCCACCTTGAACGCAACGCGTTGATGTGGAAAGCTTCATAAATTACAGCGATAACTAGTTTTCACGCACTTTTAGCACGCGGTGATCCTTGCATTGTAGCGCAACCTAAAATTTGCCCCTATATGTGTCCTCCGGGACAGAAATATTGCCATGCCCTGGGGGGGACGGGACAGAATAAGTACATACGGCAGAGTCTGGCCCATGGCCACACACTACCGATAGGATACCACTTGGAATGTTGTGGATGGTAGACCCCGTCCCCTGTCACATGGTATCGGTGGGGTCAGGAGGACAGGAGGACCTACCTGTGGGAAAATCCTACGTTCCTGGCCGGGATGTCATTGTGTCCCACGTTGCTGTGTGTTTGTCATTCTCCTCCCCTCTATGGCCGAGTCCTATTGAGTTTCCTCGGGGCAGATCGTCTTGCTTTGTCTACGTCTGCTATGGTAACTGTGATCAACAATGCAGCTCTCCTCCTCCCCATTCATTACACCGGGAATACCGGATCATCCCAACTACTTCATCTCATTAAAGGATCGGCCCGCCAAAAGTTATCTGATTGCTGCACCGGAGTTAAAAGAATATCTAAACCCAAGAACAAAAACGTCATATATTGCAATTGCATTATTTTGTTTTTATTTTTAGGCTAGTACAGAGGAAGTGGCAGAGTGGGGTTGGCAGATCTGGAGAAAGGTTGCAGCCTACCCATCCCCCCTTCTCTGCATGACACAGTACTGACCATAGGCGTGCGCACAGGGTGTTCCGGCGTGCCCAGGCACATCCTAATCATTCTGTGCAGCACAGGTTCCCCCTACCACCCTGGCTCCCCACTCCTTCCCTCTGCAGCACCTCCAGATTCCCTCCTCTCCTTTCCTGCCGGCCAGGGCCGCTATCAGGGGGGGTACAGGCGAGGTCCCCAGGGGCCCGGATGGCAACAGCCTTTTTTATAAAAAAAAAAATTTTGGAAGGGGTCCGAGGTCCCCAGGGCCCAGTTGGCAACACCCTTATTTATTTAAAAAAAAAATGTAAGGGGTCCGAGGTCCCCAGGGCCCGGATGACAACCCCCCTTTTTTTAATTTTTTTTTTATGAATCTTTTTTTGTTATATATTTTTAAATTATTTTTTTTATTAAAGGGCCCAGAGGTTTCTTTTTATTAAAGGGCCCGGAGGTCCCCAGGGTCCCGGATGGCAACCACCCTTTTTTTTGTAATTTTTAAAACTACGCCATCGTAAGTCCAAATGTGCGCCGTCGTATCTATGCGCTGATTCTTGAAATCAGATACGCCTGAATTTGGCCAAGATACGACCAGCGTAAGTCTCCTACACCGTCGTATCTTGGGTGCATATTTACGCTGGCCGCTAGGGGCACTTCCGTTGATTTACGCGTTGAATATGCAAATGAGCAAGATACGCCGATTCATGAACGTACGTACGCCCGACGCAGTAATCTACGCCGTTTACATAAGGCGTTTTTCCGGCGTAAAGATAAACCACCAAAAAGGTGGCGCATCCCATGCAAAGGTATGTACGTCGGAACAGCCGTCGTTTTTTACGCCGTTTACGTAAGTCGTACGTGAATGGGGCTGTGCCTAAGTTACGTTCACGTCGTAGGCAGTGTTTAACGTATATCTTAGGCATTCTATCCGACGTGATTCTGAGCATGCGCACTGGGATACGTCCACGGACGGCGCATGCGCCGTTCGTTCGGCCCATCACTTGCATGGGGTCACGGTTTATTTTAATACAACACGCCCACTGCCTTGCTACTTTGAATTAGGCGGGCTTACGCCGGCCCATTTATGCTACGCCGCCGTAACTTAGGGAGCAAGTGCTTTGTGACTACCGTACTTGCCTCTCTATGTTACTTCGGCATAGCGCATATGAGATGCGCTACGCCCGCCTACAGATACGCCGATCTGAATCTGGCCCTTATTCTTTATATCTTTTGTTTTGGTAAAGGGCTCCCCCGCTTCTCAATTAGCGACGGTACCCCACCCCCACTTCTCAATTTCAGGCGACACCCCCCCCCCCGGTTCTCTGCTCCAGAGGGCCCATGCCTGAAGCTATGTTAAGGCCCCCCTAGAATTCCTGATGGCAGCCCTGCTGCCAGCTGTTGCTGCGGAGATGTTTTAGGATGAGTGAGGGAAGGGGCCGGTATGTATTTATCAGCCCCTTCCCTTTCTGAATGAACATGGTGAGTGATCGGTAGTGTGTGTTGGAGCTTTGGGGGGGAAAACCTATGGTGCTGACCCTCTTCCCTGCTGGAAGAGCCAATAAGATAAACCTCGACCCCCCCCCCCCCCGGAAGACTTTCCTCCCTATCGTTGGAGGTTGCTGATGGGGAATCTTCTTCATGTGTCTCCAGCAGATTATAAGAGCCCAGGAGGAGAATGTGAAAGTGAGTGCACACCCCAAGCTGGCCATCCCCCTAGAGCCGCACACACAACATAAAAGCCAGGGGTGTAACTAGAGCCTTGAGGGCCCGGTGGGCCCTTCCCACTGATCCCGGGGGGCCTTTACTCCCATTGTGAGTTCCTTTATTGCGGTCCTGCAGCGCTGCGGAGAACAGGGGCAGGGGAGCACACAGGGGCCCGGGGGAGCAGGACAGGACAGGGAGAGGGAGGCACTGACTGGGGTGACATGTAGAGCAACCAATTGCCTCCATTTCCTTCCCGCAGCTGCTGAATATCTGAGGGAGAGGAGGAGATTGGTTACTCTACAAGCCGCTGCCCCTCCTGTCCAGGTGTACAGGGGGCGGGGACTGCACCGGTACCCCGGAGCATGGGGCCGGGTCGCAATTGCAACCCCTGTGACCCCTGTATGTACTCCCCTGATACCAGCAATAGATTTCACGCTCCCTTGCCAACATAGCATGAGCACTGCAGTTCAGGTGAACCTGATGGCTGGAGGAGGGGTCTATGTATTTTCAGAGCAGCTCTGTGCTGATCACACAAGCACTTTCCTCCCTCCTGTACTTTGTGTTGTATTGTGTGATCTATATGCTTTGTGTTGTATGACGCAGGTTGTATGTCTTATTGTTGTGTTGTATGGGGCAGTTTATATACTGTGTGTTGTATTGTGTAATCTGTGTGTTTATAGACTTTGTGATGTATGGTGCACTGTGTGTATTTATATACTTTGTGTTGTATATCTTTGTACTTTGTGTTGTATTGTGTGATCTGTGTAATTATATACTTTGTGTTATATTGTGTAATCTATATGCTTTGTGTTGTATGATGCAGGCTGTATGTCTTTTTGTTGTGTTGTATGGGGCAGTTTATATATTTTGTGTTGTATTGTGTGATCTGTGTGTTTATTTACGTTGTGTTGTATTGTGTGATCTGTGTGTTTATATACGTTGTGTTGTATTGTGTGTGATCTGTGTAATTATATACTTTGTGATGCATGGTGCACTTTGTGTTTTTATGTACTTTGTGTTATATTGTGTGATCTATATGCTTTGTGTTGTATGATGCAGGTTGTATGTCTTTTTGTTGTGTTGTATGGGGCAGTGTATATATTTTGTGTTGTATTGTGTGATCCGCGTGTTTATAAACTTTGTGTTGTATTGTGTGTAATTATATACTTTATGTTGTATATCTTTGTACTTTGTGTTGTGCTGTGTGTAATTTTATACTTTGTGTTATATTGTGTGATCTCCGTAATTATATACTTTGTGTTATAGTGTGTAGTCTATTTGCTTTGTGTTGTATGATGCAGGTTGTATGTCTTTTGGTTGTGTTGTATGGGGCAGTTTATATATTTTGTGTTGTATTGTGTGATCTGTGTGTTTATATAGTTTGTGTTGTACTATAGTGTTATATTGTGTGCAATTATATACTTTATGTTGTATATCTTTGTACTTTGTGTTGAGTGATTATATACTTTGTGTTATATTATGTGATCTATATGCTTTGTGTTGTATGATGCAGGTTGTATGTCTTTTTATCTTTATCTTTGTACTTTGTGTTGTATTGTGTGATCTGTGTGATTATATACTTTATGTTGTATATCTTTGTACTGTGTGTTGTATTGTGTGATTATATACTTTGTGTTGTATTGTGGTGTTGTATTGTGTGTGATTATATATTTTGTGTTGTATTGTGTGATCTGTGTGATTATTTACGTTGTGTTGTATATCTTTGTACTTTGTGTTGTATTGTGTGATTATATACTTTGTGTTGTATTGTGTGATCTGTGTGATTATATACGTTGTGTATTATATCTTTGTACTTTGTGTTGTATTGTGTGATTATATACTTTGTGTTGTATTGTGTGATCTGTGTGATTATATACGTTGTGTTGTATATCTTTGTACTTTGTGTTGTATTGTGTGTTTATATACTTTGTGTTGTATTGTGTGTGATTATATACTTTGTGTTGTATTGTGTGATTATATACTTTGTGTTGTATTGTGTGATTATATACTTTGTGTTGTATTGTGTGATTATATACTTTGTGTTGTATTGTGTGATTATATACTTTGTGTTGTATTGTGTGATTATATACGTTGTGTTGTATTGTGTGATTATATACTTTGTGTTGTATTGTGTGATTATATACTTTGTGTTGTATTGTGTGATTATATACTTTGTGTTGTATTGTGTGATTATATACGTTGTGTTGTATGGGGCACTTTGTGTATTTATAAACTTTTGCTTCTCATAGAGGCTGTTTGTGTAGTTTTTGTATACATGTGATACTCTGTGTTGTAGTGTAAGGTGCAGGTTGTGTAGTGTGTGTGTG
>CM056059.1:10596489-10611489 GCA_029574335.1 Rana kukunoris | reverse complement strand
TGGCGGCAACCAGGTGAGGAGGACAAAGACAAGTGTGTTTTGCCTGCAGTCAGGCATGGTGGGGGGAGTGTCATGGTCTGGGGCTGCATAAGTGCTGCCGGCACTGGGGGGCTACAGATCATTAAGGGAACCATGAATGCCAACATGTACTGTGACATACTGAAGCAGAGCATGATCTCCTCCCTTCAGAGACTGGGCCGCAGGGTAGTATTCCAACATGATATCGACCCCCAAACACACCTCCAAGACCACCACTGCCTTGCTAAAGAAGCTGAGGGTAAAGGTGATGGACTGGCCAAGCATGTCTCCAGACCTAAACCCTATTGATCATCTGTGGGACATCCTCAGAGGGAAGGTGGGGGAGCGCGAGGTCTCCAACATCCACCAGCTCTGTGATGTCATCATGGAGGAGGGGAAGAGGACTCCAGTGACAACCTGTAAAGCTCTGGTGACCTCCGTGCCCAAGAAGGTCAGGGCAGTGCTGGGAAAATAATGGTGGCCACATAAAATATTAACACTTTGGGCCCAATTTGGACATTTTCACTTAGGGGTGTACTCACTTTTGTTGCCAGCGGTTTAGACATTTAATGGCTGTGTGTTGAGTTATTTTGAGGGGACGGCAAATGTACACTGTTATACAAGCTGTACACTCACTACACAACATTGTAGATACAAAGTGTAATTTCTTCAGTGTTGTCACATAAAAAGATAGAAGAAAAGATTTCCAGAAATGTGAGGGGTGTACTTACTTTTGTGAGATACTGTGTGTGTATAAAGATGGAGGAGACATTAAATATGTGATCTTGGATTTCAGATGAGCGCCTGACGGCGGATGAGATGGATGAGCAGCGCAGACAGAATATCGCCTACCAATACCTGTGTCATCTGGAGGAGGCCAAACGGTGAGGACTGAATGCCCCCTGTTATGACTTTACCAACTTTGCTCGGTGTCGGGGGGGGGGGGGTGGGGGCTGCCAGGGTCCTAGTTACCATGAACACCGGGGACCACTTGGGTCCTGGCAACAATAATAGAGTGGGTGGAAGTGCTCCAACTGACACGTCCCCTCCACTAGATGCACTTAATGAAGGGGGTGGCACCTGAGCTCAGCCATAGAAATGCCCACATATTGGGCTTCTATTGGAAGGGAGAAGAGAGGCTGGAAAGTCGGGAATAAAAGGAAATAAGGGATGTTCCTTACATTTCAGTAGTGGTTTATATTGGTTGTCAGTGGGAAGAATGCCCCTTTTTTACACTGGGGGTCAGTGGGAGGCATGCCCCTTTTCACACTTGGGGGGGTGTGAGTGGCAGGAATGCCCTTTTTTACACTGGGGGGGGGGGGTGAGTGGGAGGCATGCCCCTTTTCACACTGTGGGGGGTGTGTGTGAGTGGGAGGAATGCCTCTTTTTACACTGGGGGGTGTGTGCGGGTGGGAGGAATGCCCATTTTTACACTGTGTGGGGGGGGGGGGTGTGAGTGGGAGGAATGCCCCTTTTTTTACACTGTGGGGTCAGTGGGGAGGAATGCCCCTTTTTTTTCAGTGGGAAGCATGATTTTTTTTTTTTACACCAGTGGGGGAAGAATGCCCCCTTTCTTTTACACTGGTGGCCAGTGGGGGAAGAATGCCCCCTTTCTTTTACACTGGTGGCCAGTGGGGGAAGAATGCCCCCCCCCTTTTTTTTTACACTGGTGTCCAGTGGGAAGAATGCCCCTTTTCAAAGATGGCTATAAGGAGCATTGGTGTCAGTGGCTACCATTAATTGCTCAAAGGGCCCCTCACAACCTCCTGGAGGAACCCTGGTTGAGAACGACGGCTCTAGTTGATAGTTCGAATAGAGTGGGGAAGGGATTAGGGGTGACCCTCTTTTTTTTGTCCTGGTGACCATTGTCGCCAGTACAGAAAGTTATTGGTACCTCTCAGAACCTTGCTTTGTCTCCAGAACAGGTATAGATTGTAAATCTTCCAAATGGGGGCTCCTGTCCCAATGACGGCCATCTAAGAAGGCATTTCCCCTCCCTTCAGAGGGATTTCCTCCTACTTCTCGTTGTATCCTTCGGACAGGAATCAAAGAAAAATCTCCCCAATGGGACAGAGGAAAAAATTCTATTCTAAAATTTATCTTTTATCTGTGTGCCTCTTCGCTTTGCAGATGGATGGAATCCTGTCTAAATGAAGATCTGCCGCCTCCTACCGAACTGGAGGAGAGCCTAAGGAATGGGGTCACTCTTGCCAAGCTCGGGAACTTCTTTTCTCCGGAGCTCGTGCCGCTGAAGAAAATTTACGACATCGACCAGCTACGATATAAAGTAATTGGGGTGGGGGGGGGGGGGAATGGGTGTGGGTTTAAAATGAAAGAACACCAATCCAAACTCGGGAAATCTAGCAAGGGTCCCTCAAGGGTCAAAAAGTTGAAGGGTTTTTAGTGATTATCAGGAGCTGCACTTGGGGTTCCCAATACTGTTCTATATCGGGGGTCTCCAAACTTTCTAAACAAGGGGCCAGTTTGCTGTCCTTCAGACTTTGGGGGGCAGACTATGGACAGGGTTAGGCTTGGGAGGGAGGTGGAGGGTGCAGACTGTGGGCCGGGTTAGGCTTGGAGAGGTGGGCAGACTGTGGCCAGGGTTAGGCTTGGGGTGGGGGGGGCAGACTGTGGACAGGGTTAGGCTTGGGGAGGTGGGGCAGACTTGGCAGACTGTGGACAGGGTTAGGCCTGGTGGTCAGTGGGAGTAGAAAAATCTACATAACCACAGGGGTGCTATGTGGAGGAGGAATAGTTCCAAACAGGGCCGCCATCAGGGGGTTACAGCCGTCGCAACAGGCCAGAAGAACGCAGGACGGGTGAAGGGGAGCCGTGTTGTGCATTACAGAAACTATTTCCCAGCTTCTGCTGTTCGCGTGTCGTTGAGCTCAGACATTAAGCTCTTTACTGCCACCTCTGGCTATTATGTGCACCCCTCTTGTGATCTGTACTGTGCTTCTCAGCAACATGTCGGCTTCGTGAAAACGAGCTGGGACCAGGTAGAAAGACCTTATTTACAAGTAGGGGCTGTGAGAGAAAGGGAGGGGGCTGTTTGTGTACAGGGAGGGGCCAGAGCCTTGTGTGTTTACAGGTTTGTGAATGCAAGGAGCTTGAGTTGGGGGTGGTTGACATATATACAGGTGGGGCTGACACATATACAGGATTGAGGGGGGGGGCTGAGTGTGCCAATTAGGTAGGATGGCCTGTGGGCAAGCCCTGGGAAATGTTGATGGTCAGGCTCGGGGGGAGGGTTGGGCCAAGGCCTAAAGGTGTGTAAGGGGTCCAAAAATATCTCATAGCTGCCCTGGTTTCAAATAGTTGGTGTCAGTGGGAGGAATAGTGCCCCCCTCATTGGTGTCAGTGGGAGGAATAGTGCCCCCCTCATTGGTGTCAGTGGGAGGAATAGTGCCCCCCTCATTGGTGTCAGTGGGAGGAATGGTGCCCCCCTCATTGGTGTCAGTGGGAGGAATGGTGCCCCCCTCATTGGTGTCAGTGGGAGGAATAGTGCCCCCCTCATTGGTGTCAGTGGGAGGAATAGTGCCCCCTCATTGGTGTCAGTGGGAGGAATAGTGCCCCCCTCATTGGTGTCAGTGGGAGGAATAGTGCCCCCCTCATTGGTGTCAGTGGGAGGAATAGTGCCCCCCTCATTGGTGTCAGTGGGAGGAATAGTGCCCCCCTCATTGGTGTCAGTGGGAGGAATAGTGCCCCCCTCATTGGTGTCAGTGGGAGGAATAGTGCCCCCCTCATTGGTGTCAGTGGGAGGAATAGTGCCCCCCTCATTGGTGTCAGTGGGAGGAATAGTGCCCCCCTCATTGGTGTCAGTGGGAGGAATAGTGCCCCCCTCATTGGTGTCAGTGGGAGGAATAATACCCTGTTGTTGATGTCAGAGGTTTGAAGACCACTGGTCTAGCCCAGGGGTCTCCAAACTTTCTACACAAATGGCCAGTTTACTGTCCTTCAGACTTAAGGGGGGGGGGGGGGGGCATTGTGAGTAGAAAAGGTCCCAAGAAATAATATTTTAATGGTCATGTTTTACAGGGGGCTGGACTACATTTTCGGCACACGGATAATATCAACCATTGGAGACAAGCCATGAGCCGTATTGGTCTTCCTACGGTACGTTGGGTCATTCAACCTAGTATTGATGTATATGTTTATGTAAAGACACCGGTGAGCTGCATCAACTCTTCTCTTGGAGACTCCAAATCAGAGAGGGGCACAGAAGAAACCTTTCTGGGCAAGATTGTTAATAGCACCCAAGTACCCAGCTCCGCTCACTGGAATCACATTACAATTGATTCGCAGGGCTATGGGCCCCAGATACGGAGCTATAGCCCTATTAGCCACCCCCTAGCGACGCCACTGGCCAATACTGGATTTTGTTTTTGTGTTATAGAGGTCTTGCAATCTACTCTCCATAGCCCTGCGAATCAATTGTAATGTGATTTTTGTTACTGGGGCTTAACCTCCTCGGCTAATCCCTGTCCAACTGCTATTCTGGTGTCCAATGAGACTTCATTTTGATGGGTAAAAGTGCTGTCATTGGGGGTGCCAGTTTGTGTGGCTTAGGCTTCAAGATAGGCCCTGTTTAAAGTGAAGCTAAATCAAAGGGGGGCGCAAAAAGCCCCTTTGCCTGATAAAGTTAATAGCAGCATCTTGTGATGTCTTTTCTTTGTCCAATCTATCGGCAAAATCCGAACCCTTCCACCCATTCAACCCAAAAACCCTTTCTAGGCCCTTTGGGCTCCCGTGCCTCTTCCAGTAAGACCAGTGACCCACCACTGCAGCCCAGAACCCTTTGCCGACCCTTGTGCCATCACCATGCCACCGCTGGAGTCTCCAGGACCCTATGAGGACCCCACCAACAGACTCCATGGGAGGTGCCTATGCACTTCATGAAGATACCTCTAGTAGATGAGACCAATGACCCACCAGTGTAGTCCATGTCCCTTCACCGCCTCTTGTGATCACCATGCAACCGCTGAAGTCTCGAGAACCCCACCAACAGACGTCATGGAAGGTACCCTTGCATCTGACGAAGAAACTTCTTCCATTAGGTTAGACCAATGACCCACCACAGCATTCCAAGCCACTTCGCTGCCTTGTGCCATTACTATACCACCGCTGGAGTCTCCAGGACCCTGTGAGTATCCCACCAACAGACTCCATAGGAAGTGCCTATGCATTCGATGAAGGAACCTCTTCCAGTAGATAAGACCAATGACCCACTAGCATAGTCCAGGCTCCTTTGCTGCCCCCTTGTGACATCACCATGCCAACACTGGAGCCTTTAGGACCCTGTGAGAACCCCACAAACAAACTCCATGGGAAGTGCCCATAAACCTGATGAAGGAACCTCTGCCAGTAGACGAGACCAATGACCCACCAGTCCAGGACAGTGTAGTCCAGGCCCCTTCACCACCTCTTGTGATCACCATGCAACTGCTGAAGTCTCGAGAACCCCATTGTCAGACTTAATGGGAAGTACTTTTGCACCTGACCAAGGAATCTCTTCCAGTAGATGAGCGTGGACTGCATTGGTGGGTCATTGGTCTTATCTACTGGAAGAGATTCCTTGGTCAAGTGCAAAAGTACTTCCCATTAAGTCTGACAGTGGGGTTCTGGAGACTTCAGCAGTTGCATGGTGATCACAAGAGGTGATGAAGGGGCCTGGACTACACTGGTGGGTCATTTGGTCTCATCTACTGGCAGAGGTTCCTTCATCAGGTGCAAAGGGACTTCAAATGGAGTGTGTTGGTAGGGTCCTGGAGACTCCAGCGGTGACATGGTGATGTCACAAGGGGCAGCAAAGAAGCCTGGACTGCACTGGTGGATCATTGGTCTTCTTTGCTGCCCCTTGTGACATCACCATGTCACCGCAAGAGTCTCCAGGACCCAGTGAGGACCCCACCAACACACTCCATTTGAAGTCCCTTTGCACCTGATGAAGGAACCTCTTCCAGTAGATAAGACCAATGATCCACCAGTGTAGTCCAGGCCCCTTCACCACCTCTTGTTATCTCACCATGCAACCGCTGGAATCTCCAGGACCCTGTGAGTACCCCACCAACAAACTCCATGGGAAGTGCCCATGTACCTGATGAAGGAACCTCTTCCATTAGATAAGACCAATGACCCACCAGTGTAGTTCAGGCTTTTTTACCACCTCTTGTGATATCGCAATGCAACCGTTGAGGTCTTTAGAACCCCACCGACAGACGTCATGGAAAGTACCCTTGCACCTGGCCAAGAGACTTCTTCCAGTAGATTAGACCAATGACCCACCACAGCATTCCAAGCCACTTAGCCGCCCCTTGAGACATTACCATGCCACCTCTGGAGTCTCCAGGACCCCGTGAGCACCCCCACCAACAGACTCCACGGGAAGTGCCCATGCACCCGACAAAGAAACCTACCACTACTGCAGAACGGATGAGGCTTGAAATGTGTTGCATCACCATGGATTCAGGTGAGTTTTTGGGCAATCTAGAGCGAGAGAGATTAATTTTATATTTAATTTGGGTGTTATTGTTTTTTGGAGGGGTTGTCCTGGCCAGATTTGAGCTTTAAAAATTGAGAGGTTCTGTTTAAACTGTCTAGCTGTACTTTTTTTTTTTATATATTTATTTTTTTCTAAAATGTTTTTCTACCTTTTTCGGTTGCAGCTTTTCCAACCTGAAACAACTGATATTTACGACAAGAAAAACATGCCGCGCGTTGTGTATTGCATTCACGCTCTCAGGTGAGCCCCAATAAGACCATCTACGCAGGGCCGTTTGAAGGAATTTGGGGGCCCCAAGCTAAATGGGGGGGGCCCCCAAGCACCCCCCGCATGCAAAGCCTACGTTAGCGCTACACACTTTTTTTTTTCTTTTTCTATTCTTACCTCCCCTTCTTCCCTGTGGGCTGTCGCTGTAGCGTGGCTAAGCTCCTCTTCCCCAGTCCCCTATCGGTTAGTGCCCAGGCTGGGTCGGGTACCATGCGGTACAGGAGATTCAGTTTCCTGTCTTCCCGGCCGGACTGAAAGGAAGTGAGCACTCAGTGTGCACTCCCTGTCAGTCTGGCCGGGAACAGGAAACTGAATGTCCTGTACCACGCGCGGTACCTGGCCGGACTGACAGGACTCCAGGAGGAAGGAAGAGGAGCTTGTCCACGCTACATCCTGGGAAGGGAAAGTTGGGGGCCCCAGGCCAGTTCGGGGCCCCAAGCAATTGTTTGTTTTGCCTGTGCTGTAGCGACGGGCCTGCATCTACGATGCATTCATGTCAATTAGGAGAATTGGAGCTGCCGATCTGTAGCTTCTGCATATGATTAATTGCACAGGCCTCTATTTAAATGTATAAGCTGTGATTGAGAGAGCCAGGGGAAGATGTACTTTCAGTTCTTCCACAGTTGAAGGTGTTAATATATTTCGAAATTTCCTAATTATCTATTGATATAAAATTTGCTGTGCCTGAAGTACAGCCATCTGGAAGAATTGCCTTTATAATATTTTGATATGTTTATTTCCAATGAGTGTCGGCTCCATCTGTAAAAAAAAGAAAGGTTAGGAGCCAGAAAGCCCCGCCCTGCCAAGGCGGGCCCACGCCGGCTGGTAATTGAGGCCGCGGCCCTTCTGCAGGCCTAAGCTTCCTTTCTTGTCGCAATTGCGACTGGGCGCCCAGGTTTTGTCGAGCCCTGCCTTAGACGACCGTCTAATTAAAGAGCCGCCTCTGTCTCTGGAGAGAAATGAAAATGGCTGCATCGACGCTCCCCATCCAACCTGATGGAGCTTGAGATGCCCTACAAAGAAGAATGGGAGAAACTGCCCAGAAATAGGTGTGCCGAGCTTGTAGCATCATACTCAAAAAGATCTTGGTTGTAACGAGTAGTTATTTGAGTTACTGTTGCCTTTTTATCATCTGGAACCAGTCTGCCCCATTCTCCTCTGACATCAACAAGGCATTTTCCTCCACACAACTGCTGCTCACTGGATATTTTCTCTACATATTAAGAGGCGGGATCTGGCCAGGACCAACCCATAAAATGGGTGTAATTGGGCAGTTCCGGCATAGAGTTGGGGTCTGGGCAGGACCAACCCATAAAGTGGGTGTGCCCACCAGTGGGCAGGTGACTGTGGACAGGTCCCTGGTCTGCAAATGCGCAAATTGGGCTGGCTGTGGGTGGCCCCCACATATTTCGAGGCGGGGTCTGGGCAGGACCAACCCATAAAGTGGGTGTGCCCACCAGTGGGCAGGTGACTGTGGACAGGTTCCTGGTCTGCACATGCGCAAATTGGGCTTGCTGTAGGTGGCCCCCACTAATTTCGAGGCGGGGTCTGGGCAGGACCAACCCATAAAGTGGGTGTGCCCACCAGTGGGCAGGTGACTGTGGACAGGTCCCTGGTCTGCACATGCGCAAATTGGGCTGGCTGTGGGTGGCCCCCACATATTTCGAGGCGGGTCTGGGCAGGACCAACCCATAAAGTGGGTGTGCCCACCAGTGGGCAGGTGACTGTGGACAGGTCCCTGGTCTGCACATGCGCAAATTGGGCTGGCTGTGGGTGGCCCCCACATATTTCGAGGCGGGTCTGGGCAGGACCAACCCATAAAGTGGGTGTGTCCACCAGTGGGCAGGTGACTGTGGACAGGTCCCTGGTCTGAAAATGCGCAAATTGGGCTGGCTGTGGGTGGCCCCCACTTATTTCGAGGCAGGGTCTGGGCAGGACCAACCCATATGGGCAGGACCAACCCATAAAGTGGGTGTGATCATCGGTCCCAGCAATATTTATGGGACAATAAATATGGAACCAACCCATAAAGTAGGCGTGATTTGGGCGTGTCCACCCTGAAAGTGGGCGGACAAAATGCCTGAAATGTTCCTGTTTGTTTTTGTTTTGTTTTTTATATTAGGAACTTTTTTTTTTTAAGGAAGAATAAATGCAATCCCCCCCCCCCCCCCACCAACAGTGATCTGACAACACTGCCTCTGCCGTGCTGGGAATCCAAGAAGCCTTGTAAGCCCTGACCAGTGCTTCCCTACTGGACTACAGAACTTCTCCCTATGGTATGGGGATGAGGAGAGGGGAAGATGTTCTGTAGTCCAAGGTAAGCCCTGGTCAGGACCTTGTCAGCTCACTACAAATGCAGGGCTGTCGGCTTATTACAGGAAGAAAGGAGCTCACTGGATTTTTGGCAGACCAACAATCATTATGGACATTTTTAGTGGGCAAATGTGCATGTAAACCAAGAACGAAAGACCGGAGTTCCGCTTTAAGCTGTATGTTGTTTTCTCTTTGCAGTCTTTACTTATTCAAGCTGGGGCTGGCTCCTCAGATCCAGGACTTGTACGGCAAAGTGAATTTTACAGGTAAGCTCTTCCACCATCCCTGCTGGGTTTATTTTATTGCGGGGGAAGATCTCACTGTTTGGGGTATCCAAGGCATAGGAGACGTCAAGGGCTGACTTGGCCCACCATGCCCAACCTAAAAAAATAAACATTCCAGGGGGAGTGAAAAGGGTTTTCATTTAAATGCCCTATGGCAAAGATGCTGATTCCTGTATTGTAACCTGCAGAGGAGGAGATCAACAACATGAAGTGTGAGCTGGACAAGTATGGCTTACAGATGCCGGCTTTCAGCAAAATCGGAGGAATCCTGGCCAATGAGCTGTCTGTGGATGAAGCAGCAGGTAAGAGCCTCGGCTGCAGGTGGACATTTGTATTTTTAGGGGGGGTTTGATATCGAGTCTTGTTGAATGTGTCTTGTACAGCGGGGAGCTGTACATGACACCTTTTTATTTATTTTTTTTTTATTTTTTTATATATATTCTTACCAACAATGTAAGGGGGGGGGGGGATTTGTATATAAAAATTAAAAATATTTTTTTTTTTTATAATATATATTTTATATTCTTACTAAAAATGTAAGTGTGTGTGTGTGAATATATAGATATATCTATTATAACATAAAAATATAAATATTTATATACATATCTTCTTGGCGTGTAGGTTTTTTTTTGTAGTCAGAAACAGCTTTGACTACAATACATCAAAAAAATAAAAAAAAATAAAAAAGATATGTAAGAGTATAAAAAAATGTATAATTTGTATTTTTTTTGTCCTGTTGAGCTTGTCCTGTACAGCTCCCCCCCCCTTTTTTTTTTTTTTTTCCTAGGATTTAAATTGGTAAAACACATATACATTATTATTATAGTTTTTTTTTTTTGTACTTGACCTTTTTACCACTTTTTTTTTTTTTTTCTTGCTATAAATTTAATAATAAAAAAAAAAAGTATGCAAGTGTATAATGTTTGTGTGTGTGTGAGAGAGATATCTCTATCTCTCTCTCTCTCTCTCACACACACACACACACACACACACACACACACACACACACACACACACATTATACACTTGCATACTTTTTTTTTTATTATTAAATTTATAGCAAGGAAAAAAAAAATGGTAAAAAAGGTCAAGTACAAAAAAATAAAAATAAATTTTATAATAATAATGTATATGTGTTTTACCAATTTAAATCCTAGGGGAAAAACGAAAGAAGAAGGGGGGAGCTGTACAGGACAAGCTCAACAGGACTAAAAAAAAAAAAATATATATACATTTTTTTATACTCTTACAAATCCTTTTTTATTTATTTTTTATTTTTTTTGATGTATTGTAGTCAAAGCTGTTTCTGACTACAAAAAAAAAAAAAAACCTACACGCCAAGAAGATATGTATATAAATATTTATATTTTTATGTTAGAAAAGGTCAAGTACAAAAAAGAAACAAAAAAAAAAAAAACCTTTTTTTAAATGATATATAATAATATTGCCAGATTCTTGTAGGGTGGCGTATCTTCGAGCGGGGCGTAGCATATCCTATTTACGGCGCCGCAAGTTTGGACGTAAGTGGGGTTTTCTCAAAGCACTTGCGTCCTAAGTTACGGCGGCGTAGCGTAAATGAGCCGGCGTAAGCCCGGGTAATTCAAATGTGGATGAGGCGTGCGTGTTTTATGGAAATGAATCATGACCCCACGTTTTTTAGGCTTTTTTCGAACGTCCGTGGACGTATCCCAGTGCGCATGCTCAAAAATACTCATTGGATTCGACGTGAACGTGACTTACGCAAACCCCTATTCGCGAATGATTTACGTAAACGACGTAAAATACGCAGAACGGGCGCATGTACGTTCGTGAATCGGTGTATCTAGCTCATTTGCATATTCGACGCGTAAATCGACGGAAGCGCCACCTAGCGGCCAGTGTAAATATGCAACTAAGATACGACGGCATAAGAGACTTACACTGGTCGTATCTAAGCAAAATTCCGGCGTATCTTGTTTTCTGAATACAGAAAATAGATACGCCGACGTGTGTGTGTGTTTGTTTTTTATTTTTTTTGTGCTTGATTCTTTTGTGACCCAAGACCATTGCTACCCAGATGCCCATTCCAAATTTATAACCATCCGCATGTACCAAAAGCTCTGACTAGATTTCATAATTTTTTATACTTGCATACTATATCAATTTTTTTTTTATGACATAAGATTTTGTTTGCACCATTTTAATAAGAGAAAAAAAAAACACTGCCCTGATTTTAACCACTTCGGGTCCGCGCCATTGACAAAATACGTCAACAGCGCGGACCTGAGGCGCCGGGGTCACGTCTTTGGAAGTGATGTATTTGTAATTTCCCACCCAGTGGCGCGGCGGGGAAAAACAGTCCCGTCGCATTACCGAGGATTCGATGCATGTACCCGGCGGCCGCGGTGTCCGTCAGGTACACGCGATCGGCGGTGACAGAGCAGGGACGTGGAGCTGTGTGTGTAAACACACAGCTCCACGTCCTGTCAGGGAAAGAGGAGACCGATCTGTGTCTCTTGTACATAGAGACACAGCATAGGTCACCTCCCCCAGTCACCCCCCTCCCCCCACACAGTTAGAACTCACCCAGGCAATACATTTAACCCCTTCCTCACCCCCTAGTGTTAACCCCTTCAATGCCAGTCACATTTATACAGTAATTAGTGCATATTTATAGCACTGGTCGCTGTATAAATGTGAATGGCGCCAAAAATGTGTCAAAAGTGTCCGATGTGTCCGCCGTAATGTCACAGTCCCAATAAAAATCGCAGATCGCCGCCATTACTAGTAAAAAAAAAAATATAAAAAAAAAATCATAATTCTGTCCCCTATTTTGTAGGCGCTATAACTTTTGCGCAAAGCAGTCACTTATTGTGATATTTTTTTTTTTTTTTTTTACAAAAATATGTAGAATAATACGTATCGGCCTTAACTGAGAAAAAAAATTAGTTTTTTTTTGTTTTTTTTTTAAATTGGGATATTTATTATAGCAACAAGTAAAAAAAATATTTATATATTTTTAAATAGTCTCACTTTTTTTGTTTATAACGCAAAAAATAAAAACCGCAGGGGTGATCAAATACCACCAAAAGAAAGCTCTATTTGTGGGGAAAATAAGGACGCCAATTTTGTTTGGGAGCCACGTCGCACGACCGCGCAATTGTCAGTTAAAGCGACGCAGTGCCGGAAGCTAAAATTTCGCCTGGGCACGAATGGGGTTTATGTGCCCAGTAAGCAAGTGGTTAATAATATAGTATGACAAATGCATTACTTTTTTTTTTTTAATAATATAATAATAGTGCAACTGTATTGGACAGTTACAATGTTAAATACTGTATATAAAACTACAGCCTGAAGGTGGCAGTGTTCGGCTGTAACACTTTACTTTTTTTTTTTTATCATTGAAGCTTCCAAGCTGCATGTGGCTAATATGTCAGAGCTGACTAAGTGATCCTAGGATTGGGAACCGTTTTGATTGGTTCCTAATAGTCTGGGATTTTGATGCTCACTTGACAGCCAGAATTTAGAGCCAGAAGCCACAGAAAGTGTCCAAAAAGGAAAACGTATAATAACGTACCTTCCTTGGCTTCATGCTGTGTAGGATGAATAAAACCGATTGCAGGTGGGAATTTGTTAAACGGATGGTTCTGTCCTGGGTGGAGATATGGTTGGGTTTGTTATGCCGCCCTGTACTTTTTTTGGGGTAGAGGTCCATTTTAACTCTAGTTTCTTTTTCTTGTACAAAGAGTTTTATTGAAAAAACACATCAACATAAAAAAAAAGAAAGGAATACAAATGAAACAGCAGTGGTGGACACACCGTGAGCTATCATAGAAAGAACTGGAGGCGACAAAAAAAAAGAAAAAAAGGTAGTCCATAGATTTGAAAGCAATCCAGCACTTAGGAATCCAGAGGAGAATCCGGAAGACCAGCAATAGAATGTCCCCATCTCAAGTAGCCTGCTAAGTTGAACTAATGCTATTTTAGTGAACAAACCGGTGAACACACGGGAGTAAATGCATGACTTGAAAGCAAAATAGAGATTCGGTGCATAACAGTACAAAAAATTAAAAAAGATTAAAACTGGCACATAGCAGAGGATAGCATTATCCAAAAAGTAAAATAAACAAACAATACGTCATGTGTCCAAGACCAACAGGACCAAGCCTGTGGGTCCGAGCCACAAAGAAGGAAGAAAAGGAGGAGGAGGGGGAAAGAGAACCAGCTAGAAAGAGAGCATGAACAAGCAGCATTGAAGAGAAAGAGGAAGAGAGAAAAGAGAAGGAAAAGAAAAGAAAAGGAGGGGGTCCACGGGGCTGGGGGAACAGAGGTTCATCAAAGAGAAAGTAGTGTTGGGTCAAATCGCGAGGGGTGGTTGTAAGCCACCCATGGTTGCCACACCCGGAGGAATTTATCGTGGTTATCTGCTAACACTGCAGTAAGTTTCTCATTAACCATAATATCATTAATGCAGTTTTTAACTGCTTCAAAGCTGAGGGCCGGGGTCTTCCAGGTCCTTGCTATGGTCAATTTAGTTGCAGTAAAAACATGCGCCGTCAACTGGCGTTCAGGGCGGAGAAGCTCCGTGATCGGTTTCCATAAGAGGGCCTCAAATGGATCCCTCCTTAAGTTGGTATTAAAGAGGTTGCGGAGCAACGCATAAACTCTAACCCACAATCTGCATACCCTGGGGCAGGTCCAATTAACTCTAGTTTCTTTTTATACCAATCCTCTGATTTTAATATGTGATGAGTAAAATCTTTAATGTGAAGGTGCTGTGCCTTTTTTTTTTTTTTTAGTCCATGCAGCTGTCATCGCTATCAATGAAGCCGTGGACAGAGGCGTGATGCAGGACACCATGGCCGCCCTGAGGAACCCCAACGCCATGCTGGTGAACCTGCAGGAGAAGCTGGTGGCTGTGTACCAGGAGCTTCTCTACCAAGCCAAGTCTACCAAGATGGCAAACACACGTAACAAGGCAAGAACACCAACCTTCACCTAATAGGGCGGTCTACTTTATCCATAGTTTCGTAAAGTATCCTCGTAGACCTCTCAATAGTTGAGGAAGTTCAGCCAAACTTCTTTTGTGGTCTTGGATGAAGGGATGGAATCTTTCATAGATCAGGGAGATTGCTCCTCTCCAATCACTTCCATCCTGGTGACTACACGGGAAGCTAGAGGGAATATAACCAAAGAGGATACAGATAGCCGTGAGAACGCCAATCGCCAATATGGGCTTAGGGGAGAAATGGTCTAACCATTCTTCACCCAATCCCATTTTGATTGATGCTCACCTTTTTTATAAAAGATAAGCAAGGCTCTTCTACAAGATTTAAGGCTTTCAGACTATCATGACCACTTACCATGAAGAAGACCCCATTTTTTTGATTGATCTTTAGCTCTGCATGGTTTTTGAGTAGCTTGTCCCTCTGTCATGGTTGTGGATCTTGGAGATTTTTTTTCCCAAGAGCTCGAAGAACTAGTGTGCCTCCAATTCCAACAGCATGGAGAACTAGTGTACCCTCCAATTCCAAGAGCTTGGAGAACTAGTGTACCCTCCCATTCCAAGAACTTTGGAGAACTAGTGTACCCTCCCATTCCAAGAACTTTGGAGAACTAGTGTACCCTCCCATTCCA
>CM056059.1:10546441-10591389 GCA_029574335.1 Rana kukunoris | reverse complement strand
GGGATATCTGGTGTGTAGAGGGGTCAGAGTGCTGGGGGGATATCTGGGGTGTTGTAGAGGGGGTCAGAGTGCTGGGGGGATATCTGGGGTGTAGAGGGGGGTCAGAGTGCTGGGGGATATCTTGGGTGTAGAGGGGTCAGAGTGCTGGGGGGATATCTGGGGTTCTGGGGTGTAGAGGGGTCAGAGTGCTGGGGGGATATCTGAGGTGTAGAGAGGGTCAGAGTGCTGGGGGGATATCTGGGGTGTATAGAGGGGTCAGAGTGCTGGGGGGATATATGGGGGTGTAGAGGGGTCAGATTTCTGGGGGGATATCTGGGGTGTAGAGGGGTCAGAGTGCTGGGGGGATATCTGGGGGTGGTGTAGAGGGGTCAGAGTGCTGGAGGGGGATATATGATGGGTGTAGAGGGGTCAGAGTGCTGGGGGGATATCTGTGGGTGTAGAGGGGTCAGAGTGCTGGGGGGGGATATATGGGGTGTAGAGGGTCTAGAGGGGGGTCAGGAGTGCTGGAGGGGATATCGGGTGGTGTAGATAGAGGGGTCAGAGTGCTGGGGGGGGATATCTGGGGTTGATTGACGGGGTCAGAGTGCTGGGGGGATATCTGGGGTGTAGAGGGGTCAGAGGTGCTGGGGGGATATCTTGGGTGCAGAGGGGTCAGAGTGCTGGGGAATGATATCTGGGGTGTAGAGGGGGGTCAGAGTGCTGGGGGGATATCTGGGGTGTAGAGGGGTCAGAGTGCTGGGGGGATATCTGGGGTGTAGGGGGGGTCAGAGTGCTGGGGGGATATCTGGGGTGTAGAGGGGTCAGAGTGCTGGGGGGATATCTGGGGTGGTGTAGGGGGTCAGAGTGCTGGGGGGGATATCTGGGGTGTAGAGGGGTCAGAGTGCTGGGGGGATATCTGGGGTGTAGAGGGGTCAGAGTGCTGGGGGGGATATCTGGGGTTGTAGAGGGGTCAGAGTGCTGGGGGGATATGGGGGTATTGGGGTGTGGGGTCAGAGTGCTGGGGGGATATCTGGGGTGTAGAGGGGTCAGAGTGCTGGGGGGATATCTGGGGTGTAGAGGGGTCAGAGTGCTGGGAGGATATCTGGGTGTTGAGGGGTCAGAGTGCTGGGGGGATATCTGGGGTGTAGAGGGGTCAGAGTGATGGGAGGATATCTGGGGTTGTAGAGGGTGTCAGAGTGCTGGGAGGATATCTGGGGTGTAGATGGGTCAGAGTGCTGGGAGGATATCTGGGGTGTAGAGGGGTCAGAGTGCTGGGGGGATATCTGGGGTGTAGAGGGGTCAGAGTGCTGGGAGGATATCTGGGGTGTTGAGGGGTCAGAGTGCTGCGGGGATATCTGGGGTGTTGAGGGGTCAGAGTGCTGGGGGGATATCTGGGGTCCTGGGCTGCCATTGGACAACTGTTCTGTCTATCATAGGGGGCGGGACTTTGTATTAAAGAGGCCGCCATGTAAACAGGAGATTCTCCCCCTCCCTGTCTCCTTCGAGGCTGCAGGTGGGCATGGATTAGGCTGAACTGGGGCAATGGTGTGGCTGCAGTCATGGCATATATCCAAATAACACGCCCAACCTCATCCCTTCACCACACACAGCCACAAAGGCAAGAGAATTCTTGTTGGGCAGTGTATTAGTGCTCGGAGGAACACGCTTAATGGTTCAAAGAATGTCAGGCAAAATAGTCGGGGGGGGGGGGTCCTTATCCACCGGGGGGGGATTATTCGGATTCACACTGCTGCTCTCTTTTCTGGTTGCAGTGGAGGTATAGCTACGGTTTTTGCATGTACTGTATTTTTGTTTTTAGCAATAAAATTCAAAATGTGAAAATACTATTTTTTGGGGGGGAGGAGGGGGGGGGGGGGTTATATTATTTTTATTTTATTTTTATTTTTCAAAATGTGAAACTATAATCTTCTTTCTATGGCTGGTGCTATGTCTCCATCTTGTGGTAGTAAATGGAAATGCAGATTAGACCGAGAATACAACTGACCATAGCTGGAAGGCGACCATCCGGCAAAACCATGCTGCACAGTCTGGACGGACCAGGTCTCCGGGTGACGTGGACCCTTGGGGCGGGCTGTGTTCTTGCAGTAATTTCTTTTCTTCCTATAAGTTAGCACAGCTTTTCTCAACCTTTTCAACAAAGGAGCCCTTGGAACAGTGGCGGCTGGTGCTCAACATTTTTTAAAAAGTAAAAAAATTAAAAAAAATTGCAGCCTCACTGTGTCCATCAAACGCAGCCACTGTGCCATCAATTGTCACCACAGTGCCATGCCATCAAACACAGCCACTGAATACCTCCCAACCATCCCAGATTTCGCAGGACTGTCCCGTGATTCGCGGTAAATCCTGCGGTCCCGCATTTCTGCGGCAACCCCCCAACAACTCCGATCCGCGAACCCCCCCCCCGCTCAACTCAGATCCGCCGAGCTACTTCGAAATACTACTTTAAAATGTTGGGAGGTATGCCACTGTGCCATCAATTGTCACCGCTGTGCCATGCCATTAAACGCAACCACTGTGCCATCAATTGTCACCACTGTGCCATGCCATCAAACGCAGCCACTGTGCCCATCACTTGTCACCACTGTGCCATGCCATCAAACGCAGGCCACTGTGCCCATCACTTGTCACCACTGTGCCATGCCATCAAACACAGCCACTGTGCCCATCAATTGTCCCCACTGTGCCATGCCATTAAACGCAACCACTGTGCCATCAATTGTCACCACTGTGCCATGCCATTAAACGCAACCACTGTGCCATGCCATTAAACACAACCACTGTGCCATCAATTGTCACCACTGTGCCATGCCATCAAACGCAGCCACTGTGCCCATCAATTGTCACCACTGTGCCATGCCATCAAACGCAGCCACTGTGCCCATCAATTGTCCCCACTGTGCCATGCCATCAAACGCAGCCACTGTGCCCATCAATTGTCACCACTGTGCCATGCCATCAAACACAGCCACTGTGCCATCAATTGTCCACCACTGTGCCATGCCATCAAATGCAGCCACTGTGCCATCAATTGTCACCACTGTGCCATGCCATCAAATGCAGCCACTGTGCCATGCCATCAAATGCAGCCACTATGCCATCAATTCACACCACTGTGCCATGCATTCAAACGCAGCCACTGTGCCCCTCAATTGTCGCCACTGTGCCTATTGTCACCACTGTGCCCATTGATGCCACTGTGCCCTTTGTCACCGCTGTGCCCTTTGTCGCCGCTGTGCCCTGTAAAATGCACTTATCTTTCTCCTTCCATGTCCCTCGATGTCTTCTTCCACCTTGGTGACGCTTCAGCCAATCAGGTTAACGATAACCAGAATCGGTGAACCTGATTGGCTGAGATGTCCGTCAGTCTTATCCAAGGAACGCACCGCCCGTACGTTCCGAGGATAAACATCCGGGAGCCGAGGGCTGTACTCGGAAAGCACTTCCGCACAGCCAACCAGCTGCCGTTATTCAGGTGGTCGGCGCTCAATGTTCAATGGCCATCTGAATAGACCAGCGGCAGCTGGCAACAATAACATACATTCACGCAATGCATGAATGTATGTTATTTCAGTGGCGTTGTGGAGCCAGAGGAGGCAGCACTCTAGCGCCCTCTATAGATGGACCGCCACTGCCTTGAAATAACTTCCTAGGGTCTTCCCAGGGAACCGTGGCAAAAAATGACTATACCTACAACTCATGATACATCAGGGGTGTTGCTAGGCGGGTGTGGGGGGTGTGGGCCGCACCCGGGTGACACCCGTCAGAGGGGTGACACCAATGGGTAGCAGCACCTCTAACACCGCCCGCTGCCCTGATTAGTTGTGCCTCATGCCGCTGTGTACCTCAGCGGCGCGGACCGAAGCCACCTCCTTCTCTCTGCATCCTCAGAGGAGGAGGAGGAGCCTGCTTTTGAGGGACACACAGTGTGTGTATCTGTCAGTGCTGTTCTGAGGTATGTAAGTGGGCGTCTATACTGCTGGGAGGGTCTGTAATGCTGGGGGGTCTGCACTAGGGGTTGTCTGTGCTGAGGGGATATGTACTGAGGGGGAGTCTGTAATGCTGGGGGGTCTGCACTAGGGGGGGTGTCTGTGCTGGGGGGATCTGTACTGAGGGGGAGTCTGTAATGCTGGGGGGTCTGTATTGAGGGGTGTCTTCCCTGAGTTGGGGGGGTCTGTACTTATTGGGGGTGTCTGTACTGAGGTGGGGGTGTCTGTGTACTGAGGTGGGGGTGTCTGTACTGATGGGGGGTCTGCACTTGGGTGGGGGGTGTCTTTTCCTAACGGGGGTCTGCACTGAGGTGGGGGGTGTCTGTACTGAGTTGGGGGGGGGGTCGGCACTGAGGTGGGGGGTGTCTGTTACTGATTTGGGGGGTCGGCCACTGAGGTGGGGGGTTGTCTTTACTGATGGGGGTCTGCACTATCTGTACTGATGGGGGGGGTCTGCACTAATGGAGGGGTCTATACTGAGGGAGGGGGTCTATATTGATGGAGGGGGTCTTTACTTAGTGGGGGGTCTGTACTGAGAGAGGGAGTCTGTACTTGGAGGGGGGTCTGTACTTGGTGAGGTCTGTAGTTAGTGGAGGGGGTCTGTAGTTAGTGGAGGGGGGTCTGTGGTTAGTGGAGGGGGGTCTGTACTGCGGAAGGGGGGGAGGAACCCCCAGACTCCACGGAACCCTGGCTGAGAAACCCCAACCTCAGCGTGTGTGTAAAGGGCGTCCGGGTGGATTCGGTTGCCGCCTGAACAACTCAAAATCCCAAGCAAACCAAAAATTGGTCAAGCAACTCAAATGCAATTCATGAAAGCACCATGGCAAACGCAACTCAACACTACTGAGCCTGGAGTGGGTGTAAAAATGTCTGTGCGCAAACTCCACCCCCCCCCCCCCGCACCCCATCCCACCCCTCCCCCGCACCGGCACAGATTTAGATAAACCACGTGCTTTATGTGCATGAGAACATCTGTGCTCAGGCCGCGTTACACCAAACCCCGCAGGGAACTTCCAGGTTACGGAGTTCTTCTTCTGTTTTTTGAAGGAGATATTTTACAAATAAAAAGTACCTTGTACAGTCCATTGAAGATAAAAATGACTTGGGGGGGGGGGGGGATTAGATTGTAAGCTCCTCTGGTGCAAGATCCTGATGTGATTGGTTCAGTTTCCTATATACAGCACTGTGGTATATGTCGGACCTATATATATATAATAATAATTGTGTGTGCCGGGGGGGGGGGGGCATTAGAGTGTAAGGTCCTCTGGACACAGTGGACACAATAACCCCCAGCATTGGTGCCAGTGGCAGTAATTATAACCCCCAGCACAGATGTGAGTGATGACAATAGAATACCCCAACATTGGTACCAGTGGTACAATAATACCCCTAGCGTTAGTATCAGTGAATGTGATTAAAAAAAAAGTGGTGGCAGTGGCAGTAAGCATAACCCCCATTGGTGCCAGTGGACACAATAATAACCCCCAGCCTTGGTGTCACTGATGACAATAATAACCCTCAGCAGACCCAGGAACTCGGCACAGGGATGGTGGGAACCCCTCATAATGGGCACAGCAGGTGTACAGACCTGGGAACTCGGCACAGGGATGGTGGGAACCCCTCATAATGGGCACAGCAGGAGTACAGACCCGGGAACTCAGCACAGGGATGGTGGGAACCCCTCATAATGGGCACAGCAGGAGTACAGACCTGGGAACTCAGCACAGGGATGGTGGGAACCCCTCATAATGGGCACAGCAGGAGTACAGACCTGGGAACTCAGCACAGGGATGGTGGGAACCCCTCATAATGGGCACAGTGGGTGTACAGACCCGGGAACTCAGCACAGGAATGGTGGGAACCCCTCATAATGGGCATGGCAGGTGTTCAGACCTGGGAACTCAGCACAGGGATGGTGGGAACCCCTCATAATGGGCACAGCAGGTGTACAGACCCAGGAACTCGGCACAGGGATGGTGGGAACCCCTCATAATGGGCACAGCGGGTGTACAGACCCGGGAACTCAGCAGGGGATGGTGGGAACCCCTCATAATGGGCACAGCAGGTGTACAGACCCGGGAACTCAGCACAGGGATGGTGGGGAACCCCCTCAATGGGCACAGTGGTTGTACAGCGACCCTGGAGAACTCAGCTACAGGGATGGTGGGGAAACCCCTCATTAATGGCACAAGCAGTGTGTACAGACCGGGGGAACTCAGCACAGGGATGGTGGGAACCCTCATAATGGGCACAGCAGGTGTACAGACAGGGGGGAACTCAGCACAGGGATGGTGGGACCCCTCATAATGGGCACAGCAGGTGTGATAAGTACCCGGGAGGAATCAGCATCAGGGATGGTGGGAACCCCTCATAATGGGCCACAACAGCAGGTGTACAGACCCGGGAACTCAGGGGGACGGGGATGGTGGGAACCCCTCATGATGGGCACAGCAGGTGTACAGACCCGGGCGGGAACTCAGCACAGGGATGGTGGGAACCCCTCATGATGGGCACAGCAGGTGTACAGACCCGGGAACTCAGCACAGGGATGGTGGGAACCCCTCATAATGGGCACAGCAGGTGTACAGACCCGGGAACTCAGCACAGGGATGGTGGGAACCCCTCATAATGGGCACAGCGATGAATGTGAAGATGTTGGGCCAATGAAGCCAAGAGCGTCAAATCTCGTAGTGATTAAACAATGGGCAATATATTCCTTCATCACTCTACAGACGCCCCCCCAGGAGAAGATTCCAGTGGAAAGTATGACCGCCGCTCGCTTTTTGTAATTAAATGTCACTTTGTTTTTTCTTCTTCCTTCATAACTGTTGAAAACAGCAACACCCATCTGTCGGATCTCGTGTTTTCATCTGAAGGGTGGGGGTGGGGGTGGGGGGGTGGTTTCCTCTGACATCCTCGGCGTCTTTGAACTGCGCTGAGTAAGCGCGTTCAGGAAGGTGGAGAATGCGCGCAATTTTTTTTAGATCTGAGATGCTTACAGGGGGGGGGGGAGGGGGGGTTACCGCCGCAGTTTGGAGTTTCTTTGGCGATAACCTGAGAGATGTTCCAGTAATGTTTATTATGAAAGTAAAAACAATCTAATTATATACCTAATAGTCACAGATCTAATCTATATATAGCTGTCCATCCAGTCCTGAGTTTTACACAGCTCTGCCATACAGCACATGCCCGTCCTTCCTACAGCCTTTGACTGGACAGTGAAAGGACTGATGAGCTCATCTCTCTGTCACTCTGCTCTCTCCTCCTATCAGCAGCAGGGGGCAAGAAGGGAAGCTGCCCTGGGCGCAATGGTTTACTGTAGGCATGGGGGGGCCTTCCTTCTGTTACAAGGCTGACAGGAGTAGTGACAGAGGCAGTCATTTTGAAAAGCGAGTGGCTGCTGGGGGCGTAGAGTCCCCTACGATTGCATATCATGAGCGGGGGGAGGGGTGTGGTTTGCAGTGCCGGGGTAAGGAGGCCCCACAGCGCCGGGACAATGAGGTCACCCAGCGCCGGGACAAGGAGGCCCTCCAACGCCGGGACAAGGAGGCCACCCAGCGCCGGGGCAAGGAGGCCCCCCCAGCGCCGGGGCAAGGAGGCCCCCCCAGCGCCGGGACAAGGAGGCCCCCCAGCGCCGGGACAAGGAGGCCCCCCAGCGCCGGGACAAGGAGGCCCCACACCGCCGGGACAATGAGGTCACCCAGCGCCGGGACAAGGAGGCGCTCCAACGCCGGGACAAGGAGGCCCCCCCAGTGCCGGGACAAGGAGGCCCCCCAGCGCCGGGAGAAGGAGGCCCCCCAGCGCCGGGAGAAGGAGGCCCCCCAGCGCCGGGAGAAGGAGGCCCCCCAGCGCCGGGAGAAGGAGGCCCCCCAGCGCCGGGACAAGGAGGCCCTCCAGCGCCGGGAGAAGGAGGCCCCCCAGCGCCGGGACAAGGAGGCCCCCCAGCGCCGGGACAAGGAGGCCCTCCAGCGCCGGGACAAGGAGGTCACCCAGCGCCCGGACAAGGAGGTCACCCAGCGCCGGGACAAGGAGGCCCCCCAGCGCCGGGACAAGGAGGCCCTCCAGTGCCCAGGGCAAAGATTCCAAACTGCCCCCCCCCACTCATGATGTGCAAGTTTAGGGCACCCTACACCCAGCAGTCACTCGCTTCTCAAAATGACTGCTTCTGCCACTACTCCTGTCAGCCTTGTAACAGAAGGAAGGCGCCCCAGTCTCTCCTCCCGCCCACCCCTTGTCCTGGCCCTGGTGGGTTTGGTATCTTTACCCTGGGCTTTAGCCATGACTAAGCACTGATCTATAGTGTGAAACGCGTAGGCCGCTATCCCCATTTTTTAGCTGTATTTTGTAGTGCATTTTTTCATCCGTTTTACAATAAAGACAACCAGAAGGTTTTTTGGAGTGCGGCCGTCCATTTTCTAGCCTTCAACTGCCCATCAGCATGCCCTTTGTTAAAGCATGCACACCGCAGCACAGCTGATTGGCTCCTTTGTGCTGTTGCTTCCTCCCCCAGTTTGAACTCTGCTGTACAGGTGGCCAGAAAAAAAAAAAACTAACTTTTGCTGCAATATTCACCTCGAGTTAAGAGATTTCCTGAAGCGGTTCAGCGGAACCTCGGGTTACGAGAATAATCCGTTCCAGGAGAACGCTCGTAATCCAAAGCACTCGCATATCAAAGCGAGTTTCCCCATAGAAGTCAATGGAAACTAAAACAATTTGTTCCGCATTGATTTCTATGGCGTGCAATACCGCATGTGGCCAGAGGTGGGGGGTTGGAAAGAGCCTCGGAAACATGACTGAATTTGGAAAGGCTCAAGAACGGAGTATTTCTGAGTTTTTATGAGTATTTCCAAATGGCTCTGATCGGCTCAGCTCCGGCGCCCCCGCACCTCTGGCCACATGCGGTACTGCACACTGCAGAGGCTTGAACCCTGCTAGTCTTCCGAGTCAGAATAAAAAGAAAAAAGCCTGTATTGCGAAACGCTCGTTAACCGCGTTACTCACAATCCGAGGTGTCACTGTACTTTTTTTTTTCCCCGACACTATGGGAGCCGATAGTGTTTATAAGTGTCAAAATGTAGCCACCATCCCGAGAATTACCGAAATGAATAGTACATAAAGGGACTGCTATGGGCTACTTTTAGGAACCACAAGACAACATTTAAATAAAAGATATCATTTTTATTGTACAAAAATATAAAAACATACGCGGCTAGAGTATAAAAGGTAGCACATAGGTTTATTATACAGTCACATGCCAGTGACTGATAACATGCCGGGGAAGCTGACGCGTTTCGAAGCCACCTTCTTCTTCAGAGGAGAAATATAAAGAGTAAACTGGAATTGAAAAAAGAACATTCAAAATTGGTCGGAATACAACATATACCAAAAGCTAGATGTGTACATAGAGGTATATGAGTACACACACATTTATGCATATACACTCACTGGCCACGCTATTAAGTACAACTTGTTAGTACAGTGGAACCTCGGAATACGAACATAATCAGTTCCAGGAAGGGCCGTTTGAAGACATTTGGGGGCCCCAAGTAGGGTGACCACATGTCCCGGATTGCCCGGGACAGTCCCGCATTCTGCAGGTCTGTCCCAGGCACCTTCACTCTGGGACAATACAGTGTCCCGGAATGAAACTGACACAGGTCCCAGCATGAACCCCTCAGAGCTTAAGATATGACACCCCCCCAAACTAGTGAAGAAACTACAGGTCCCAGCATAGATCTGTGAAATCTATTGGGTCACACCCTTAGAGGTCATGGGTTCATGCTGGAAGTTTCAAAATGGGGGGGGGGGGGGTGTCACATCTTTAGATATCATCGGTTAATGCTGGGATTTGTAATCCTTTACTTTGGGGGAGCGTGACCTCCCCAAAGTTAAGGACTACAGGTCCCAGCACGAACCCCCCCCCCCCCGAGCTGAAGATGTTAGACCCCCTGCCCCCCAAATAGTGAATAACTTTAGGTCCCAGCATAAACCTGTGAAATCTATGGGATCACACCCTTAGGGGTTTCATGCTGGGTGTTGTAGTCCTTCAAATTGGGGGGGGGGGGGTCACATCTTTAGATATTAGGAGTTCATGCTGAAACTTGTAGAATGTGACCCCCAAAAGTGAAGGACTACAGGTCCCACCATGAACCCCTCAGAGATAAAGATGCGACACCCCCCCCCCCCCCCCCCCCAACTAGTGAAGGACTACCAGGATGAACCGGTGAAATCCATGGGGGGGGGGGGGGGGTCACAATTTTTTTTTATAAAATGTTATCTTTTTTTAGAAAGGGGGGGGTGTCCCTGATTGGCAGTTTGGAAATGTGGTCACCCTAGCCCCAAGCAAAAAAAAATGACATTTCAAGTTGAGAACCGGGGGGGGGGGGGTTTGGCAGCCTACCTCTATCCGCCGCCTCACACACACACGCCGGCAGATGTTGGTGTCCGCACAGGGGCCCCAGCAGGGAGGGCCCTTGCCACACCGCTGCGTCTCCTGCAGTCCGGTCGGCCTTGTACCTAAAGCGCGCGGTACAGGAGATTCAGTTTTCTGTTCCCGGGGGCCGGGCTGAAAGAAAGTGGACACTCAGTGTGTGCACTTCCTGTCAGTCCGGCCGGGAACAGGAACCTGATTCTCCAGTACCGCGCGGCTATGGTACACGGCCGACTGGACTGCAGGAGGACGCAGCGGTGTGGCAAGGGCCCTCCCTGCTGGGGCCCCTGGCCAGCTCGGGGCCCTAGGCAAATGCTTGCTTTGCCTGTCGGGTTCCGACGGGCCTTGTTCCAGGAGAATGCTCGTAATCCAAAGCACTCGTATATTAACCACTTGCCCACCGGGCTTGTTTTTCAGATTCGGTGTTTACGAGACTAAAACAGTTTTTTTTGCTAGAAAATTACTTAAACCCCCCAAACATTATATATTTTTTTTTCTAACACCCTAGAGAATAAAATGGCAGTCATTGCAATACTTTTTGTCACACCGTATTTGCGCAGCGGTCTTACAAGCGCACTTTTTTTGAAAAAAAAACACTTTTTTGAATAAAAAAATAAGACAACAATAAATTTGGCCCAATTTTTTTATATATTGTGATAGATAATGTTACACCGAGTAAAATGATACCCAACATGTCACGCTTAAAAATTGCGCCCGCTCGTGGCATGGCGTCAAACTTTTACCCTTAAAAATCTTGATAAGCAACGTTTAAAAAATTCTACAGGTTGCATTTTTTGAGATACAGAGAAGGTCTAGGGCTAGAATTATTGCTCTCGCTCTAACGATCGCGGCGATACCTCACTTGTGTGGTTTGAACACCGTTTTCATATGCGGGCGCTACTCGCGTATGCGTTCGCTTCTGTGCGCGAGCTCGTCGGGACGGGGCGTTTTAAATTTTTTTTGTTTTGTTTTCCTATTTATTTTTAATTAGTTTATAATTTTATACATCGAAAAAAATTTAAAAAAAAAAATTATCACTTTTATTCCTATTACAAGGAATGTAAACATCCCTTGTAATAGAAAAAAGCATGACAGGTCCTCTTAAATATGAGATCTGGGGTCAAAAAGACCTCAGATCTTATATTTAGGCTTAAATGCAAAAAAAGAAAAAAAAAAAATGTAATTTTTCACATTTCAGAAAAAAAAAATGTTTCTTTAAGACGCTGGGCGGGACTGACGTTTTGACGTCACTTCCGCCCAGCAGAGCTGTGGGGGACGGGTGGGGGCGATTTTTCCCTCACTCGTATCCCAACACAGCCAGCAAGAGGACCTGATCGCCTCCGCCGTTACCGACGGCTCCGGTAAGCGGCGGAGAGCGCGGGAGAGCGGCGGGAGGGGGGGGGCCCCTCTCCCGCCACCGATAACGGCGATCTTGCGGCGAATCCGCCGCTGGGACCGCCATTATCGTGTACAGCACTGCCCACGGAAAAGATGGATATCTCGGTTGTGGCAGCAGCTGCTGCCGTTACCGAGATATCCATCTTTAAAATCATGACGTATTTTTACTATGACACCGTGGGCAAGTGGTTAAAGCGAATTTCCCCATAGAAGTCAACGGAAACTACAATGATTTGTTCCGCATTGACTTCTATTGCGTGCAATACCGCATGTGGCCAGAGGTGGGGGGGGGGTGAGTGCCGGAGAGCCTCGGAAACAGCCGGAAAAGCACAAGGACAGCTCGGCTGACCTCGCCCCCGCACCTCTGGCCAAATGCGGTACTGCACACCACTGTGGCTTGAACACTTGCAAACCGAGTCATCGGATTGCAAAGCGCTCGTTAACCGCGTTACTCGCTCAACAACTCTGATCCACGGCACCCCCCCGCTCAACAAAAATGTCCTGCAGGGAAGTTTTAAAATGTTGGGAGGTGGGGGGGGGGGGGCGGCGGCCATAGGCGACATCCTGCCCGAGACTGTGGCCGGAAGTGGGTGCAAATGCCTGTCTTTAGACAGGTATCTGCACCCCCCTGAAAGGTGTCAAATGTAACACCGGAGGGGGGGGAGGGTTCCGATCAGCGGGAGTTCCACTTTAGGGTGGAGCTCCGCTTTAACTGCAGCAGAGAAACGTAAATTGGCTGCAGGGAGTTTTTTTTTGATCAAATCATATTTAAGTTTATGGCATTACAGCGTCTGCTTACCATAGTCGGGTCTAGTCAGGATCCGGCTGTAAAGTCTTCTCATTGGTCTATTGTGCAGGGACCGGCCAGCTCATAAACCGTTGTGTAGTTATCTTCACTCTTAAGACAAAGAAAAAGAAAGGCATCAAGGTGACAGTAATAGGATGGAGACCTGAGGGGCATTCAGTTCAGCACAAAGTCTTAAGGCCCGTACACACGATCAGATATCCCGACAACAATTGTCCGACCGCCTGTACGCTCCACCTGACAATTGTTGGTCGGAATTTCCGACAACAAATGCTGGCCGGCCATGCTCTCAAATTGTCCAACAACTAATTTGTTCCTTCGGATTATCCGACCGTGTGTACACAAACCCGCCAGACTAAAATCCAAAGTACAGACACGCATGCTCCGAACCAATGCTAACCATCAGACAACATTCGCAGAAGTTGCCCAAAGGGTGGCGCTAAAGAGCTGAAAAACAACGTCGTTTTGTGTACTATGACTGAAAAAGATCTGACGTCTGTTAGCAGAACAAGTTTCACGGCCAACACCCTTCAGACAAAATTCCACGGATTTGTCCAATGGCAGTCCGATCGTGTGTATGAGGCTTTAGAGTTATGCAGGTTAAGCCCCTTTTTGCGATTCGGCACTGCGTCGCTTTAACTGACAATTGCGCGGTCGTGCGACGTGGCTCCCAAACAAAATTGGCGTCCTTTTCCCCCCACAAATAGAGCTTTCTATTGGTGGTATTTGATCACCTCGGCGGTTTTTATTTTTTACGCTATAAACAAAAATAGAGCGACGATTTTGAAAAAAATGCAATATTTTTTACTTTTTGCTATAATAAATATCCCCAAAAAGATATATAAAAAAGTTTTTTTTCCCTCAGTTTAGGCCGATACGTATTCTTCTACATATTTTTGGTAAAAAAAAAAATTGCAATAAGCGTTTATCGATTGGTTTGCACAAAATTTAAAGCGTTTACAAAATAGGGGATAGTTTTATTGCATTTTTATAAAAAAAATGTTTACTACTAATGGCGGCGATCAGCGATTTTTTTTTTTGGTGACTGCGACATTATGGCGGACACATCGGACAGTTTTGACACCTTTTTGTGACCATTGTCATTTTCACAGCAAAAAGTGCTATAAAAATGCACTGATTACGGTGAAAATGACAATTGCAGTTTAGGAGTTAACCACTAGGGGGCGCTGTAAGGGTTAAGTGTGACCTCATGTGTGTTTCTAACTGTAGGGGGGCGGGGCTGGACGTGTGACGTCAGTGATCGTCTTTCCCTATATCAGGGAACAGACGATCACTGCCACTGCCACAATGAAGAACGGGGAAGGCCTCTCCCTGTTCTTCAGCTCCAGTGACCGACCGCGGGACACCAGCGGCGATCGGGTTCATAGGTCCCGCGGTCATGGAGCTTCGGACCGGGTTGCGAGTGCGCTGCCGGCAGCGTGCTCGCGACCCCGCGGCTGGGCCTTAAACATACCTCCCAACTTTTCAACTTCAGAATGAGGGGCAAATGGGACAAATGAGCATACCTTCCAACGAATTTGTTGAGCGGGGGGGGGGGGCAGATCAAATTTGTTGAGCGGGGGGGTCCGCATATCGCTGTTGTTAAGCGGGGGTTTTACCGTGAATCGCGGGACCGCGGTAATCGCGCGTGGGGGGGGGGGGAGGGTTGGTTGTTGCGGAAGCACAGGGTTTTTGCCGTGACCGCGATTCTCGGGACTATCCCGCAAAATCAGGGACGGTTGGGAGGTATGCTTAAAGAGACACTTACAGGTACGCGCTTGGGCCCAGCCGTGCCATTGTGCCAACATATCGTCGGTAAGGGGTCCTTAAGTGGTTAAAGGAGAATTCTGGAGCTATCTTCATAGAGGACCATAAATGATAAGGGTAATGTTTTAGTTAAAGGTACTTGCAGACGACAAGACTGACATAGCCCAGGGCTGTCTTAATGAGAGGGCACACCTGGGCACTGCTCAGGGGCCCCAGCTGCATGGGGGGCCCCTGCACTTTCCCCAAAGCAGCTGGTCCTTGAGCCCTTGCTGCCCCAAAAATTGGGGGCCCCATGATGGCACTGAGAGTGATGGATACACAGGGGAGGCAGTCTGCCTCCTACCTACTTGATGTCTGTTTACCTGCACTGTCATCATTGTAGGGGCCTTAGAGCATTACTTTGCCCAGGGGCCCATGATGCTATTAAGACGGCCCTGACATCAGCGTATCAGAATATTACAATCAGTTTGACCACTCCCCTTGCTTCTGGACTTGGGAGGACCTCATCAAAGATCCAAATGTGTTTTGAGGGCCACGCCCTCTTCCTCGAAACCAGTGTTAATCAGTTTTAGCTCAGCGGAAGAGGGCATGGCCCTCAGAACATGTTGGCTATTTGGATCTTTGATGAGGTCCTCCCAAGCCCAGGAGCAATCGGAGTGCCCATCAGTGCTGCCTCATCGGTGCAGCTTCATCCCCATCAGTGAACAACAAATGCAGCGCTCAATGGGGCCAGTAACGAAAGAACTTTGGCAAGTGTGGTGCTCAATATAGTTCATTTATTGGATGCACACTTGAATTAAAAAACAATTGTCAGATGAAAATGATATGGAAAACGAAATGGTAACCACATCATTTTCATCTGACAGTTGTTTGGAAGACTAGATTCTCATTTGTAATCCCTATTAGTTATATCTTCTAAAACAGAGGTGTCAAACACAAGGCCCGCTGGCCAAATCCGGCCCTCCAGACCATTTCATGTGGCCCTTGCACCTCTCCTGCAGCTGCTGGAGAGCCCCAGCCCTCCTCTGGTCCTACTCCAGACCCTAAATTTCTGCTTTCAAGCAATGCATCCATCTTCTTCCCAGCAGCAGCATAAGGAAAGGGGGGTGCACTCTGATGTAAGGGAGAGTGGGGGACTCAACGTCTGACGGTGGGGTGGCTCTTGACATCTAATGTAAGAGATGGGGATGGCTGGACATCTAATCTTACAGATATGTAGCACCCCCTTACTTTCAGAAAGGGCGCTACGCTAAAGTTAGAAGGAGTGAGACTTACTTGCTCTCATCCAGGTTGATTTGTTCAAATTAGGCAGCTGTCAGCCCTGAATTATCCTGTGGGTCATTCTGCGTTCCAGAGATGTGGTCCCATCTGTGGGCGGCAGGTGGCGCCAGAGGGATTCAGGCAGAACCGCTTTTCCCCAGCAGCCAATTAGAGGAGTGTTTTCCATCCCGAAGCATGCTGGGGGAGCAGGCCCGGACTGGGACAAAAAATAGGCCCGGGCATTTTAGACTGAGCAGCCCAGGGGGGGGGGGGGGGCACAGCGGGGGTTAATGACGGGATGTGAGGTGAGATAAAGAAAGATAGATTGAAAGATTAAGATAGAAAGGAAGATAGATAGATAGATAGATAGATAGATAGATAGATAGATAGATAGATAGATAGATAGATAGATAAAGAAAAAAGATAGATACATATAGAAAGAAGGGAAGGAAGGAAGATAAAGAAAGATAAAAGATAGAAAGAAATAAGGGGAGGAAGGAAGATAGATAGATATAGATAGATAAAAAGGAAGGAAGGAAGGAAGATAAAGAAAGAAAGAAAGAAAGATAGATAAAGATAGAAGGGAAGGAAGGAAGATAGATTGATAGATATAGATAGATAGAAAGGAAGGAAGATGGATAAAGAAAGAATGAATAATATAGAAAGAAAGAAGGGAAGGAAGATAGATAGATAGATAGATAGATAGATAGATAGATAGATAGATAGATAGATAGATAGACAGACAGAGAAAGAAAGATAGATAAAGATAGATAGATAGACAGAGAAAGAAAGATAGATAAATATAGAAAGAAAGAATGGAAGATAGATAAAGATAGACAGAAAGAAAGAAGGGAAGGAAGATTGATAAAGAAATAAAGATAGATAAATATAGAAAGAAGGGAAGGAAGGAAGATAGATAGATAGATAGATAGATAGATAGATAGATAGATAGATAGATAGGAAGGAAGATATATAAAGAAAGAAAGATAGATAAAGAAGGAAGGAAGATAGATAAAGAAAGATAGATACAGATAGAAAGAAAGAAGGGAAGGAAGGAAGATAGATAGATAGATAGATAGATAGATAGAAATGAAGGAAGATGGATAAAGAAAGAATGAATACTATAGAAATAAAGAAGGGAAGGAAGATAGATAGATAGAGATAGAAAGCAAGAAGGATAGATAGATAGTAGATAGATAGATAGATAAATAGATAGATAGATAGATAGATAGATTTATAGATAGATAGATAGATAGATAGATAGATAGATAGATAGATAGATAGATAGATAGATAGATAGATAGATAGAAAGAAATATAAAGATAGAAAGAAAGAAGGGAATAAAGGAAGATAGATAAAGAAAGAAAGATAAAGATAGATAGAAAGAAAGAAGGGAAGGAAGGGAGATAGATACAGAAAGAAAGGTAGATAATGAAATGAAGGATGATAGATAGATAGATAGATAGATAGATAGATAGATAGATAGATAGATAGATAGATAGATAGATAGATAGATATAGAAGATAGTAAGGAAGGAAGATAGATAAAGATAGAAAACAAGAAGAGAAGGAAGGAAGGTAGGTAGATAGATCTAGATAGATAGATAAAAATAGATAGATAGATAGAAAGGAAGGAAGATAGATAAAGATAGAAAGAAAGAAGATAGATAGATAGACAGTGGCAGTGCATCTATAGAGGGTGCCGGAGCACCGCTCCCTCTGGCTCAGCCGCCCCCTCTGGCTCAGCCGCGACAATGGGCACAGTGGCGACAATGGGCACAGTGGCATCAATGGGCACAGTGGCGACAATGAGCTCAGTGGCAACAATTAAAGGGCACAGTGGCATCAATTGGCACAGTGGCAACAATTAAAGGGCACAGTGGCTGCGTTTGATGGCATGGCACAGTGGTGACAATTGATGGCACAGTGGCTGCGTTTAATGGCATGGCACAGTGGCTGCATTTGATGGCATGGCACAGTGGTGACAATTGATGGCACAGTGGCTGCATTTGATGGCATGGCACAATGGTGACAATTGATGGCACAGTGGCTGCGTTTGTTGGCATGGCACAGTGGTGACAATTGATGGCACTGTGGCTGTGTTTGATGGCATGGCACAGTGGTGACAATTAGTGGCACAGTGGCTGTGTTTGATGGCATGGCACAGTGGCTGCGTTTGATGGCATGGCACGGTGGTGCGAATTGATGGCACAGTGGCTGCGTTTGATGGCATGGCACAGTGGTGCGAATTGATGGCACAGTGGCTGCGTTTGATGGCATGGCACAGTGGTGACAATTGATGGCACAGTGGCTGCGTTTGATGACATGGCACAGTGGTGACAATTGATGGCACAGTGGCTGCGTTTGATGGCATGGCACAGTGGCTGCATTTAATGGCATGGCACAGTGATGACAATTGATGGCCCAGTAGCAGCATTTGATGGGCCCAGTGGCTGCATTTGATGGGCACAGTGAGGCTTAATAGCCGCCGGGGGCCGTTTGTGGGCCGCGAGGGCCGTTCGCGGGCCGCAATCGGCCCCGGGCATCTGCCCGGTATGCCCTATGGCCAGTCCGGGCCTGTGGGGGAGGGTATATCTGTGGCAGACGCCATTTTTCGGGGTCTTCACGGGTTCCTGGTTTCCAGGTGCGGCACCCACCTTCAGGGTGTGCGCACATCACAGGCCCCACCACTATGGCCTACCTGGCCGGTGCTACGCAAAGTTTCCGACTCTGGGCCCTCATGGCTCAGAGACACTGAAATGACTGAGGGACCTCAGTGACTTACTGGGGTTCCGCATCTCAAGAGAACGGGATTGAGAGGATATGCTCCATTGCTCTTAAGTACCGGACCTGTGGCAGAGGCCTCTACTAATCTTCTAGAGCAGGGGTGGGCAAACTTTTTGACTCGAGGGCCACAATGAGTTCATATATTGGACCTGGGAGCCGGACCAAGAGTACATGGACGGTGTGTGAATTAATATAAATTACATTTAAATTGGTAACATTAAATGTTTAGATTAATTTAAGGTAGAAAAGCATAAAAAGAGTTATTTTACAAAACTTTTATGCAATGTATTTCTTTCATAAAATAGTACCTTCAATTTTAGTGGGAACAGTGTTGTTGGTCTCCCTTTTACATGCAGTAACGTGACCTACATGCACAGACATGACCTACATGCACAGACATGACCTACATGCACAATCACTGACCCCCATGCTAATATCTCATTTTCTGTCAAGGTGGGGGGAGTCCCCCACCTCGACAGAATATGAGATATTAGCATGGGGGTCACCATTGCACAGAGTGGCAAGACATACTTTAGTACCAGCTTTGGATAACAGGGATTTAACATTTGCTGACATGTTTAAATAAATCACTGACCTACCTCAGCACTGTCAGCAGCCGGCTGGGGTGTGGGGTGTGCGGCGCCGCCGTGTCCAATGTGCCTGTCAGAGAGATGCATGCAGCCATTTGCCAGAGGTAGTTTAGGAGCCGAGGAGGAGGAGAGCGAGGAGAGAGCCAAACCGAGCGCCGAGCAGGGAGCTCAGCAGGGATGTGGCATGGTGCGGCGGGCAGCATTGCAATTCCCGCCTTCTGAGCTTGCAGCGCCTATGATGGACGTCACACGTCCCGCGGTCCCGGCATTGGAGCAGTAGGACATCCATCATAGGCTCTGCAGGCTCCAGAAGGCGGGACCCACAATGTCTCTCGGCCACACTCGGCGGAGCTCGGCACTCGGCGGCTGTAATACACAGACTTGTTAGTCAGCGCTCGGGGGGGGCGGATTAAAAGGTCCGCCGGGCTGTATACGGCCCGCGGGCCGTAGTTTGCCCATAACTGTTCTAGAGCCAAGTCGGTGGCAGCGACTTGTTTCCTTCTCGCCATTCTCGGTGACACTCTGGCTGCCAGACCTGTGTGAGAGGCCTGTCCGGGTGCACTGTGCCCACTCCGGCTGGAGTGGCGACATGATTGACTTAATTACGGAAGGCAGGACTGCTTTCTTTATCCAAGCCTGACTCTGCGAAGTTGTTCTACTTTCATCCCCCTTTTTCTATCTACCTCAAGTTGATGTGTTGGTCGCGTTGGACCAGGAAAATAAAGCATTCAGAAAACTTCAGCTATAGGTTGGACATTTGTTATTGCTCTACTGACTACATTCACCCCTAGACACCACACAGAGGTAACTTAATCCGCCGATCCCAATCTAATCAGTGCCTCCTGAATGGGGTAGCGCTACAGATACAACCGGCCCTTTTGAGGGCAATCATAATGCCCATGCGGCCCACGATAAAATTGAGTTAGACACCCCTGTTCTAAAAGGTCAGGGGAATTTAAATTGCCTTGCTGCACTAGATAAGTCAACAAACAAGCCTTATTTGCCTCCAGTGCCATATATTTTGCTTACCTTTTTCCTCTTGACATTGTCATAAACCGTTATGGTCACTTGCTTCTCAGGCTCTGCAGGAACTTGATTCGGACTTGTCGCACTTAACTGGAAATAGATTGACATTTATATCGTCAATGTATCTTCAACAAGTTGGCAATGAGTGCCACCCACCCCACATAAAAACCTTCGTACCTCTTTTTTCTGGACTGTCGCATAAACTGTGTTTAGACCTTCAGTGGCTACAGCCTCCAATTCTGGATTTGATGGAGGAGGCATTCGTGGAGGACTTTGTGGATGTATGTGGAGTTTACCTTAAAAATGTAAGCACATTGGATTTATCCAGACTGACTGGTCAAAATTTAGCCTGTGAGTCTACGGACATTCTGATTGTTTACCCCCTGTAAATTCTACTTCTAATGTTGGCTACAGGGTGGCTTGGCCTAGGATTCCAGGAAAAGTCCTAATTTATAGGCCTTTCAGCTGCACCACAAAAAGTACCAAACAAAAGATCCAAGAGTCCAGAAATCAGATGATGATGCCAATACTGTCTTGCTCACTGTTCTGCTTGCTGGAGGAGAAGCTGTACCTGTACAATGCAAGGCTCTCCCTGCTTCTGTTTCATCCATGCTGTAGATCTGCACTTGCTCTACCTCTATCATTACCCCACCAGTCATCAGATGATACCACTACTCAGCTGCTCACTGTTCTCCTTGCTGGACGGAAAGCTGTACTTGAGGACCTGCAATGGAAGGATCTCCCCGCTTCATTCATTCTGTGCTTCCACCTCTTTACCGACTTGATCATAAGCTCAGTAAGTGACCATGCATAAGAAGACAGACTGTCAATGCATTTCAGGGACCCAAAGCTTTCCATCAAAGCCCCTGAGGAACAGGGAAATCTTTGAATCATTGAAACATGTTGGTAGATAGTTTTCCTTTCCATGGTCTTTTACTGAGCTGATAAATCAGTTTTGACTAGGGTTGCCCCGATACCGATACTAGTATCGGTATCGGGACCGATGCCGAGTATTTGCGCGAGTACTTGTACTCGCGCAAATACTCCCGATGCTTAAAAAAAAAAACTCCCCCCGCCGCCGCCGCAAAGTCGCCGCCGCATACCGCCGCGATAATCCCTGTGCAATACAGCGGGCATTACAAGCACCTTTCGTTTGAATTCTTGTAATGCCCGCCACGCGAGCAAGGGGGAGTGTCTATGCACGGATCCGTGTGTATAGACACTCCCCCTTGCTCGCGATTGGACGGATCCATCCAATCCAGAAAAGGGGAGTGTATATAGATGGCGTGGCTTTTAATGCCCACTGTATTTTGCAATATGTGGGGGACATGACATGGCTGCAATATGTGGGGGACATGACATGGCTGCAATATGTGGGGGACATGACATGACTGCAATATGTGGGGGACATGACATGGCTGCAATATGTGGGGGACAGGACATGGCTGCAATATGTGGGGGGACATGGCTGCAATATGTGGGGGGACATGGCTGCAATATGTGGGGGACATGGCTGCATTTGGGGACACATTAAAAAAAGTATCGGTATTCGGTATCGGCGAGTACATGGAAAAAAGTATCGGTACTTGTACTCGGTCCTAAAAAAGAGGCATCGGGACAACCCTAGTTTTGACTAATCATTACCTTTTTAGTGCAACTGTATTTGGACTACTCAATAGACATGTGCATTCGTTTTCGTCCGAATGCATTTTTGTCCGAATTTCTGAAATTTTCACTTTTGTTTTAACAAACGATAATGAACGTGCAGAATCTGACATAAATGCTTTATTTTTGTTTTGTTGTGACAACAGTTCGATATAGATAGAAGATTAGACATAACGGTGACAATAGCGATCTGTGTCTATCGAATCTGCGGTCGAATATGCCTAACCTAAATTTATTAGGCCAAGATTATTCAACATTATAGAGAAGAAAGATTCGACATAGAGAGACATGAAGATTCGACATAGAGAAGAAAGATTCGACATTATAGAAACATGAAGATTCGATATAAAGAGGAAAGATTCGACATTATAGAGACATGAAGATTCGATATAAAGAGGAAAGATTCGACATTATAGAGACATGAAGATTCGATATAAAGAGGAAAGATTCGACATTATAGAAACATGAAGATTCGATATAAAGAGGAAAGATTCGACATTATAGAAACATGAAGATTCGATATAAAGAGGAAAGATTCGACATTATAGAAACATAAAGATTCGATATAAAGAGGAAAGATTCGACATTATAGAAACATGAAGATTCAACAAAACAGCTAAAAACATATGATCGACATGAGCGGACATTTATGGTCAAATGCTCCGCCCACAAGCTATAGTAGAATTCTAATGTTGGTTGACTAGTAATAATAATTAACATATATAATTATTACTAGTCATACTTACCTGGCAGGGGAGACACCATGATCATGAAGGTGGTTCTCCCAGGGCGAGGCTCAGCCATTGCACTCTGGCTGGGCGGATCGTGGTGTCTTCCCTGCCACTGCTCAGCCTTTTGGCTAAGATCAGGTGTGGTATCCGTTCTCAACAGTTGTTAGAGGAGCACTGAAGCACCTCCTATATGTGGAGGGTGGATGCAATCCAATAATGTCATTGCACCTGGAAGGGTGGTTTCAGCAGGGACTACGCCGTGCTGCCCGACAGATACTGGGGGCCGGCCAATGGTTGCGTCTGAGCCACCTGGAAGGGTGCTTCTGGTGAGGATGGGTGGCTGTGCCTGGTCTGGTCTTTTTGCCGGGTTCTAGTCTGGCCTTCTGGCTGGCTGGTGTAAGTGCTGTTCCTGTCGGAGATCTGGTAGGAGGAGCTGGAACTGCCCTGGGATGAGACAGGGTAGGGCCATGCAAATCCTGCCTGGTTGACAGGGAGTCTGGAAGGGTTGGTATTGGCGGAGGCTGCTAGATGGGGGCAGCTTTCCCCAAGAAAAACCTTGAAGGGCTCTCTATCTGGCAGGGGTGGAGGGCTGCACTGGCCGGTCGGGGGGTTGGATTCGGAACGGAAAAGCCTATGGTGCTTGTGCCCCTGGAGTGGCAGTCCAGGGGTGTCTGAGAATCACTGTGAGTGAGGGTCACTTTGATTTAAAGACACCACGGTCACTGCACCAGCTACACTCTTTTTTAGCACCTGCCTCCTGGGCCGGGCCTTTTGGCTAGGACCGGAGGATTTTTTTTTATTCCTGGCCGGAGGGCCTGGTCATTGTTGAACACAATGACCACTTCTTTCACTCTCCTCTCCACTATCCCTTTCCCCCACTTTATTTAATTTATTGTCTATGTTTGTCACATTTTTGTTTGTGCACGTTTTGTTCACTGTGTGATTAGTAGGGTGCCGGTCCTCGGGCCAGCCCTAAATGTCTTGGGAGTGGGTGGACATGGCCTTCTGGCTTAGTTCGCCCGCTCTCATGGGGTCTCCCTTCGGGGGAGTCCACCTAGTACTTAGAGTGTTCTGTTTAGGCAGTCCCTCCAAGGAAGTTGGGTCCGTGTCGGCTTCGGTTGCCCGGACCACAGTACCTCAGTCCCCAGCTGGAGCCTAACGCCCCGGGGGATCAGGGTTTGGGTCCCTTCTGCACAGGAGGACCACTTGACGTTGCACCCGTCTGCACGTTTTTGTGAACACTCTTTATGTGTGTGCACATTTCTTCTGCACCGGGTGGAGTTTTTTGGGTGTGTTCCACACGCCATAGGCTTTTCAAAAAAAAAAATTACTAGTCATACAACATTAGAATTCTACTATAGCTTGTGGGCGGAGCATTCGACCGGAAATGTATGTTTGCGGTGTCGTACAGTTTAGCTGCTTCGTCGAATCTTCTTAGAACATTCGACAGATACCATAAGCCTTTAATTGACAGATTCGTCCTTAATTCGGATTTTCTGACGAATGCATTTTTTAACGAAACAAAATAAATAAAAACGAATTTCGGGAGTAACTCAATTTATTTTTCAGACGAATTTGAAATCTTGAAAATAAATATTTCAGTGTGCACATGTCTACTACTCAACTTGGGTGTCCCCTATTGTTGTGGAGAGCTGCCAAACCCAAGCCATTTGGCTCCACTAGGGACTTTTTACTCGTAGAGGATGATTCATATCCAGGGGCGGACTGACCATTGAGTCCCATGCCACTAGGGGGCCCCATCAGGGTTGCCAGGCTCAGTAAAACCAGGGACAGTATGTAAAAATCTATATATTTTTTTTACATCTGTCCCTGATATGTCCGAAACCGACATGCTTTTGATGTGAAAATCCCGAGATTTTAGCTGCCCCGCCTCTGCACTGCCTACTGGTGGCCATCTGTAAGCCCAGGGGCCCCATAATCTTCTATTGCCCGGGGGCCCCATGAGTTGTCAGTCCGCCCCTGTTCATATCCAGTGTCTCACCTCCACCCCATCTCTAATTCTTATGCCGGGTACACACGCTCGTTTTTTGTGATGAAATAAAACTACATTTTTAAAAACGTCATTTAAAACGATTGTGTGTGGGCTTCACATCGTTCTTTGTCTTCTAGAAAACGACCAAAAAAAAATTCGAACATGCTTCAATTCTTTACGTAGTTTTTCAAAATGTTGTTTTTTGTGTCATAAAAAATGATCGTGTGTGGGCAAAAATTACGTTTTAAACAACGTTTTAAACCCGCGCATGCTCAGAAGCAAGTTATGAGATGGGAGCTCCAATGGAACAGAGTGCCGTCGTACGTGTTGTACGTAACCACACTTTGCTAGAGCATTTTCAGAAAACGATGGTGTCTAGGCAACGTCGTTTTTTATAATGAAGTTAGAAAAACTTCGTTTTTTTTCATGATGAAAAATGTCGTTTTATTTCATCACAAAAAAACGATCGTGTGTACGCGACATTAGAGGTTCATCAAGACCTGTTAACACAGTGCCTTTAAGTTTTTTTTGTCTTGAGGTTGGGAATATTGAAAGTCACCAAATGTTCTGGACTGACCAAGAAAACTGGTATTTACCCAGAGTTTAACATGCACTTACCTATTTTTCGGTTGAGTATTTTTCTTATCAAGATTCCCACAATCCCAATGAGGATGACAGCAAGCAAACCAATGAGCAAATATTTAGGGTCAAAATTATTTACACTTGCAGCTAAAAAAAATAAAATGATAAAAAAAAAAAAAAAAGCATATTATGGACTAAACAAGATTGCACACCACACAATAAATATATAAAAGTTGTAAGGATGACCTAGAAAATATATCACACAGCAGATATTTTGTGGACTCCTGACCATCACGCCTATATGCGATTGATGGACATCCCATTCCAAAACCATGGGCAATAATATGGAGTTGGCCTTCCTTTGTGACTTTAACATTCTTTGCTCTTCTGAGAAGGTGTCCTACAAGATTTTGGCATGAGTCTGGGGAAATTTGTGTCTTTTCAGCCAAAAGAACATTCGTGAGGTCAGGTACTGGCATTGGATGAGAAGACCTCGCTCACAAATGGCATTCCAAATAGATCCCGTGACCACGTCCATCTAGTGACGAAACGTTGGGCGGTATGACGTTCTGACATCACCGCAACTGTAAGTGCATATATGCCAGTATGGTTAGTCAGTGCAGCACAGGTTTTTTTTATAGCTCACCTTTTTTCTTTTTATATTCTTTTGGTGTTGTAGTTGCAGCTTGATTCACCCACTTAAACAGCGCAGTTTTCTATCTTTCCCTTCCAAATAATTGTTCTCATTGATCCAGTTCATGGTTCAGCTAATGCTTAAGACGTCACGTAGTTCCTCCAAGCCACTTTTTCCGTTTTAATGCACTGGAACCAAAAAAGTGGCTTGGAGAAGCTATAAAATGTTTTCAACATTACAGAATAAGTTCATTTGGATGCAACTAACTACTACTAGTTACTGAAAAAAAGAAATACAATAGATACTCCAAACCATTATACTGCCACTGCTATATATTACTTCAAGTGCTGAGTACCCAGCGTGTCAGTCCGTTTTCCAATTAGGCGCCGTACACACGGCCGAGGTTCTCGCTGAAAACCAGCGAGAACCTCGCTGGAATGCACATTCCAGCGAGGACCTCGGCCGTGTGTACGGTCTCGGCGAGCTTCCCGTCGGGAAGCCCGTCGAGCCGAAATAGAGAGCACGCTCTCTATTTCCTCGACGGCCCGCCTGGAAGAATGGCTGGTTGCCATTCCCGACGGGCGGGTCGCCGATTTCGACGGCCGGGAGAGAACCTCGACGGGCGGAACGATGTGTTCTGCCCGTCGAGGTTCTCTGCCGTGTGTACGGCGCCTCAGACTTGTGTGTCTAATAACGCACTTGTGGTCTTAATGCAGGTGGTTCAGATATAAACAGATAATGAAAAACATGAAGGAATAAACCATTCTACCTCCTTTCATTGCTAGATAATACCATAGGATTTCTTTCCCCTTTAACCACTTGCCGCCCGCCAATTGCAGATTGAGGTCGGCAAAGTGGTTTCAATATCCTGACTGGAAGTCATATGACGTCCTCAGGATATTAAGCCGATGCGCTCCCCCGTGGGCGCCCATCGCGGCGATCGTTGTTGCAGGGTGTCAGTCTGACACCCCGCAACACCGATCTAGGTAAAGAGTCTCAGACGGAGTCTCTTTACCACGTGATCAGCCGTGTCCAATCACGGTTGATCATGATGTAAACAGGAAAAGCCGTTAATTGGCTTTTCCTCACTCACGACTGTCAGACGCAAGTAGAGGAGAGCCGATTGGCTGCTCCTCTGACAGGAGGGGTTTGCGCTGATCGATTATCAGTGCAGCTCCCCTGAGAAAGCCCACACTGGACCACAAGGGATGCCACTAGACCACCAGGGATGCCCACCACAGGTATGCCACTAGACCACCAGGGATGACAATCACAAAAAAAAGATGCCAGTCAGTGCCCACAATGGATGCCAATCAGTGCCCACAATAGGCATTACTGATTGGCAGGCATTGTTTGGCACTGCTTGGCATCCATTAGTACAACATACATTAGTACCACATATAAGTGCCCATCTATGCCCATCCATGCCGCCTATCAGTGCCCATCCATGCCGCCTATCAGTGCCCATCCATGCCGCCTATCCGTGCCCATCCATGTTGCCTATCCATGCCCATTCGTGTCGCCTATCCGTGCCCATCCGTGCCACTTATCAGTGCCGCATATTAGTGGCCATCATCAGTGCCCATCAATGCCATCAAATCAGTGCCTCATCGGTGCCCATCAGTGCCGCCTTATCAGTGCCCGTCAATGCAGTACCATGAGTGCCCATCAGTAAAGTGAAAGTGAAAATAAAAATCCCAGAGGTGATCAAATACTACCAAAAGAAAGCTCTATTTGTGGGTACAAAATTATAAAAAATTTGTTTGGGTACAGAGTAGCACGACCGCGCAATTGTCATTCAAAATGCAACAGTGCTGAAAGCTGAAAATTGGTCTGGGCGGGAGGGTGTATAAGTGCCCAGTATGGAAGTGGTTAATCAGTGATGAATGTTCCACTTCCTGTTGTATTCCGGGTTCTTCTGTGTTTTAATCACACGTTGATGGACGGTGGGTAGAGTGGGAGCGCTATAAAATAATGAAGGCGCTAATGGATTTTAGTATATCCTTTAGGGTGACCACGTGTCCCAGATTGCCCGGGACAGTCCCACATTTTGTAGGTCTGTCCCGGGCACATTCATTTCAGGACAATACAGTGTCCTGGAATGAAACTGACTGTCAGGGTACCACTTCCACCCGTATCGCGCACATGTGCGGTAGAACACGGCTATTGCGCTCGTCTGTGCGTAAATTGCGTGCGCGCATGCGCAGTACTGCTGCGCGCCGCACGCACGGGCGCACACACAGGTGCGCGCACGGACGCGCACAGGCTCGCTCCTCTCGGGACCAATCAGAGGCCTGACCGGCCTATTTAAAGCAGCTTCTCCCTCCTGTCAGGTTGCTGGTTTGTCATCAGCTCCTGTGTACTTCCTGTTGAAGCTCCTGTTTTGTTACCTGGATTACCTGACCTTTGGCTCACGTCCCTGGATTGCTGCTGTCTCCTGCTCCCTGAACTTTGGCCTGAATCTACGGACTTCCTGCTCTCTCCAATCCCTGACCACGGTTCGTCTCCCGGATCTGTCTTCAGTCTTGCTCCCTGCTCAATACCTTAAGTACCTGGACTGTCAGTACCTACTCTCTGCTGCCCCCCAGTGGGCTCCTTCTTGCTCAGTTCCTGTCCGGCACTTCCAGTCTCCACCCTACTACCGGTACCCGTGCCTCCTGGCGCTTCCTTTCCTCTGTCCCAACCCCAGGGGGCGGATCGCGCCGGGTCGCAAAGGTGAGCCGCCCTCAGCATCTCGGCCTTGGTAAGTACACCCGTGACACTGACACAGCCACCCCCCAGGCCAATCTTATGCCCCCAAAAAAGGCTGCCACATTACCGCTATACTCACTGACAGTACTTGTCCTGGACAGGAATGCTTGGAGGAGCACAGTCCCCGCCCCCTGCTTGTGATGGGAGAAATCATAAATCCTGCCTCTTGTGTCCAATCACTGTGCTCTAATTCGTTACAGCACAAGCTGATTTTTGGGAAGGGAGGGTGTCCCTGAATGGTAGTTTGGAAATGTGGTCACCCTAATATCCTTCCTCATGTGTTTCAAAGAACGGGTCAGCTATTTCCTTTTCATGTTGCAGGCTCGTATCTCCTCTCCTTATCTCCCCAAGATACGTACATCAACGTGTAAAGAAATCCTATGGTATTATCTAGCAATGAAAGGAGGTGGTAAAGTAGAACGGTTTATTCCATTTAGGGTTTTCGTCTAATATTGATAATAAATGTAAAGAATATGTATACCTGGTCTCATGCCGCATATCTCCATTAAGTTGACCTTACGGGAAACCCTGCTGACAGGGTTCTCGGCTTGGCAGGTGTAGGTGCTGGTTGCATTGTCTTTTGTGACACAAAGTCTTAAAGTGCTGTTTAGTAGTTTGTAGTTTAAATCCGTCTGGTTCATAATCCAGCCAAAGGTTATATTGTCCCCAGTCTGAGGGGCACAGTCCATGGTGACCATGCAGATGTCATTTCGGAGGCTGTGAGTTACGTTGACCGTCACATTATTGATCTTCTCTGTGAAGAGGGAAAGAATTCTGGGGGTTAATTTTTGTCACTATTATATTTATTTCTTCGGTATATTCATACTAAGCACTCTGGTGTAACAGCTCTGGTGAATGGGAGTGAACCTATGTGAGAATTCAGTATTGGACCCCAGGCGTCACTCCAATCAGTGAACAGGAGTTTGGGGGTTCTCTACATCATCTCTCTCTCACATAAAGGAATGCGTTGAGCTACTAAGGGTTTAGTATTTAAAAGATGCACGTTAGGATTCCAATGCACTTCTGTATGCAAGTGATTATCAGTACCGGACTCCAGGCGTCACTCCAATCAGAGAACAGGAGTTTGGGGGTTCTCTACATCATATCACTTTAACATAAAGAAATGCATTAGGCCACTAAGGGAGCAGGTATGAAATATCTCTAACCCTTAGCATACAAAAGTTAAGGCGAACATGTTCAGTAACTTAGGGCATGGACCCATAGACAAGTAACAACTTATGTCAAGCACGTAGTAAATAGGATTTGTGAAAGCAACTAATAGTTGCGTAAGAGAGGCATATATAGCTCAGCTAATTTGATAGTGTATGTTCCTTTAAGAGTTTCCACAGCAAACAGCCAGTAGCACATCGGTCAGTCCCAAGCAGTATGTTAGTATCTAGCAAGCCAGAGTTAAATACAACAATTGTTTAGAAGCAATATGTGTAGCAGCTCTTTCTCAGGCACTACAAGTGAAACAGCCTGGACGTAGTGAAGATTGTAGTTAGATGGCCATGATGTTCCAGCCTGGCTTCTTTTCCAGCGTGGGAGCGATGGTACCAGGATACACGCCGTTCTGTTTATACCTGAAAGGCATGTGTGCCGAATACAGAGCTGATTGCACTGGGCACTTCCACGTTCCAAGATGGAACACACGCGGCGCCGATCGATGATGTCATCGCGCGGCCGCCGTATGCGTTCCGGGGCTACAACAAAAACATTATATAATACTTGGAGATGCATGAAGCCCTGGGCAGTAAGAAGTCTATGGAATTTTTTATTTTATTTAAAGTGGTAGGAAGCAGTGATCAGAAAGTGAATAGGATCCCAAAGAAGTCTGTGAGCAGGGCCGCTAATACGGAGGTAGCACCTACCCTTCTGTACGGGGCCCAGGCCCCATAAGTTAAACAGGGGGACCCAGAGCAGCAGGAGTGAGAGCAGTTACTAGAATTAATCAAGTACTACTAATTGCCCTGTGACCCTCCCTATGTTTACAATGCTTCAGTTTATGAATGGAGATCCTCTGTAGAGAGAGCTTCCCGTCCATTTACTCTGCAGCTAGCGCTATGGTGAAAGAGGTGGGGAATGTGTTTCCTCAATCTCTTTTTCTGTCTCAAAAGTGAGACATTGGGTGTCTGTTTAGACCCCTAATATTTCACCAACCCCCACAGGGTTGTACAAAAAATAAAAATATATGAATTGTAAAAAATAATTTAAAAAAACATACAGTCATTAAGGTGTAGCGCCCTGCTCCTGATAAACAGGCGCTGCCTCAAATTTAATGGAGGTCTGGGCTGTTATTTGGCTCAGACCAGAGTGATTAAAGGCAATTTAGCCTTTAAGCGTGAGCAGGACCGCTAATACGGAGGTAGCACCTACCCTTTTGTACGGGGCCCAGGCTCCATAAGTTAAACAGGGGGACCCAGAGCAGCTGGAGTGAGAGCAGTTACTAGAATTTAGCCTCTGTTCTAGCCATGGCTGGACTGGGAGTGATCCATCATTGATCGCCTGGGGGTGTTATTACTAGACATGTGCATTCGTTTTCGTTAGAATGCATTTTCGTCCGAAAATCTGTTTTTTTCGTTATCGTATTAACAAACGATAACGAAAGTGCAAGAAACGAAAACCGAAAGATCCGACATAAAAAATGCTTTATTTTCGTTGTGGTAAAAATTCGATATAGAGAGATTCGACATTATAGGGAAAAGATTTGACATCATAGAGAAAAGATTCGACACTATAGAAATAATAGATTTCGATTTATGAGACGTAAAGATTCGACGTTCCGTCGAATATTCTTGATCATTTACCAGCGGCCAAAACGATTCGACGGAACGTCGATTTTTTTTTTTTTTTTTCATTTTTTTTTTTTTGCCCATTCGACAGAAACCAAGTATTATTGGATTTTTGGACGAAAGCTATTCCCCAACGAAAAACTAAATAAATCAAAACGATTTTCGGGAGTAACTAAATAAATGTATTTTCCAAACGAAAACGAAAAAACGAAACAAAATATTCCAGTCTGCACATGTCTAGTTATTACCACCACAGGCCAAGGGTGGCAGCAGTCAGGTCATGGTACATTGAGTGTCCCCGTCAGCAACTAATTAGTGGGAGAAGCCATGGTGCGGGGTCCTGTCGTGTCTTATGCCGCGTACACACGATCGTTTTTCGGCATTAAAAAAAACGTTGTTTTTCCAACTTCATCATTAAAAACTTTGCTCACGTACGACGGCACTATAAAGGGGAAGTTCCATTCGCCTTTGGGCTGCTTTAGCTGATTCCTTGTTAGTAAAAAACGATTCGCGCTTTTCTGTCTGTTACAGCGTGATGAATGTTCTATCTCCATTACGAACGGTAGTTTTACCAGAACAAGCGATCCTGTCTCATAAAGCGTCGTTTTAGCCCACACACGATCATTTTTTACAACCCGAAAAAACGACATTTTTTAAAACGACGTGAAAAAAATGCAGCATGTTCGGATTTTTTTTTGTCGTTTTTCAGAAGATGCAAAACGATGTGAAGCCCACACACGATCATTTTAAATGACGCTTTTAAAAACTTTGTTTTTTTTTCATGCCGAAAAATGATCGTGTGTACGCGGCATAAAGGTTCTAGTGAGAAATGCTAAAGAGATCCGGGTGCTAAATCCTGTGGCAGAGGATTCCAGGAAAGTGGAACAGCAATAGAGAAGCCCTGAAGGATTACGTAAAATGAGGGATAGGAAAGGAAGAGAGCTCCAGAGAAAAAGATCAGCATGAAAGAGATATAAGTACCGTATACTCGAGTATAAGCAGACCCGAATATAAGCCGAGCATAGGTGTATTGCCTATTGCATTAGGGTGTGCCCCACAAAGCTGCAACACATATGCGTTTGAAATATTTACTGGCCTTCTCCCCGCTCTCCATCCTGAAACAATGGTGGGAAGGGGGAGCAAAGGAGCACATGGGGACTCGGGCAACAGAAGGAAGAGTAACAGGGAATTGAGGAGTGGCTGGGGTGGCATATATTGGTACCAATCCCCTATATTTTCCGCCTGTGGCAGCTGAATGTTGACAAAAAGGGAGAGAAGGAGAAGCCTACTTTCAGCTGCTGCAGGAGGAAAGTGCAGATCGGTTCCACTAAATTGCACCCCCGCCACCTCTCCTGTCCAGGTTCTGAGGGTCGGCAAGGAAGGATCGTTGTTTACCTGTCACCTGCCCACCAATGACAGGTTGCCAATCCCAGGATTAGGGTGTGCTCAGGCACACCCCTTGCGCACGCCTATGAAGCCGAGGCACCTAATTTTACCACAAAGAACTGGGAAAACGTATTGACTCGAGTATAAGCCTAGGATGCCCATGCCTCACTGTGCCCATGCCTCACTGTGCCCATGACTAGACTGACGTTTAACATGGGAGACTATGAAAGCGGTGCCTGGCTTTGAAATATCGGTACTCCCCAACTGTAGGTCCCCCCAGACAACAAACTTTGCACACTTGTAGAAATGTGGCTGCATGTGTGCCAAGTTCCCAGTCCAGGGAGACTTCGACCGGCCGGTAGCGGGTCCCCAAAAACACCGGAGAAATTACAGTTTATTATGGGAGTCTATGGAAGGGGTACCCAGTTTGAAAAATCGGTGCTCCCCGGCCGTAGGTCCCCCGGACAACAAACGTTGCACACTTGTAGAAGAAGAGTGGGGCTACATGTGTGCCAAGTTTTGGGTCCAGCGGACCTACGGCCGGCTGGTAACAGGTCCAGGAGATCAGGAGCAAAAAGGTGACTCGAGTATAAGCTGAGGGGGGGCATTTTCAGCACAATTTTTTTTTGCTGAAAAACAAGGCTTATACTCGAGTATATACGGTAATCAGTAATGATCAGAATATTAAATTCCAGAGAAAAGAAGCAGCACATGTTGTGTCCTGAAGTAATAAGTGATATCTGATGATCAGAGAGAAAGAAGAGCAGTATGAAACAATTGAAAAGTTGTTATTGCAGGGCAGTGGTCTCCAAACTGCGGCCCTGGGGCCAGATGCGGCCCTTTGCCTGCCTTTATCCGGACCTTGGGTCACTACTTCCAAAGATACAAGACACGATTCTGCCAACTAATACCAGCAAATATCTCCCTCTGACACCAATAATGGGACACTATTTCTCCCACTGATACTAATGATGGGGCATTATTGCTTTCAAATGATACCGATGATAGGGTATTATTCCTCCCCTCCCAATGATACCAATAAAGGGGCACTGTTCCTTCCAATTAAACCAATAATGGGGCCCTATTTCTGCCAACGATAGGGTACTGCTTCTCCCCCAATACCAATTATGAAGATGTTTACTCCCACTGATGCCAAGAAAATTTCCACTACCACTGGCCATAGTCCAGCCCCCCTAAAGTCTGAAGGTCAATAAACTGGCCCTTTGTTTAGAAAGTTTGGAGACCCCTGTTGTAGAGGAAGAGAACTCCAGAGAAGAGGAGCAGCACAAGAGAACTCCTGAAGGAATGGGGTGAAATTGCGTTCAGAGAAGAAGAGAGCTCCAGTGAAGAGGACCATCACATCAGAACTTCTGAAAGACCAAGGAACAGGGCAGGACTTAGGGTGGTGGGGGCCCATGGGCTTGAGTGTTGAAGGGGCCCCCTGGAGCCGAGAATTGGGGGGGGGGATCGCAGATGTTGAGCGAGGGGGGATCATAGTTGTTGAGCGGGGGGTGCGCATTAAATTTGTTGAGAGTGGGGGGCGAATTGAAGTTGTTGAGCGGGGGGGGGGGGGATTAAAGCTGTTGAGCAGGAGGGATGCGCATTAAGGTTGTTGAGCGGGGGGGGGGACTCTCACCTGTGCACGGCATGTGTCGGCTCCCTGGGGGGAGCGGGGGGGGGAAAGTGCCTCTCACCTGTGTCGACAGCCACTGGCGTAGCGGGGGGGGGGCAGGGGGGGCTCACGCACCGGGCGAAAAATTGGGGGGGGGCAAAATCCCAGCGTCCGGACCGGGACCGTGCCGTGCGTGTCACTTTTTAATCAATATGGGAGTCTTAATGTCCCAACTCCCGAGGCGAGTACGGCCAGGCCACTGCCCTGTGATTGGGCGTATGTGGTCATGTGCTCACTGCCAGCACGCCGGATCTGGCCAATCCATGATCGTGGGTGCCGGGCGCATGCGCAAAGGCCGCCCTGGCCTAGAGGAGTCCCGCCCGCGCTTCTCCAGAGGGATACCGCCGCGGCACCAGGCATCCTTCTTCTCCTCCTGAGTCCTGACAGACGGAAGAATCTCCCTCCCAGTCCCTGGCTGACAGCCTGACACTGTCTGACATCGCCTGCCCCGGGCCCTGAGCGCCGCCGCCGCGGATCATGTGCAGTGGAGCTGGAGCACAAGCTCACATTGTGTAGGCGAGCCAGGTAATAATGACAACAAGATTTACTTGTCTAGATGATAATAGTAGTAGTACTCCTCCATGTTGGACACGTCTGCCGACACATACAACTTACTTGTGTTTCAGCGGTCCCTGATCCGAGGTCCCTGAAGTAGCCGCTTCCTCTGCCACAGGCTCCCCGTCCACCTTCCCAAAGCCAGTCCAACAATAGGTACTTTGCGCTTTTTTAAAGTCATCTGCATAATCTAAGCTAATCTCATTTCATCAAGGAGCGCTGCTCCCCTCCAATGCCACTGTCACCCACAGCCACACACACACCCTAATTACCGGCTAAATGCTTCTGCAGGCACTTCTGTGATTGGACTGCCCTTGTCATCTTCAAAGGATGAAACTACAAGTCTCAACATGCCCTGTGGTGCCTGCTAGAGGTGGTAGTCCCATAATTCTGACAAGTGTTTCTCATTTAGAGGGACAGTCCCTTTCCTGGACACATGAAACTGTGTTTTTTTGGGGAATTTGCTGTCCCTGAAAATGTCCTGAGTTTTTGTTGCTGACAAAATGTTTCATGATGTCAATCTGGTTCATGTGTGTTAGATATTTCTACCTGATTCACATGTTTTGGATTCTGTGATGCCCCCCTTGAGTTCATGTGCTTTGGATTCCATGATGTCACCCTCTAGTTCATGTGCTCTGGATTTCATGATGTCCCCCTATGCTTCATGTGTGTTGGATTCCATAATGTCACCCTCTGGTTCATGTGTGTTAGATTTCATGATGTCCCCCTCTAGTTCATGTGATTTGGGTTCCAGGATGTCACCCTCTAGTTCATGTGATTTGGGTTCCAGGATGTCACCCTCTAGTTCATGTGATTTGGATTTCATGATGTCCCCCCTATGCTTCACATGTTTTGGATTTCATGATGACCTCCTCTAGTTCATGCGCATTGTATTAACATTAATAAAGTAGTTGTCATCAGTCATTTTGTTTCTATTGTTTTTTTCATAAGTGTTTTTTCATAAAAATGTATGGGGGGGGGGGCGAAAAAAAAATTCTGCCCCGGGTGCCCATAACTCTGGTTACGCCACTGTCGACAGCCAGGGCCACAGACTGTCATTAGCCCGGCTGACGGCTTTCTTCCCTTCAGCAGCCACAGTCCTCCAAAAAAACACATTTTTTTTTAATAAAAAAAGTGGGGGTTGCTGTCCAGGGCCCTGGGGACCTCCGGACCCCTAAAAAAAAATTTTTTTTGAGGGGTTGCCATCCGGGGCCCCTTATTGGGCGGGGCCCATGGGCTTGAGCCCAGTCAAGCCCAATGGTAAGCCCGGCCCTGCCAAGGAAGAAGGTTTGATTATGGAGAAAGAGAATTCCAGAGAACAGCGGGCAAGTACACAAGACCTTTTGTAAATTCTGCTATGAGTTTTAATCTCTTGGGAGTCTCTTCCTTTCAGTTCTGTATTTGGTATGTTAACCATTGACTTCTATCTGAATCTAGATCATGTCCTGCTCTTACCCAATCATGCAATATATCTTACCGTAAACTTTGAGGTCATATTTGCAAAATGTTTCTGTGCTGCCATTGATGACCCTTATCTCGTAGGTCCCTTGATCCTCCCTCTGCAGCTTCAGAATCTCAAAGGAGGTACTTCCCTCGTTGTATCTGTATCTTTCATTAGATATTCTGGGCACTTCAGGACTCTGACTGTAAATCAGTAGGTTTATTCTTTTGTTTTTAGTGGTCTGCTGCAGCATCAAGCTTTCAGATTTCAATTCCAGAAGCACTTTTTCAAAATGAAAGGGTTGTCCAAGAGCCCCCTTTAATTCAGTGACCAAGTCACCACATTGAGACACCAAACCTTTATGGAGAAGATATGTTTATTCAAAGTAGTGATACCAAAGCAATGAAAACATACAATACATTTTTATAATTTATTTATTTTTACTGGAGATCATTTTTAGAAAAGAAAAGGAAGGGAATAATCCACTGGGATCAAATCAGGATTGATATTTCATTGATCTGCCTTCAGCAGGGCTGGTGCAAAGATTTTTGACACCCTAGGCGAAACCTCATTTTGCCGCCCCCTGGCTCCACCCCCAACCCCAGGAGGGGGAGGAGGAAAGGGTGGAGAAGGAGGAGGAGAGGAGAGACAAGGAGAGGGGGGAGAGAAGAGGAGAGGGGGAGAGGAGAGGGGAGGAGAGGGGAGAGGAGGAGGAGGGGAGAGAGATGAGAGGGAGGAGAGGAGAGACAAGGAGAAGAGGGGGGAGAGGAAAGGAGAGGGGGGGAGGAGGAGGGGGAGAGAGAGGAGAGGGAGGAGAGGAGAGGAAAGGAGAGGGGGAGGAGGGGGGAGGAGGAGGAGAGGGGAGGAGAAGAGGGAGGAGGAGAGGGGAAGGAGAAGGGGGAGGAAGGGAGGAGGAGGGGGAGAGGGGGAGAAGAGGAGGGGGAGAGGGGGGAGGAGAAGGGGGAGGGGGAGAGGAGAGGGGGAGGAGAAGGGGAGAGGGGGAGGAGAAGGGGGAGAGGGGGAGGAGAAGGGGGAAAGGGGGAGGAGAAGGGGAGAGGGGGAGGAGAAGGGGGAGGGGGAGGAGAAGGGGGAGGGGGAGAGGAGAGGGGGAGGAGGAGAGGGGGAGGAGAAGGGGAGAGGGGGAGGAGAAGGAGGGGGAGAGGGGGGGAGAAGGGGAGAGGGGGAGGAGGATAGGGGGAGGAGAAGGGGGAGGAGGAGAGGGGGAGGAGGAGAGGAGGGGGGGAGGGGGGAGGAGGAGAGGGGGAGGGGGAGGAGAGGGAGGGGGGAGGAGGAAGGAGGAGAGGGGGGGAGGAAGAGGAAGGAGGAGGGGGAGGAAGAAAGGAGGAGGGGGAGGAGGAGGAAGGGGGAGGAGGGAGGAGGAGAGGGACCCTTACATTCAGGCAATGTGCTTGGTACAATCATAACATCACACATGTCAGGAGTCTGAGGACAGATCAGTCTATACACATTATACAGTAATACAATGTACTTCAAATTCAGTCACTCACTGGGGCTCTGCTCTGCTCTGCAGACTGCATCCGATGACTCTGTCCAGCACAAACCCTGCCTCAATGCCTCCAGCTGTCACAAATCAACAGGCACTGACTTCTCCATTTGGCTATACTAGCATGTCTGCACGTGAGTGACACTGCCGCTGTACACACAGGACAGGCGACAGAATACCAGGAGGGAGAGCTGGCCTCTACAAATGACGGTCACAGGGAGGCGCGCTCAGTGGTCACATGACTAGACTCAGTATACGAGTCACAAATCTCAGTCACTGAATCACGTATGAGCAGAGCTGGCAGTACTGGAATAGACCAGAGACACAGTCGGGTCACTGATCTAATCATAGAGGTGCACAACGGCAGGTGATGTGTTTGCTTTTGTTCCGTCGGAAGACTCGGGACATATGCTCCAGTGCGGCGCTGCGCCTCTAATGATACTTTCCTGCCTGAGTACATGTAACATACTGCAGAGGCGCCGGGCAGCATCCCCTGCATTATACAGCACGGCACCCAACACTTACATAACACGGAGACCGTGGGAGACAGGGAGCTGGTACCAGCGGCCAGGCGCTCTAGGCGGGAGTGCGCCCCCAGGTGGCCGCCTACTTCGCCTAATGGTAGCGCCGGCCCTGGCCTTCAGTATAGTGATATCCTATTGGTGGCTAAATAGGATGGCCCGGATTCACTTAGGGCGGTGTATCTTTAGAGTGGCGTATCTTTAGAGCGGCGTAGCGCATCTCATATACGCAATGCCGACGTAACTTAGAGAGGCATGTGCAGTATTCACAAAGCACTTGCTCTGTAAGTTGCGGCAGCGTAGCGTAAATTGACCGGCGTAAACCCGCCTAATTCAAAGTAGGAAGGAGGTGGGCGTCATTTATTTAAATTAAGCGTGACCCCATGCAAATGAATGGGCGGTCGAACTGGGCATGGGCGCGCATGCTCAGAATCACGTCGCATATACTCCCTAAGATACGTCGGCGCAATGCCTACGACGTGAACGTAACCTACACACTGCCCTATTCACGTAGTACTACGTAAACGGCGTAAGCGATGTAAAATTCTACGCCGTCGTTCCCTGGCCCGAACTTCCTGTCTGCACTTGACATCACTTCCTGTCTGTACCTGACATCACTTCCTTTTTTGGTAGATGTAAGATCACCACCTTGTGGAGCTCAGAAGAACTGCAGCCACGAGGAACATCTCTCTTCAAGAGCTTTCCCGTCTTGGTAGAAGTAAGTCCACCATCTTGTGGAGCTCAGAACAACTGCAGCCCAGAGAACCATCCCATAGTGTAAACACAGCTTTGTGCTCTCATCTCCACTCCCAACAACATCTGAATCACATATATGAAGCACAAAGCACTTTTTGCATGGACTGTTAAAAATAGCATCAGTTAACATTCTAGATTTTTATGGCACTGAGCAATTTATTCAATTAGCATCTAAAATAGCACGGATTTTTAATTTAGCTATTTTTTTTCCATTATTTAATTTGTTTTTGTTCATGATTCAATGTATTAATACACCACATAAGGATCACATGTGGATGAAAGTATAATCTTATATTTGTCATACCCTGCTAAATATTTATTTATTTATACACTTGGACACATCAAATAAGAGGCGCCAACACCTACTACCTCACCCCCATTCACATACCTTTGCATTAGTTGCGCCTGCTATATGAAGGGTCATTTTACGCCAGATTTAAGCCTTACGCAAATCGCGTATATGAAGCGGCCGGGCGCATCTACGTTCGTGAATCAGCGTATCTTAATCATTTGCATATTTATAATGGGAACGCCGAATGCGTCCAGTGCAACTATGCGCCCACGATACGCCGGCGTAGGCAAGTTACGTCAATCGTTTGTGAATCCGGGCCATCGTCACTTTACATAAGCTATATCGCTGCAAGAATAACTCTGATTGATCCCTATGGATTATCCCCATAATTTTAGCAAGCACCCCCAAAATATATAAAGATTTTAATACATTTTAGTTAATTTCTATAGCTCTTTAAAAGCTGCCAAAAACTTTATTTTTTATTGTGAAATTACCATTTTTTTTTTATAATCAAATTTTTTTTAATTATTGTTAACAACATTCCATACAACATTGTACATTCTTATGTTCCATCACTTACATAATAAACAGAAATGAACATTGCAGGAAAAAAATAGACAGATTTGTCTTTTCAAAAGCTTATCAATTATTCTACCCCCCCCCCCCCCTGCAAAAATAAAATAAAAAATAAAAGAATTTTAAGGTAAAGTTGAAGTTCCTGTCCCCTCCTCCACATCACCCCTAGCTACGGTGGAGTATGTCTGCTCTGTCCCTACACACTCCATTCCTTCTACTTGAATCGCGTGTTCTCCTTCTGTGTCCTTCTATACCCCAAGAGAAAAAGGAGAAAGAAAAGAGAGAGGGAGAAAAAAGGAAAACACACCATCCTATTTCCAAAGAGGCCACTAATGGCCATTGTGTCTGTTCTTTTTATGTGAAAAATTATTATTTTATAAAAAACAAAACAAATAAATTTACAATATTTAAAAATAATAGTTAAAAAAATAAAATAATAATAATAATAATTAAAATCGTGCCTCGTGTTTGACTATTGATCACCTGTGATTAAATGTGTCGGCCCTCATGGCCTGTTTCCCCCAACTAGAATAACAACGCGCAAACTGAGAAAAAAAATTACCCACAGAGGAAGAAGGGAGGGGAAAATCCCCTTGCTTACTTCCATGTAGTTTATTTGTACTTCCCCCTCTACCAAAACCCCATAAGAGGCCACAGTGTTAAAGATACGTTGAAATAGGGAGGGATAGGGGGTAAAATTACCTATTACCTGTAAAAGCTGGGGTTAGCTTTGCAGTGGAAACAACTGCTCTGTTATCTGATTGCCAGGGCAAAGGGGCTTATAGGAGAAAAATCTTTCAAGGAGAAGGATGCTATTGAGTCCCCTCAATAAACAAGAAAAGTGGCACTACACAGCACTGGACATCTGACCATCACACTTACAGTATATGAGCTTGTTGGACATCACATTGCAAATCCATGGCCATTGATATGAAGTCTGCGACTCTATGGCCTCGTACACACGAGGGGATATGTCCACTGAAAACGGTCCGATGGACCGTTTCAGCAGACATCTCCGCTCGTGTGTATGGGCTAGCGGACAGATTTCTCCACCCGACAGATTTCAAAGCATGCTTTGAAATCTATCCGGTGGGAATCTGTCCGCCCGACATGTCTGCTGGTTAGTACACTTACCAGCAGACATGTCGTCCCCCACCGCCGCCGCGCCGCCGCCGAATGGATTCGGCGCATGCGCGGAAGTGTTTTACTTCCTGGTGCGGTGACGTGGCGGTGACGCGGCGGCGTCAACGTCACCGCCGCATCACCGCCACGTCACCGCGCCGTCCGGCGGCGGGGAATTTGATCCGATGGTGTGTACACGCCATCGGATCAAACTCCCGATCGGACATATCCGATGAAAATGATCCGCGGACCGTTTTCATCGGATATGTCCGATGGTGTGTACGCGGCCTATAAGTCTACACTCTTCTGGGAGGGGTTTCTACCAGTATTGGAAGTGTGTCTGGGGAAATTTGTGCCCATTCATGAAAGAAAATTTGGGAGGTCGGGTTCTGATGTTGGATGAAAGATCTGTCTCACCATCAGCATTTCAATATATCCCAAAGTTGTTCTGTAGGGTTGATGCCAGGGCTTTGTCTAGGCCACTGAAGTTCCTCCACACCAAACTGTTCAGAAGTGTTAAGTAAAGTTGAGCTCAAGGCTCTTTGCAGGCCATTTAAGTTCCTCCACGCCAAGCTGGTCAAAGGTGTCCATTAGGGTTGAGCTCAAGGCTCTGTGCAGGCCATTCAAGTTCCTCCACACCAAACTGATCAAAGGTGTGCAGTAGGGTTGAGCTCAAGGCTCTGTGCAGGCCATTCAAGTTCCTCCACACCAAACTGATCAAAGGTGTGCAGTAGGGTTGAGCTCAAGGCTCTGTGCAGGCCATTTAAGTTTCTCCACACCAAACTAGTCAAAGGTGTCCAGTAGGGTTAAGCTCAAGGCTCTGTGCAGGCCATTCAAGTTCCTCCACACCAAACTGATCAAAGATGTGCAGTAGAGTTGAGCTCAAGGCTCTGTGCAGGCCATTTAGGTTCCTCCACGGGCCATTCAAGTTCCCCCACACCAAACTGGTCAAAGGTGTGCTCAAGGCTTTGTGCAGGCCATTTAAGTTCCTCCATGGGCTATCCAAGTTCTCCACACCAGACTGGTCAAAGGTGTCCAGTAGGGTTGAGCTTAAGGCTCTGTGCAAGCTGTTCAAATTCCTCCACATCAAACTGGTCAAAGGTGTTCAGTAGGGTAGAGCTTAAGGCTCCGTGCAAGCCATTCAAATTCCTCCACATCAAACTGGTCAAAGGTGTTCAGTAAGGATGAGCTCAAAGATCTGCGCAGGCCACTCGAGTTCCTCCACGCCAAACTGCTTAAAGGTGTTCAGTGGGGTTTAGGTCAGGGGTCTCTGCAGGCCACTCAAGCTCCTCCACACCAAACTCATCAAAAGATGACTTTATGGAGCTAGCCTTGTGTACAGGGGCATAGTCCTCCTGTAGTCATGATTACAATGTTGAAAGTGCATGATTGTCTAATTTATGTTTGTATGCTGTGGCATTAACAATATCCTTCAGTGAAAACACCTACATTCAATAATTCCAGGTATGTCCACGTCATCTGGCCACATAGTATAAAGCTGCCTTTCTCAACTTGTTTTTACCCCAGAAGAACACTTGAAATAATTTTCAAGTCGGGGGGAACCCCTGCAAAAATCATTTAGTTGGGGGATCATTGGTGTCCAATGGGAAGAATGGCCCCTTCTACAATGGTGCTCAGAATGCCACCTTTACAAAAAGCTATAGAGATCACTGTCTTAATGGGGCTGGCTCTGCCCAGAACTATGTTGCCACCATCAAATGGAAAGTCAGCGAGCAACACCTTAGCAACATCTGGAGGAGCCCTAGGGTTCCAAGGAGCCCTGGTTCAGAATGGTTGGTATTCAGTGTGCCTTGCAACTACGAAGTGCAATCTGATGTTATAGCACAACAGAATCACCTCAGTTTTTTTTTCTTAGATTGATGAAAATAGGTTTAAAATATGTATAAAAGTACTTACCAAAACATCCACAGGCAATAAAGCAGATTATGTAGCAGTAATAAAACATAATTGTGTGAGTATGTTGTGGTGTTGCCTTCCTGTGCAGTTTCAGATAACTGACACGGTCTACTGTACGTCCTTTCATCTGTTTTAGGTTTGTGATGAAAAAAAAAAAAAATCTCCTACACATCTGCTGTATTTGTTTAAAGACGATATCGTCCCGGAAATAACACTTTTGTTAGAGTTTTTTTTTTATGTGGATTTAATTGCTGCTCTGCAACTATTATAGATGATTTTGTCATACAGCAAATCTCACTTTCATGAGCAATGCTACCCCAAATGTTTTTCAGTGTGGAGGGGCAGAGTTTGACCAAAAAATTGGGTCGTTGCCAGCCTTATGGCCCGTACACACGATCCGGACATGTTTCGCCACTTGGGGCTTGCTCAGGGGATGTTTTTGAGAACAATTAGATGTTGTACTGCATAGAACGAAATACAGTTAGAGACATAGCAATACATCACAAAAAACACAAGATGGTATATGCGATTTTCGTTCGTCAGTATAGTTGTCGTCCGAAAATACAATACAATACAAATGACATCACTTCCGATTTTTTTTCCTGTCGTAATTTTTTTTTCATGACTTTAGTAACCTATTCAATTTCTACTTGCGACTATTAAGCGGAAGAAGTCAGACGATCTGTCGTCCGATTTTCGGATCATGTGTATAGGCCGTTGGAGTTGACCCAGCAATGACAGGCCAAGTTTAGAAGGCTCAAGGGTTGGAGGAGTATTTCAAAAAAATATATAGACCACCCCATCTCCTCCAAACCAAACTGCACAAAGGTTTTTATTAGGGTTGAGGACAGGGCTCTCTGCAGACCACTGTCAGGTCACCTGTGGCCAGGTGACAAATGCAACCCGTTGGAGACAGGGGTGCACCGCAAGGTAGTGAACCTAATAGCCGACTGACGTAGATGGACAGGAAACGTGAGCCCAAGATTCCCCAGGGCGTGGAGTCTAATGTCCAGCAAGTGTTCACCAGAGCCTCTAGTGGTGAGGTTGGCCTTTGCTGCAACTGAACCCAGGGCGCGGCCCCTGGGGTCCCCCAGGTCACGCTCCGTAGGGAGAGAGGGGAAGCAGCCACTGAGGACACAAAGGATAGTGATGGGCAAGCCGAGGTCGGGGCAACAGGCAGACTAGGGTAACCAAGGGACAGGCCAAGGTCGGGGTCACAGGCAAACAGGGATAGTCAGAGACGAGCCAAATTCTATACACAGAAAGGTAAACGTAGCACATGGCAGACAGGAACACAAGCAACAAACAAAGTTGAACAGCAAAGCAGACCTGCAGTGCAACAGTTAATATAGACTTCCTGGGATAGCCTGGGGTGGGGCCAAACAGGGAGGAGAGATGATAAAAAGGCAGCCAGAAGAGAGTCAGGCCTCTAATGGACACACGAGGAGAAGGTAAGCTGCCAGACATTATTGCATATCCATGACAACCACTCGATCTCCTCCAAACCAAACTGGTCAAAGGTGTTTAGTAGGGTTGAGGTCAGGGCTCTCTGCAGACCACTCGATCTCCTCCAAACCAAACTGGTCAAAGGTGTTTAGTAGGGTTGAGGTCAGGGCTCTCTGCAGACCACTCGATCTCCTCCAAACCAAACTGGTCAAAGGTGTTTAGTAGGGTTGAAACCGGGGCTCTGTGTAAGCCACTCATTTTCCTCCACACCAACCAAGTCAAAAGTGTTTAGTAGGTCAACTTCAAGGCCCTGAGAAGACCATTTGAGTTTGTTCCTACTAAAATGATCCAATAATGTCTTTATGGACTTTGAGGTAAAGTCACAGGCCCGGGCTGAATGAAATCAGAGGCGGGTGAGGCAGATGCTGAGCTATGGGGAGTGCAACTGCAGTAAGAGCCAATCCTTCTTTCGCAATACACAGCTGTGTTCTGCACTGTGCATGACCGAGTTGCCAAATTGACGGGAGGAGGTGAGTATACCTCACTATAACCTGTTTTGCCTTT